>CM072676.1:14933774-14958774 GCA_036884735.1 Huso huso
GGGGCAGCGTTTCTGTTAAACCTGTCTATATTAACCAGCTGTGGGTTCCACATGGAGAGACATAAACAGCCTAGAACTGTATTTCATTCCTAAAAACAGACGTGCAAATAGTAAAAAAAAAAAAAAAAAAATCTTGAAATATCTCATACATGTTTACATTTTATATTTGCAAATTAGTAGTACTGGAACATGTGTTTTCATGTTTGAATATTCTTTACAATTTATTGAATATGCTTATATTCTTTCATTTTGATGAGCTGGACAATTAAAGTATGAATCTTGAAAATGAAACAAACTCTTGAGAGTAAAATAAACCTGGTACCCAACTAAATTACCTGTTAAAGAGAGAAGACAAACATTTGACTGTCCGCTACAATGTGTGTTATTTATTTCAGACATCATTCATTTATGCATTGCTTTCCTTATATGAACCAATACGAACATAGTAAGATTTGCCACTGAATACATTTCAAGCAATATTTGTTAAACTATTTAAATATTTGACCAAGCAGTACACATGTATTTATTTATGTTGATTTTATTGTCGTCCTACATAGTAGAGCAAACACTTTTCTTTTAGCAAAAATGTCAATAGTTGCTGAGGGCATTTGTTTTTTTAACATATGCGATGGTCTAAGATTCAGCCAGATCCACAGTAATTTCTCTCTGGTCTTTACTGTTCTGTTGGTTTTCGGTCAGTGTTTGAGATATGGTGATAAACACACAACAAAGGCACACTAACTTAAACTGAACTGGAACAGCTATTAAAAGTCCATCTCATAGGTGGAAGTTCAAAGCACCTTAAAGTTGCATCTTACATGCACTGATATATTCTAAACTGCATATTTCAGCCACCCCAGCCTTTGGAGATACATAATATTAATTCAGACTGCATGATTGATATCAACACAAAAAAACGCCACATTTGTCACTAATGCTGACTGCGGCCAAATAAAAAAAAAATTAGAAAAGGAATGTCTGCTTTTGATGCAAATGTGTTTTCAATTATTGCAAGTGCAATGCTATAACAAAAAATGTTTGAAGCGGTATCACAAAGTTCTGCATGTTTTAAATGTTGGCTTTCATCGCACATATTGTGTTTCTTCTGCGTGTCTTGTTTTTCATATGCTGTTGCCTGGACGCTGGCTACTTCAAACAACAAGCTCCCAGCCGGAGGGGCCCAGACGCACTCAGTCAAAGTTCATCTGGGGTAAACAGAACACACACAAACACTTTCACTCTCATGTGTGGAGTTAAATCATTAGGGTGCTTTATGACTTGTAATGACCCGCTTGTGTGGAAGCAGAGGAAGTGATCCAATGTCTCTCATGCTGTGTTACAGAATAATTACAATCAAAATGTTATCATTTGTTTTACCCTCAGTTGCTTTTCTGAAGAAATGATAAAGTTGCCTGCCGTTAAAATGTTTAAACGCTGTTAACACCCCTAGTCTAGACATTGCATTGTATCAGGGTAACCTGTCTGACTGCTTTATTTAGTGCTGCTGTGCAGGGTGATGGAGATGTCCTCAGGATGAGCTGGAGACAGGAGATCTGATGCTGGTTTCTAAGATGGGATTATTAATGGGGATAATAGGGAGAGCCTGACCAACAAAAACTAACAGACCTTCCTACCTATGAGTGAAAAAACTCCAACATGCCAACTCCAGCAAGACTGAGAGGGCAGGGTTTCAAAGGCCGTAGATGAGAACTCCAGTGTTAATCAGCAAATCATATGTAGCATTGATCTTGGCATTTTCAAGAGGTCGTTATGTCTGTATCGTTATTTAATAATCATGCTAATTTGAGTTCCGACATTATGTTGATTTACGAAATAAAGTTACTATCTTAACGAGCAGTGCTTCTTACGACTATTTCTTTTGTTTGCGTGGGAATTTAAAAGCGAATCATAATTTATCAGGAGTTAATTTGCACTTGGAAAAGGAGGGTTTTAATTAACGAAAGACTATAACTCACCTTGAAACAGAAATTTAACAGACCGCGGTTGTGACACCAACTACCTTGTGGTAGTTGTGGAAATATTTTAGACTTTTATATACTTGTGGTTGTGAATGAGATTTGTTCGCTTGTTTTAACAATTTGTAAGTTTAATCCTGGAACACACTGCCCGATGACATTGCAGGAAGGGATGCATGGATGCATAAAGTACAGTGGCAATGGGGCAAATCAATAAGCGAAAAGATAAGGCTATGGCAGTAACAAGTATCTACAATTTTGGCTAGAACCACATATGACTGGAGACATGCATGTATTCTCTCTCTCACACACACACGCGCACACACACACACGCGCATACATACATACCTACCTACATACATACATACATACACACACAGTATTCCATTGGTTTGTATATAATGTCCGTGCTGAAATTTTTGGAAAGCAAGACCTGACAGCTACTGTACTTTTTAACTATTAGACGAAATATTTACAGAAAAACTGATGCCATAATCATGATTCATTTATTATTAACAGCGTTATCATTAAATTATACCAAATCACGTTTTTTTATTTACAATGAAGGGTTTTTAAATCTGTGCCATCCGATTGTTATCCACACGTCAGATAATCATAAATCAGCATTTATAAAAAAGTTGTAAAAGTTACTGGTACTTTTATTCTTTTACATTTTTGACCATCAGTTCACAAACCACATTCGCTGTTGTGTACAAGGTACCTGAACTAAAGAACAGCTCCATGTAAGTAGAACATTTTTTTAGTATTGAGGCATTAGTTTGGCTATTGGAAATACCCACAAAGTGACATAGTCCACTGCTGGGATAATGAAGCCTGAAGGCTACCAGACCACAGATGGAATTCTGAGCAAACCGTATTACTCATGGAATACTGAGGACAACGTTTGTATTCATTAACAAGAATCAATAGTGCTGCATAAAATCACGAAAAAAACTAATAGAAAAACTTGAAATGTTATTTATTTTAACACATGCATTTTCTAATAGCAATAGAACCCTCATAAGCGGGCTTTACCGTCTGGTAAAGCCCTTCTCGTTATGTTAATGGCACGAAGCGGAACCATACCAGACGGTAAAGCCCTCTTCTTCGGGTTCTATTGGTTAAATAATAAGATTTTCAAAAAAGAAATCCTGAGTAAAGCCACTGTGAATAGGCAGGTAATCATCATAACACCAACTTCTGTGTATGCTGTGTAAGGGACCAAAACAAAGAAAAAATAATTCTCCAGCTGCTTTGTTGTCATAACCCTCCAATGATCCAGCAATTGTAAGGTTCTGTTCACTTACTTGTAGAGGCTGTCTGGTTCCAGACACTTAAAGACTACAGAGTAGATGATCGAATGGGAGAAGTCCGCGTGTCGCTTCCCCGCCACCACACAGGAGGACCCTAGACCAGACAGTAGATCATCTGCAAAGCTCAGCACCTCCCCTGGATAGACAAAGAAGAAGGACAGAGAGGAACATAAGCAAAGGAGAAATACAAGGGAAGTGATTGCTCTAGAACCTCAAAACAAAAATAACCACTTAAGAAATCACCAACATATGTGACTCTAAATAAAAAAAAAAGGAAGAACAAATATCTGCAAACAACACACGATAATAAACAGCGAAGAGGCTTGGGTGGGCTGGTAATATTTATTGCCTTGTTGAGCATAAAAATCTGCCGAAAAACTTTCAAACCAAACCACTTCTGCAAGAAATGCTGCCTCTATTTGTGAAAGACACAAGTTACAAAAAAGGGTCATCCCTGAAAAAAAATCATATGAAAAATGAAAAACAAACAAACAAAAAAAAAATTTGGGCCGTCATTTTAACTGCAGTGGCAGCTATTAGCAACATAAATAAAAAGATATATAGGGCCAAGTTTGCTTTATGTTTGGCCTCTTCAACAATGAGAGCAACAAGAACAAGAACACTATTTCTCCAAATCTATCCACGGATAATAAAATATTGTGGGGTCCTTGGCGGTCATGCATCAGCGGAAGGTTCGGCTGCAGGTTTGATGAGAGGCCACAAACACGGGGAAGGAATCCAAGTTAAGACTTTCTTATTTCTCATGAGTTATGCATAACTCGGTTCCATACTGTAGCAGTATCAATCCTGTACACATTCAGGCGTTAAGCATACTGTCTCTACATCGATAACGAAAGGAGGTACGGAGAAAGACATCACACGTCCTCCATTTACACCGAACGTGACCTTTCGTATCTCACACGAGACACTGTCATGTCTTAAAGGCACTTTGTATATATGCCATCCATTATCCATAGAGCTTGTTTAAAGTACAAATGCCCCTACTTGAGTCACTGGAATGCAGACACCTCCTGGGAGTCATTGATATTGTATTCTTTCTTAACGTCTGAATGATTTATAATATAAGGAGACTTTATCAGAACACAGAGCGTTACATCGTGATGTTGCTTTTGACTTCCAAAGCTCCCTCTAGAAATGACCTATAAACTGTTTTCTTCTTCTTTTTATAGCATTTTGCATTATTTTGTTTTCAGGAACCCTCTATGAGAGTTATAGACAATGAAGAATTGTTTATTGTGAAATATTAACACCTAAAATTGTTAGCTGAGGTGTCTGAGAACTTACCACGCTGTGCCATTAACGTACCACTAACAAATGCTTTACTTAGAATGCACATGATCTTCTCGTGGTCTTCCATATAAAATAAATTCTGCCATGTACATCAAATAAAAAACATTGCAGCAACACCTCCACATGTTGACCCAAATCAAAAGCAGTGATACTCAATGGTAGTGCATAATACTGGTAGTAAGCTATACAAAGCTATCTTGGAGGCATTTTCCGAATGGGATTAGCACCAGAATAGCACTGTAAAACTACAAGAAGTTGGAGTATTAAACCCCCTAACTAAACAACCCAAACACTTCCACTGTGTGCTGTATTTGCTGTTAGAGTACTACCATTGTTCAGATGTCCCAAACATCTGAAAAGAGCAAAGAATGTGTTTGTTGCCAAGGTCGTCTTTTCTGTAACAAGAACATGATGTTCGTCGAACAAACAATGAATAGGGTGACTAGTACCAGAGCTGATGAGACAGCGATGCCACAAAGTTGCCAAAACATTTTGTTCCAAGACTGGCTCCTTCTTTGCTCCTTCTGTGTCCATTTCATTTACTTTCAATAGAACAAGTAACGACGAGAACGGTTTGTGTAGGAGTTTGTAGTGGTATAGCCTTTAGCAATATGCCAACCAAGTAAAAGTTCAGTACCTGATATAGAGTGAAGATAGAACAAGCCCAACACTGACAGAGGCCAGTGGGTCAAAATGGATAAAACCGAGAGGATCTATCTCATTGCAAAAAAAACACACGTCATAAAAATGATGTCTGAGGAGTGATCAGGGCAGTCAATGCCAGGGTTGAAAAGAGTAAATGCCACAGTATTAGAATCAGGAGCTAGGCAAGAGGTAACTTGATAACAGGTTGTGACAGAAATACAGTGATTCTTGGTGGTAAATCTCCCTCCCGACCTGTGAGGGTGCTAAGTAGCGAGAACAGAGTACCTTGGACGGGTTGGCCCGACAGTTCTTTCCCAGGGTTCAAGAGATGTTGGCAAGCTAGAAAGGGGACGGAACTCCGGTGCATTAACTCATCAACCCGGAAGGGAAACGATGTGGCAGCCGCGGATTCGAGGGGCGGCTGCACTCGTTTACCAAGGGGTCATGTGTGACGGCATCAAAGGGGACGGAGAGACACAATCTGTTCCTTTGCTTTGGTTATGAGAAAATTACAAAACTGTAAAACAAAAATAAATACCTAGTTCTTTATAACAAACTCCTTAAGCACAGCCTTGATTAGAAGCTCATGTATTGAAAAAGATGAAAAGAGAAAGAAAAAGAGCTCTTTACACTCATATGGAAGAATAGTTCGCTATGCATTACATTAACCTTGTCATGTGCATTAAAACAACATGTGTATCAAGTTTTTAGGGTATATAGAGCCAGAGATATACCAATTTGAGTAGTTTGTGTTTTATGAAGTAGTAAGTTTAAAATGATAAAATAATTGTTATGTGTGTGTGACCTCATTTTCTCCTAGCAAGTGCAACAGGATGACCTTATTTGGAGCGGAAAGTTTCAACTGTTAGCTAGAAGAGAGGAAGCTCTCTTCATTTTGTAACCGCAAGTTGCATCCGTAACATTTTCTTAAGAAATTGTCACGAAGTTTAGTTAAGATGTTAAGACAGTACAGGATGCTTGCAAGTAGGACAAAGTTGTTTCTTGTTGTATATGATTGGTATCCTCTTGATCTTCCAAGCTGTTGCTACCTGACGTATATTGAGTTAAGCTTCTGTGATTGGCTCGTAATAACTGTAGGTTGTAAGGTATATATCACGTTTACTGGCTCTGCGCAGTCAGAACTCTGCTCGATGTTTTTCTAACACCTCGTGTGTTGAGAGTGTTCTCGGATTTGCAAATCATTAAAACTTGTTTACTCAATTTTGTCTGTTCCACTGAGTCTCTATTACAGGAATTAATATCAAAACTTCCACAACACTCAATACAGTGACATCATCACCACGCTCTAGATAAAGAACCTCACTCTGAGGCAAGCTTCTAGTGACTGACCTGCTTAATGCATGGATTGTGTTGCTGTTTGCAGTTGGAAGGAACAGAATAGCGATTGGTAAGTAAATTTGAATGCTTGTTTGCCGATGTAACTACATCAGCTGGTTGAAGTAATTCATTTTCTATAGTGTTCACAGCTGTGGTAGAATGAAGTGAATTTAAATAGCGTGTAAGCTGGACCAGCTCTAGACCTGCAGGACACAGCATAAATTGGCAAACAGTGTCTTAGAACGCCAGCCGTTCTACGCGCCAGCCAGTCGAAGGGTCACATGTTCAAGGGCAGTCTGAGCTGTGGCAGTCTAAGGGCCACACGTCCAAGGGCAGTCTGAGCTGTGGCAGTCAGAGTGAGGACAGGTGGAGCTACCAGAGGTCTCATTCCCACCTGGACACCTAATGTCTGGATCCCCTGGACAAAGTGTGCTCACTATTTCTCCTCTCCTAGAATGAACACTGGTAAGCACTTTTGTTAGTTGCACTTCAACTAACAAAATTCTACTCCTAGGTCATTTCAACATCCATGTCGATTTGCCTTCTTCCCCTCTAGTGACCGACTTTGTCATGCTATTGGACTGACTTGGACTCTCTCAATCTATCAACGTTCCCACTCACACCCGTGGGCACACCCTGGATCTGCTCATCACCCGGGATCTTGATATTTCCAATCTCTCAGTCTCAGATATCTCTCTCTCTGACCATCTCCCATTCATCCTCCTCTCTTACCTGCCATGATTTCTTCTCTTTCTTTTGGAACAAAATAGACACCATTTATTCTATGCTCTATGCTCTCCTGCCACAAACCCAGGATAGTATTTGACCACCTTGACTTCCCTCCAATTGCCCATCCTGCTCTCTCTTCCTTCTCTCCTCTCTCAATTACTGATGTCTCCAGCCTATTGTTGCCCCTTGGACCACTGGCCAACAAATCTCATCCGTCTCTGTGCTTCTGACCTTGCTGCTTTCATTGTGCACACTCTCAACCTGTCCCTGGTTTCAGGCCTGGTTCCTGCTGCCCTCAAGACTGCCCGAGTAACGCCAGTGCTCAAAAAACCCTCCCTTGACCCGGCTGTCTTATCTAACTTCCGTACCATATCCAATCTTCCATATCCTTTTCCATATCCTTTTCTCTCCAAAACTCTTGAAAGGGCTGTAGCCAGCCAGCTGATGAAACATCTCACAGATAACAATCTACTTGAATCTCTGCAGTCTGGCTTCCGGCTGCATCACCAAAACTCTTCTGCTCCGGATTGTAAATGATCTCCTGCTTAATGCTGATGCTGCTGCTCCCTCTGTGCTTGTCATCCTTGACCTAACTGCGGCTTTTGATACCATAGATCATAGCATTCTTCTTGACTGCCTTCAGAAGTATGCTGGGATCTCTGGAACCTGTCTCTCCTGGCTGTCCTCTTACCTATCTGGACACATGCAGTCTGTTTTCTATGATGGAAGCAGTGCTGACGCAAACCCGGTCATGTGCGGTGTCCCTCAAGGGTCTGTTCTCAGGCCTCTTCTCTTCAACATCTACATGCTTCCCTTGGGTCACCTCATCTGCCAACACAGCCTTCACTCCTATGCAGATGACACCGAGATCTACCTAAAATTAGACCCTGGATGTCCCTCTGCCATGGTCTGGCTCTCAGCTTGTATCCAAGACATCGAGGCCTGGATGTCTGCCAATTTTCTTCAGCTCAACACTAACAAATCTGAACTTCTTCTAGTAGGATCGAAAACTCAACTCATGGATCTCAATATTACTTCCTTGAACCTTGGAAACTGCTGCTGCCTTCCCCCACTGTACAAAGCCTTGGTGTACTTCTGGATATTAACCTCTCCTTTGATGGCCAAATCTCCTCTGTAGTCAAATCCTCCTTCTACCACCTCCGAAACATCTCAAAGGTTCGTCCCTACCTTTCCTCCCGGATGCAGAGATACTCTGTCATGCATTCATCTCCTCTCGACTCGACTATTGCAACTCTCTCTATGGTGGTCTTCCGTCACACGCCATAAACCGATTGCAGCTAGTTCAAAATGCAGCTGGGATCCTTACCAGATATAAAAAACATGATCACATTACCCTCTGTCTTGCCCAGCTGGACTGGCTACCTGTAAAATTCTGGATTACTTTCAAAATTCTCCTGCTTGCCTACAAGGCCCTTCATCACACAGGTCCTCCAACCTGCTGACCCGCTATGTCCCTGCACACAATTTCTGACTTGCTTGTTATACCCAAGCAAAAGTGCACCACACTCGGAGAGCACTATTTAAGCTTGATGGCCCTGACTCTATGGAACTCTCTCCCAGCTTTAGTGTGTGTAGCTCCCACAGTCGCTCGCTTCAAATCAACTCTCAAGACCCACTTGTTCTCTCTTGCTTTCAATGCTCTTTAAGTCTGCTTTCTGTTATTAGCTGCTGTCTAAATTGCTATTTCAGGTTTTTCACTCCATCTTATTCGTATGATTCTGTATGACACACACATCCACAATGTTTAGAATTCACATCCTAGCCATACATTTAATGTATTTGCATTGTTTTTTTACTGTTTGTATTTAATGTACTATGCTCTGTATTTCACTGTATTTATGCATTGTTCCTCACTATCTTATAAAGCACTTTGTGGTGGTGGTCCACTATGAAAGGCGCTATATAAAATAAAGATTGATTGATTAAAGCACCCTCACAAGGTGAAGGATGTCAATCCAGCGGTGATCCAGCAGCATCACATGAACACTCAATACGGTGACATCCTCACTGCGCTCTAGAGAAAGAGCGTCACCCTCAGGCAATGTGTTAATATAAGTTATGATGTGCTTATGGCAGCACCATGTGGGAGGTACCACACGTTGCTCAACAGGAGGAGAGATGAGTCGACACAATAAACTGTTGTTTCTGACAGCCAATCTCTGAGCTGGTAACTGACTTCATCTCTTCCAAATATTTGGTTTCATGGCTGCCTGGTAGCCCAACACCACACAGTTCACTTAACAGCTACTATTTTAACAGCTAGACAGAATGAGTAGCCAGCTAGTCTGTAGTCTGAAACCAGGACCAGAGGATACGGTTTTAAATGAAATGGAGTCAGAGACTCTTCTTTACAGGCGAGTGTGAGGGGATGGAATGGGTTACCCAGCCATGTTGTTGATGCTGATAGATTTGGATCCAAGAAGACTTCACAATGTATTGAGATCAACCAACTATAGGAAATATAGGCAGCAGTGTGGAGTAGTGGTTAGGGCTCTGGACTCTTGACCGGAGGGTCATGGGTTCAATCCCAGGTGGGGGACACTGCTGCTGTACCCTTGAGCAAGGTACTTTACCTAGATTGCTCCAGTAAAAACCCAACTGTATAAATGGGTAATTGTATGTAAAAATATCTTGTAACAATTGTTAGTCGCCCTGGATAAGGGAGTCTGCTAAGAAATAAATAATGATAACCAGGTGAGCACTAATGGGCCAAAAGGCCTCTTCTCCAAATCTTAATAACTTCTGTTAAAATCCATTGTTTAGTCATGTCCTGTGCCACTACTGCCATACTACTATATTTTGTTGTATTTTAGTTACCGATATAGCTATGTAAGAGCAATGTTAAAAAGATTATAATCTGAAATAGGCACCCATGCCTTAATCAATAAAAAGAAATACACCAGTGATTTCTACTTCCAGATCAAATTGTCATCAATGACAATGCAGTGGCAGCACAAAGGCAATTCATAGTTTTCGCTTCATGTTTACAGATGCACAATCCCACCCCTACTGTATTCATCAAGTGAGTGCAGATTCCCCTACACAGGGAAGGTGATTACGACACTGAAAGAATGGACTATAACAGCTCCCTGATCCAGTCATCACATATTGAATTCAATCACAAAGGTGCAAAGGTAGGACTACGTATTTGCATATTCCATGGAAAATGAAATAATGTTATAATTGCATGGTGAATACTCAGATCAGCACCTCTTCTACTTAAAAGACCACTGGTACTGAAAAAAAGGTATTTATTGGCTGAAAGCAGATAAGCTTGTATCAACAGGGACTTTACTGCGGTGGTTTGCATTTCTTTGGAATAGTCCATTGAAACCAATGTGTTTGTTTTTACAACAAACTATTGGCTGGTTTGGAGGAGATTAAGGGCATGTCTGCTTGCTTTTTGCATTACAATCTAACCACATATCCCTTTTCAATCATCACATAGCTGCAATCTGACCATGCCACTTACTACAGGATTCAGTAATTCATCAATTTATCAGTTTATATGGATTTTAAATATTTCTATATTTCTGAGTTAACCCCCAAAAAAGGTGAAGTAGCAAAGTATTCTCAACAAAATAAAACAGGTAGTGTGTTAACAAACCTAACACAGATGTAACTAAAATCTCATTTCATACAAGCCAGCTTTTAGTCTAGATTGAAACAATGTCAGTGATTGGGTACGAAGAGGCAATGAGGCCAGGCAGCCCCTACATTATGAGCCATTGGCAGGAAAATACCAGTGTATCCTAATGGTATGAAAGGATAAACACGGGCTTGGTGTTATAATGGGATCCCAATGGGCTTTGCCACCCTAACTGAAAGTGACCCCTGCCCCTTGAAGCTAGAGTGTACTGTACATCTTTACAATGAAATAAGGCAGCGTTCTGCACTCTCTTACAGCTGTACATACTCATTTAAACATCAGCAAACATATGAATCTGTGGCTGTGTTAAAGTGCCTCTTGTGAGTTGTTAACAATAAGGATATTACAGCCCAAATCAATCACTCTTCCCTGCATGCTGAATGTTGAGACTTTCCATCAAACTATATATAGTTCCTGCAGTTTCCTGGCCCTCATACAATGTAAATGGAGTGTGTCTTCTTGTAATAGTATTACGTGCTTATGCTTTGCCAACTACCAACCCCCCAGTGAAGAAAATACTACAAAAAAATCTATGGTTTTATTGTATTGCTTATTTGAAGTGTGTTCCACAGTGCTGCCCATCAATGGGTCTACAACAGTGAGACTGATTCTGTTTCTAATCAAGTCAGCTCAACAGTCCAGACATGTATTCTTGATTGGCTAGATCTAAGTGATACAGGATGCTTTGGATTAAAAGTGAAGGGTTCCCCAATAGAAATAAATCACTTCTATGGACTGAGTCACTTTAGAAGCCATATATCAATGTGTTAATATAAGTAATTAGAAATGAACATTTATTTTGAGAGATCATTCAAAAATATAATCGTCTGGCAGAACAGGTGGAGGCCTTGACAAATTGCGTTAGGAAGCAGTCATTTGTCATTTCCACCATTTCAATTTCGTCCGTCGTGCCCCCCATTGGGTTTTCCCATTTTATACAGGGGAAGTTGAAATCCCCCATTAGTATGGCTTCTCCTTTTCTACACGCATTTCGAATGTCATTGTACAACAGATTATTTTGCTCAGCGTCTGAATTTGGCGGTCTATAGCATGCTCCTATTATTATGCCCTTTGAATTTGTGTCCATTATTCTGACCCATATTGATTCTGCATTGTTTTCTTTGTCCTGATTTAACACCTGGGCTTCAAGGCTATTTCTTATGTATAGCGCTACCCCTCCGCCTCTTCTGTCCTGCCTGTCTTTCCTATACAGTGTGTACCCACTAATATTATATTCGTCTCCATCACTCTCAGACAACCAAGTTTCTGTAATACTGTACTTCTTTGAATTGCTGAATGGTTTCCCAGGCCCTGATAAGTACTCATTTGGATTAAACTTACCTAAGGTAGCACTTATTCCCTAGTGGTCTGTGAAACCAGCCATAATGTATGTGTTTAAAGTTATGGTTGATTAACACATTGAGATGTTGCGAGAGCCACTCAACAATACAAGAAACATCTTCTTCCAATATCCTGAGCTTTCCCTTTGTGATGGTGTACTTCCGATGGTGTATGTGTGCTTTAAGTATGTGATAGAAAGGGTTAGAAAGCTTATCCACTGGGATGGGTGTCTAAAGTTTCTGTAGTGGAACTGAATTAGAATCAAAACATTGATTTGACATAATATTGCTATTGCAGTTTACCTTACAAAAGGCCGTCCACAGATCAAAAAGTGTGCCTTAACAGAGAAACCCTTCCGGACGTTACAGTGCCTATGACAAAAGAGAATAGCTGTCTCAGGCAAACCCCCCCACCATTCCTCCCAGTGGATATGTGAGTCTCGCAGAGCGTCTCATTCTTTTGTTTTCCTTCTTCTACTATTGCAAGTCCAATGTGGCTCTTAGTTTGCTAAGGAATTGGACATATGGTAAAGAGTTCCAGGCCTCATTGGGGTAGGGAAAGTTCACAAAAATCCATTAATTAAAGAAAGAATTGACCCTGTCCAACATTGTCATTGAAACGTATCTTCATAGTTCCTGATAGCAACAAAAAAGGAAAGAAAAGGGCCCTGACAGGTGGACTGTGTTGAACAGAGCTGTCAGCCTGATGTCTGTCTTTTCGTGAAGCCAGTTCAATTGTTTTGCTGCCAGCATCACTCAACTCAGATTAGAGGCTGCTTCCCTTTTATACAGCTCTTTATTGTGCTATACAGGAATCCCTTTATTTCCTTGTTCAGAGAAAAAGGAAGAAACAATTTTATATGATTTCCGACGATCTTTTTCTATGCCGCTGTAAACATATTGCCTGGAAGGGAAGCTCGGCTTTCCCAGAGCATGTTATCCATCACTCACCTATCAGTGCAAGCCTGTGGTGTGTAATTCAGTCCTGTAAAACATGTTAAAACCAGTGTGAGCTACATTTTAATGATTTGAAATAACAGCAGTATTTAGATCCAACAAGACCGACTCGATCAGAGCTCCTGGTGCTGTGATATCAACTATCATTACACATGAACTCCCCATTATTAAGATTGTATTCATATACGTATCTCTGGTGATCCTAGTCCTTTAGCAAGCTCTTTATTTCAAAAATTCTTAAACTTCAAACATATGCCATCACCTGTTTATTTTAATTTTGAAGGGTTCCCCAATAGAAATAAATCACTTCTATGGACTGAGTCACTTTAGAAGTCATGTATCAATGTGTTACTATAAGTAATTAGAAATGAACATTTATTTTGAGAGATCATTCAAAAATATAATCGTCTGGCAGAACAGGTGGTGCTTATTAAGTACTTTGTGTCAAAACAAAACATGCATTATACAGAGGCCTGCTACTTTTCGATATTAATCTGTAAAGCTCATTAAACGTTGAATTCCCAAAAAATGAGTGTTCGGCTGAAATACACTTACACAGGATAAACGTCGGTAAAACCACACACTATTTTTTATTTTCGTACCAAAAATAACAATTTAGAAATCATCTCTAGTTTGTGTAGTTTTTATACTTGCTGTCTGTCCCGTCTCTGTTCCGCTCTGAATGGCTAGGAGTCGCTGTCAATCATCTCAGTGATCTGTTAGTATAGTTTCATAGTCACTGTCATTTCACCCAGTTCTGACAGATCTCGTTGACTGAAGCAGTACCAGAATGCTCTCATTCGTTGAAATGACGTCAATCATCAAGACCTGTACCGACTGTGCACTTTCATTGTGCCTGTCATTCAAAGCGCCTACTTTTGAAATTAGCGGGTTAAGGTGTAGGTAAGCTTTTGCTAGGTATATGTTGACAGTTACTTGTTTGATTTGAAAATAGGGCACAAGAGGAAAACACTTAATGAGTATTGAGCACAATCCCCTGACCGACATCTCCACGGCAGGACGAAGCAGCCGCTCTGCCTTGCCTTCCAGTGACTCCAGCTGTGCTGAAGAATAAGGGCAAGTTAGTTCTGTTCAACTATCTAATGTTTTGTTCTGTGCATATTATTTTTACTCGTAAATTTATATTATAAAAGTCTGTGTAATACACTTTTATATGCTGCGTTTTCTACGTTTTTTTAGACCATTTTTTAATGTGTGTAGGATCTTTATCTTTACAAGGTAAAGCTGTGCTGTGACCAAACGTTATTTCAATTAGAATGTTGGTAACCATGGTTTTGTTGCATGTTGAATATGATAAAGGGGTTTCTCTAAATGAGATGTTTCTCAATGGCATACAAAGTCTTTTTTTTTTCACCCATTCTCTGCTTGAATTGAAAAAAGAACCTGGTAAATTCTTTCTAAAATAAACGTCGATATTAATCGTCGATTTGGCCAAAAAATAAAAATCGAATAGTAGCAAGCCTAATTATACATTTCACTGGGGTGAAAAACGTGGCAGAGGGGAAGTATATGTGTGCACAGAAATAAAAACACAAAGACAGCCCTCTTAGCATTCCCCATGTATATTTCTAAGCACTGGTTTGGCATATAGGTATTTTTTCCAGTGGATTAAACATAAGAAATTAAATTCAGATCAAAAACAGAAGAAATAAAACAAACAAAAGATTAAAAACATTGTATTTCATTCCAGTCTGCCAATCTAGTGCACCTATAAACAGGCCTCAGGATGTTCAGCTGAGTAATGTTACGGATATCAGAATGCTTCTCTGTATTTCACTGTAACATAGAGCCTCTGGTTATCAAGATACTTCAGCAAAAACGCTGAACCAGATTCAGCATCTGATCTTGGAAAGCAACTGAGCACACAGGGTAGAAGTCTAGTATGTATGTGGAAATGCAGACATAAGTTTGTACAGGATTTTCACAAAAAGCAACAGCCAAGTTTCTCTATAAACTATAATCTCCTTTAACTATTTTTATATTTGAGTCTGTATAGTTTGTTGAGTACCTACGGAAATGCTTTTGTGCAATCAGCCTTCAGATGACACTTTTCTTTTGTCCCAGTGGGCTGGAAATCTGCAGATTTACTGCCACAGTTGATGAACTCCACTACAGAGCTGTAAGTTCATTCATTCAGTGCAACTGACCAATAGCAACTGCAGTGAAAATCCAGTATGATGTATTAAACTGATCTTTCTGCCTATGGTAAGGGTGTGTTTAATCTGTCTACAGAGCTACAGTAGATGCTTGTTAACCTCAACCAGTTAGGATGGGATCCTGTGGTTTGTTCCGAGTGCTGCTCACAATCTATCCCATTCTAGAAACCACTAGGCTAGTCTTTGTCTTATGTTTTTGATATAGGGTATACATAGCCCATATGCAAGGCATCACAGGCATAATCGGTTCATTTTTGCAATCTGTGTCAATATCGCTTAGGTAACCAATGCAATGGCTGTAGCACAGTTATGATGCTTTTGTATTAACTAGACTGATAAAACAGACACAACTCCAAGGGAGACTGGCAAACATGTTGTTGCCAGTTCAAATTCCTCCCTCTCCAATGGTTATGTCTTTGATGCCTCAAAGTTAGACAAACAAAGCACACTCAATAAATCAGCCCAGGCTTCAAATGGAGGGTCATTAAAAGGTACCGCTAGGGTTAAATATGAGGAGAAGTGAAATATAAATCTAGTTTTTTTTTCCAATTTTATATTTTATTACTTTTCCTTTTTAAAATACAATCTCATAACAATACATATTCAATTCATCTGCATACATGTAATCAAAACACATTAAAAGTATGATTTCCATTACACGAGAGTAGATGTTAAAACTTCATGCTGATTTGAACTCGGCTCTCGTCAAGATAAGCACCAACTAAGACGTAGCTTTACAGTAAACTAATGTGATCCATATGTGTCTCCATCCATTTACGTTTCCTTCCATATGATGATGTAGATATCCTTCTGTCTGGTGTTAATGGCTGAAGTGTAATGCTGGCTCCAGGGATCAGCTTATTTTGCCTCCCTGGCGCATCAGCACACACAACGGCTGCGATGCTGGCTCCGGGAATCAACCACAGTGCGGCCTCCCCAGCGCATCAGCATGACAACCGTCTGGATTGAGCTAAGTAGGGTACATCTCTGGGGTCTTCAAGTGGGCACCTTCCATCCTCAGTGTTTCGTCGACTAGCCCACGACACCTCAAGAGGGCTCAACGGTGATTCTGGCGTCCCAGCATCACCCCCCTCCGTCCCCCACTCAACTCAGCCCAGCTTACTTACCTGTACATCAGCGTTTCTTTCTTTCTACTGTGCTTGAGATCCCCAGCCAGAATCTTTCCGTCTCAACCACAGCCAGTTGCTGCTCCTCTCTGCTGCTTCAGATATCACAAGCCACTCCACTCCATCTTTCTCTTAGCTTATAAGGAAGCTTTGAAACTACAGTTCTCATGTTTGTGGGATTATCCATTTCTTCCATATACTCGATGTCTTCCATGGTATTGCAGCATCCAATGAGAAAGAGTGCATACGCATTAAGTGCTTTTCCATCTTCAGACTTAATCTGAGACCAATTGAGGGCCTTTTCCACATAAGCTGTAGCGATTCTAAGCTTGTTTCCGAAGTTCTCTTGAAGCAACTTTTTAGATTCTTTGTATCCTTTATCTGGATTCATATGTTGGCAACTGCAGACCAAGTTTCAGGGCTCTCCATTTGTGTATTGCCCTAAGCAATACAACCAGTCCTTACTGCTTTCCGTCTTATCTTCTATTCCATGTTCAAAAGCTCTAATGAATGATCTGTAGTCCAATGGATCACCTTTAAACATCCGTATTTCACGTGATGGGAGGGTAGGCAATCTATGTTGCTTCACTAAGATTTCTGTATTGTCATTTTGTCTCTGCATCACCTTTGCTGGCTGCTGGATCCAATCCAACATCAGAGCGATCTTCAGTAACACCGTCATGCTGGCTAGCGTCCGAATAACTTGTTAATCACACTCTGTGGCTTTGCTGTATTCAATGTGCTTGCGGCTGCATCACTATGGTCTTTGAAATAAACTCCTTAGCATGGGGATCTAGCTTTGCTGGCTTCTTCATGGAATCGAAATGTACATTCATTCCGCCATCTGAGTTCCTTGTTGAGCCTTGCATGTCTCAAATTCTTCATAAACTCTTATTTTAGCATTTGAAGCTGCCATCACGGTTTGTATTTCTAACTCCTCCTTTCTAGCTCTCAGTTGTGCTTCTTCTTCATCTCTTTCTTGGCACAAGCGTTGTTCTTCTTGTCCTGTAGCTTGTTTTTGCTTAAATGCGGCTGCACGAGACAAAAGCACTGCTCCTTCAGCCTCTGCTTTCATTCGTGCTGAAGAAGTAGAGGTAGATGTTGTTGACCGACCACTACCAGAACCTGGCTTCTGAGTTTTCTTATGTGTGAGCAACATTATCTCTAAAACACTGTGACCAGGGTTTACTTCTTCATCATGTCTACTCTATTGTTCAGTGCGATGATGAGCCTCATACAGCCATCTATCAACCTGCACGGCACATTCTTGAAAGGAAGCCTCCTTAGGTTCATACCAGCTAACCTGATTAGTGTCTCTTTCCTTTCTGGTAGCAAGCAAAGATAGTTTTTGTGCAGCTCTAGATTTATTTTTCTCCAATCATTGTTTAATTTCTTAATTTTATCCACATTTTGGTCATCCTCCATTAAAGCCTTAATCTCATTGGCTTTGGTTGTGAGCTGGCCTAACTTTGCCTTCCTTGATCCTTTTAACTGGTTCAATTTATCCTCCAGTGCTTTAAAAGTACACTTGACTGACCTCTTGCTTACATCTTCTTGTGGTATTTTCCAAATATCTATTTGAGACTGAAATGCTAATTCACCAGCTACTGTGGCAGTAGCTGAAGCTGCTGTTGTTTCTGCTGTCAGCTCTTAGTTTTCCATTTTATTTATTTATTTTAGTTTGTATAAACCTCCAGTTGTGTTTAAACAACAAGCTTGCGGTCTTTTTCTTTATTATTACACATTCTTGAAAGCGTCTGTTTAACTCTTCACTTGTATTTACAGTAAGCAAGCTTCCCTTTTATGTATCTCTGTTTACAGCGTCAATCTTCACAAAGTGCGTCACACAATAACACGGTCTTCCACAGAAAAATAAACGGAGTATATCTTCAATACACTGACTCCTTTCACGAATAGCAAAGGTTTCCAACTCAAAGCATAGTTTTCGACTAAATGTGATGGCTTCTTAATATACGATTTTACCACTTCTTGGTTTTTGTAAGCTAGGACGACTCGTCATCCAATCACTGTGCTTCACATATCACTTCCAACTCTTAACTTATAGAATAATTCCAGGCGTATAGACTTCCCAATCTTTAGAAAACAAGCAGCTTTTATTTGCTTATATCCAATAATAGTCAAACGAGTGGAAAATCCTTCCAATACAGCAATATGTTCCGTGACAGGAACTCCATCCAAAAACATAAACGGATATTCTTCAGTTTAACTATTTTCTTATCCTTATGTCTTTATATCCTTTACCCTTAGGTCCTTTATATTCTTAGTGTCCCTTTTTTATGATTTCTATGTATACAGTCTTTTTATTAATCTATATACTTATCAACGGTCAAAAACTCACTGCGTCATCAGACAAAACTACTAAAACTAGTACCACTACCACTTGAGGGCACAGTGCATAGAAAAGGAGCACAGGTAAGGTCATTAGTTGTCTAACATTATCTGATAAAAATCTACCTTTTTGAAATCTAGTAGCTAACATTTTGATAGAATTTTTGAATCTGTTTGGAGGAGCAAAATTGGATGATAGCTGCTACATTGTGAATGGTCTTTATCATGTTTCAAGATAAGACTTATATAAGCTAGTTGCATGGATTTAGGTAGTTCCTTATTTATGAAGGCAGAGTTAAAAATATCTAGAATTGGGGTTAATATTTCCTTATGCGACTTACAAAACTGAACTAAAACCATCTTCCCCAGGCACTTTATTACTGGGTAAAGAGTTAATGGCTTCTTTTATCTCTGTGGACGTAATTTGAGAATCTAATATGTCTTCATCTTCTGGTTCTAACTGTTTTAAATTAATGTTTTCATCATCAATACTTTCATTGGATGTATATCATTTATTGTAATAATTTCAGGGTTGGTAGTAATTCTTTCATTTTCTTAAGTGTATATGATAACACCTTGCCAGACTTTTCACCATGTTCATGATATATCCTTCTAGTTCTATTGATTTTGAATACTTCTTTGTCAGATAGAAGTTTATTTAGTTGATATTTGAGTTTAATAAGATCAGTATATGTTTTGGGATTCAAGTTTTTCCTTATTTGCTTTTCTGCAATATTTATTTGTTCTTCTAAAGTTTTAAATTTAACCATTTGCTCTTTTCTCTTTGCAGAAGTATAGGATATAATTCTACCTCGCGTATATGCTTTAAAAGCATCCCATAGAATATCTGGATTAGCCTCACCATTGTTATTTATTTAAACATATTCTTCAATTTCTTTCATCATAGAAGAAGTAAAGTTATTATCTTTTGTGAGAGAATTATTACATCTCCATGTATTAAGTTTTTTTTTTTTTTTTTTTTTTTAAGGGAGCAGATGAAATACAAAGTGTAACAGTAACAGGGGCGTGATCTGAAATATGAATGGTCTCAGTGGTTGCACAGAAACATCTTTAATTCATGATTTAGAAATTAAAAAATAATCAATTCTAGAAAAGGTTTTGTGTACAACAGAGAAATATATAAAATCTCTGCCTGCTGGATTTTTTCGTCTCCACACATGGAGATAGATTATCTAATGCCACAGTGGATTTAGAGAAACTTCGGGAGGCACTGGAGGTTTTGTCAAGATAGTTATCCATAACAGCATTACAGTCTCCACCAATAATTATTCCACTTTGATCATTCATTAATTAAGTAACTAAAACAATCAGACGGATTGGTATTTGGGGCATTGTCACAAAGACGGCCGGAGTGGGTGGCGTCAGTCCAGAAGCAGGAAATAAACAGACAGAGAGGTGTGGTTTGGTGGAGCTGAGCGAATGGTTTCGCTCAGCATTTAATAAACAGCACAGAAAATAAAAGGTTTTAACAAAAACACGGGACAAAACAGGACACGGCACTCTACGCCAAAATAAAATAGACAAACAAAACGTACTAAACAGTAAACAGACAGTGCACGGACAGACAAACAAACACGGTGAGTGAAACACTTATATTTACGTTCTTTCGTTTTACTATTTAGTTTCTCCTTCTCCACACTCGTTCTCCACTCACCGAACACCCAACCCCGAGTGAAAGAAATGTGCATTTATATATACTGTTGTGCTGGGATTCAATTACTAATTAATTATTCACTTGAATCCCAGCACGTGAATTAATTCTGTGCAACCCCGTGCTCACATATTACATTTAACCAGCACGTGAAGTGATTTGTGCCCTCCTCGTGCCTAAATATAAATCTACATTTTTAAATCACACGTGAAACACAGACCCGTTTATATCCCGTGTACCAATCTATACACCAACATTAACACACACGCAACATACAACACACATAATATGCACACAGGGGCGGGCACATTGCCACATATACCCCCCTGTGCAAAGCACACATGGCCTCAACGGCCACCTCCCCCCTTAAAAATCCAGCAGTCCAGGACAAAGTCTCGGGCTGGGAAGGGAGGCTTCAGTGGGCCCATGGCTGGCCATGCTGTCAGCACCCCTGCCGGTAGTGGCACGGCTGACAGCCTGCTGGTCCACGCCTGCAGCGAAATTGCTGCGGGGATGCTGGTCTCCTGACCTCTCCCCTTTCTTCGTAGCCGGTAGCTCCCCTTGGTGGGGCTCCGACCACAGTACTTCCGGCAGCGCCAAGTGCTGCAGTGGGAGCAGGTCTCCGGACCTCCCCACGATCTCCGGCAGCGAAACTGCTGCAGTGGGAGCAGGTCTCCTGACCTCCCCACGATCTCCGGCAGCGAAACTGCTGCAGTGGGAGCAGGCCTCCTGACCTCCCCACCTTCTTCGTGGCCGGCAGCTCCCCTTGTTGGGGTTCCGCCACAGTACTTCCTGCTGCGATGCGGAGCAACTGGCAGCCCCAGGCGACGCGGGCGGCTGGCAACCCCAGGCGATGCGGAGCGGCTGGCAACCCCAGGCGTGCGGAGCGGCTGGCAACCACAGGCGATGCGGAGCGGCTGGCAACCCCAGGCGACGCGGAGCGGCTGGCAACCCCAGGCGATGCGGAGCGGCTGGCAGCCCCAGGCGATGCCAGACAGGCATCCTTGGGCGGCGTGGCAAGCATCCTTGGGCGGCGTGGCAGGCACCCTTGGGCGGCGAGGCAGGCATCCTTGGGCGGCGAGGCAGGCATCCTTGGCTTGGGCGAGGCAGGCATCCTTGGGCTTAAGCGAGGCAGGGAGTCAGGACAAGCTGGGGTGCGGGTGTTGGCCCTCTTCTCGACCTCTGCGGCCGGGCGGTTCTTCCCCGTGCTTCCCTCAGCAGCCTATGCAAGGGCTGCTGAGGACCGCCAGCATCTAATCCTGATCCTTCTGGTGAAGGGAGAGGCAGCTCCTGCTCCTCTCCCCTGATGGTGATGGAGGCAGAGGCAGCTCCCCTCCTCTCCTCGTGATGGTGGGGAAAGTGATACCAGCCGGCATTCATCCTCTGCTGGTGGACGGGAACCCAGCAGGCATTCACCCTCTGCTGGTGGACGGGGACCCAGCAGGCATTCACCCTCTGCTGGTGGACAGGGACCCAGCAGGCATTCACCCTCTGCTGGTGGACAGGGACCCAGCAGGCATTCACCCTCTGCTGGTGGACATGGCGGAGGCAGAGGCAGCTCCTGCTGCTCTGCTCCTGCCGGTGAAGGTGGTGGAGGCAGAGGCAGCTCCTGCTGCTCTGCTCCTGCCGGTGAAGGTGGCGGAGGCAGAGGCAGCTCCTGCTGCTCTGCTCCTGCCGGTGAAGGTGGGAGCAGCGTGTAGTCTCCTGGCGACGAAGGTGGGAGCAGCGTGTAGTCTCCTGGCGATGGAGGTGGGAGCAGCGTGTAGTCTCCCCGGCGGACGGAGGTGGGAGCAGCGTGTAGTCTCCCCCTTTTTCAGGGACTGGTGCTGCTCTGCCTCTCTTGCAGGGGACTGGTGCGGCTCTGCCTCTCTTGCAGGGGACTGGTGCGGCTCTGCCTTTCTTGCAGGGGACTGGTGCAGCTCTGCCCCTATTGCAGGGGACTGGTGCGGCTCTGCCTCGGAAGGGGAAACCAGCAGGCATTCTTCCTCTGCTGGTTGTGCTGGGGAAACCAGCAGGCATTCTTCCTCTGCTGGTTGTGCTGGGGAAACCAGCAGGCATTCTTGCTCTGCTGGTGAAGGTGGGAACAGCTGCCTCTCAGGCTTCGGTTCCGGTCCCCCTGTCTGGGCGCTGGGACGCTTCGCGGTCCCCCTGTCTGGGCGCTGGACGCCGCGGTCCCCCGTCTGGGCGCTAGTTCCTCCTCTTCATACTGGGTGGGGCATATGGCTAACGTGTGCCCATAAGCCCCACAGCCAGGGCATAACTCTGCCGCGAGGTTCTTTAAAAAAACCTCCCAGCCATCATCCCCCTCCTCCTTTTTTTGGGCTGTGGACGCACTGACTCCTCCCTTTTGGGCTGTGGACGTTCGGGCTCCCCCCACTCAGGCGTAGGACGTTCGGGCTCCTCCCGCTTGGGCTGTGGACGCTCTGGCTCCTCCCGCTTGGGCTGTGGACGCTCTGGCTCCTCCCGCTTGGGCTGTGGACGCTCTGGCTCCTCCCGCTTGGGCTGTGGACGCTCAGGCTCCTCCCGCTTGGGCTGTGGACGCTCAGGCTCCTCCCGCTTGGGCTGTGCCAGGCTCCTCCCCTTGGGCTCGCTCCCTCCCACTCAGGTACTGGAGAGGGCAGCGACTGCTCCTCTCCCTCTTGCTCACTGGAAGGCATCCCTCCCATGTCTGCAGCTAGGTACCCTAGCACCACCATGGTGAGGTCACGAACTGATGCCGGGTTGTGCTGTTGCTCCCAGTCCTCCCATCGTTCCCCATCTCGCATCCGCAGTGTGTTAATAACCCAGGGAGGTCACTGGCGAAGTTCCCCTCGGGTGCACCAGCCAGTCCCATATTTCCGGGACGGTGGGGAACCCGGTGGCAGTGGGGGTAGAGGGGTGGCTACTGCCCCGTTGTGGCTGTCCTCCTCCCAGCCCGGCATGCAGGATGAGGGCTGCAGCTGTTGTTGTTGCTGCTGCTGCTTCTGCTGCTTCCTGCAGCTCTTTCTTCCCATCCTCGCTTTACTATTTTTTTTTTTTTTTTGTAATCCAAAAATGCGGTTCCTGCTCTGGCCTGAGTCCTGGAGGCGCTGTAGATCCCACGCAGGACACCACGTGTCACAAAGACGGCCGGAGTGGGTGGCGTCAGACCAGAAGCAGGAAATAAACAGACAGAGAGGTGTGGTTTGGTGGAGCTGAGCGAATGGTTTCGCTCAGCATTTAATAAACAGCACAGAAAATAAAAGGTTTTAACAAAAACACGGGACAAAACAGGACACGGCACTCTACGCCAAAATAAAATAGACAAACAAAACGTACTAAACAGTAAACAGACAGTGCACGGACAGACAAACAAACACGGTGAGTGAAACACTTATATTTACGTTCTTTCGTTTTACTATTTAGTTTCTCCTTCTCCACACTCGTTCTCCACTCACCGAACACCCAACCCCGAGTGAAAGAAATGTGCATCTATATATACTGTTGTGCTGGGATTCAATTACTAATTAATTATTCACTTGAATCCCAGCACGTGAATTAATTCTGTGCAACCCCGTGCTCACATATTACATTTAACCAGCACGTGAAGTGATTTGTGCCCTCCTCGTGCCTAAATATAAATCTACATTTTTAAATCACACGTGAAACACAGACCCGTTTATATCCCGTGTACCAATCTATACACCAACATTAACACACGCACGCAACATACAACACATAATATGCACACAGGGGCGGGGCACATTGCCACAGGCATACACACTGGCCATGACAAATTCCTTCGCTCCAATTCTTATTTTAATGGCTAAGAATCTTCCCTCTGTATCTTGAATGGTGTCTAATAAATCAAAACGTAATCTTTTATTTATTAATATTAAAACCCCTCTAGCTTTAGACGCATATGACGAATGATAAACATGGCCCATCCTTCTGTAAGATGTGACTCTTGAATAAGGGCAATATCACAGTGATATCTAGATAGTGAAGTTAGGATTCCTGACCCCTTTAACATTTCATGAAACTACCTGTAATTGGGATGGAACATCATGATACATTAATATATATCAGAAATAAGATACATGTAATATTATTGTGTTCCATGTATTTGACCAATATAACAGAAATACCATAGAGAGTTATAACCTTAAGTGCATGTATCCATCTTATTTAAAATTTCACAAAAGCAGATGATAACTTAGAATGCACTCTAGACTTAAATACAATAGTCATTGAGATCTCAAAACATTGGGAATAAATAACACTAACCACGAATACTGCAAAAAACACAAACCCCACTAACAAACACCGTTCTGGTCCTGTTACCATATCGCTCATCATTGTATCCCTCCTAGACTCAAATACATTTATGTAAACTCAGTTAAAAGGTAATTGATTCCAATCCCCTTTTCTTTATAAT
>CM072676.1:14959274-14984274 GCA_036884735.1 Huso huso
GGCTGGTGGAGCGGTTCAATCAGACCCTCTCCATCCAGCTAGCCATTGCCACTGCCGCTCACCAGAAGGACTGGGACATTCAGCTGCTTCTGATCCTGTTGACTTGCCGCACTGCCGTCCAAGAGTACACCAGCTGCGCCCCCGCACTACTGATACTTGGCCAGGATCCCCAACTGAGTTGCTGTTTGGCCACTCGCCAGACACCGCTAAGGACGCACTTGGCCCGGAATATGCACACTGCTTTGCCTGCTACAATATTGTGAATTATTTTGCAAGCTGCAGTCACTTTAAAGGACCTGTTTAGTGAAGGGGTGCCCATCACATTACAGCACCACATGTGTCCAGGTTCACCCGACAAGTCAGGGTGTTTTTTGTGCATTATTTGTTTTGTAGAAAAAGGTGGAGGTGGACAGACAGAATGGGCTGTTTCCAGCTGTTTCATAGCTGTTGAAGTCTGTTTGATGTAAGAGCTGCAGTGCTGTTCTGCCGGTAGATGCAGGATTGATTTGGGGGCTTTCTAGCTTTATATAGGTAGAATTTCCGGGCAGGGGAACTCTAATTTTATGTGAGTTGGATATGAGCCATGACACAGACTTCTTGTAGAGGTAAAAACAGCCAAACTCTGTCCCTCAGCTAAAAGGAGTACTTGTTCATTAGCTTTGAGCTTGCGGGATAGAAAAATAAACCACTTTACCTGCACTAGTTTCCTTTGGAGCCTCATAACATTAAAATAAAAATAAATATATATTATGTTGGGCACACTTTTAATCCTGGAGCCGAGTTTCCATACAAAACGAAAGGCTTATCCACTCATAGAACACATGAGGAGGAGGGTGTGGGGCTAAACCTTGGCTATGCCTATATATATTGGTTTCACTTGTATCCATAGTAACTAACTTGATATAGATACTGAATAACTTTTAACATATTGGTGACATTTGAAAATACTTATTGCCTGACTACATTGGTTTCCTGATGGGTGTGTGTGGAGTGCATTCAATGAGCTGCACCCATGAATACTGACTCTTTGCATAGTCATCACTCCCAGTCAATCCTAGTCCCACTCCTCTGGTCATGTGCAATAGAACCTTGATTATCCCAACACAGATTTTCTGAGTAACCTCTGTTACCATCTCTTTGGTAGGCTGTCTTGCTGTGTGCTGTGCTACAGTTCTTTCACTTTTCTGTGTTGAATCTACATTATTGAAGATCATTTGGTATTCGGCAATTAATCCAGCATTTTTACAAAAAGAGATGCAAGTAGTTTTCATTTTGATAACAACAACTTTCTGCAGTAGATCCCAAACGCTGATTTATTTAAAGGTCATATTTATCATTTCTGTCTTGCCTTTTTTACATTCAGTGTTTTCGCTTGATAGACATTTGAATTTATTTGATCAGAGCCCAAGACATTTGCTGTGCATTAGTAAATTAAAGTTTGATTTGTAACTGGAATGATATAATACTATACCAGCTCTACATCCAAAATATTGACGTGGGTTTTGATAGCCTACGTTTTCTTAAATCTCATCAACTGCAAACATTTAGTCTTTATACAAAATTTCCAAACCTGTTCAGTGTGTGATTTCCATTACATGAAAGTAGATGTTAAAACTTCATGCTGATTTGAACTCGGCTCTCGCCAAGATAAGCACCAACTAAGATGTAGCTTTACAGTAAACTAATGTGATCCATCTGCATCTCCATCCATTTGCATTTCTTTCCATCTGATAATGTCAATATCCTTCTGCCTGGTGTTGATGGCTGAAGTGTAATGCTGGCTCAAGGGATCAACTTATTTTGCCTCCCCAGCGCATCAGCACACACAACGGCTGCGATGCTGGCTCCAGGGATCAACCACAGTGCGGTCTCCCCAGCGCATCAGCATGACAACCGTCTGGATTAACGAAGTAGGGTACATCTCTGGGGTCTTCTACTTGTTCAATGGCAAACACATTTGATAATAGTCACTTAAGGCTCTGTTCACAAAACTACTGACTATTTTATTAAGGACTATTTCTGTAATGAGGCCAGTTTCTTTAATCTAAAACAAACTCACTATTTCACAGGTAAAGGAATGGCCAGTGTGCACACCTAGTGATCTCCTGCTGGTCATTTTTATACTTCCCTGTTACTGAAATTCTCTCTTCCTCACCCCCCCACTGTCTTCAAAAAAAGATGTGTTTTTTACCCAATTAAAAATGTCCCTCTGCAAGTCATTCCAGTGCCATAGAAATGCAATAAAAGCCGCCTTCTGTTTTTAATAAATGTGTGGGTTTTTTTTATAAATCCCAGTCTGACTTCTCTTTACCTGCTGCTATATTGTTCCAGAGTGTCCAAGCACAGACAGCTTTACTGTTGATTAATCCACATGACAGCAGCCCTCGCTTATTCTCCAGTGGCAGCCTATTTGAGGCTTCCAGTAATGAATTCATATCTCCAGTAACTGATATTGGTTTACTTTGTCCATGGTTGTTGTTGTGTTCTAACAGGGATTTCTCCTAAGGGATTTACAATCTGCTGCAAAGAAAAATAGTCAATGTTGAGTTGTTGTCGCTCCTAAATCAGCTTAATATTACACCCAGCAAATATCTAACTTCTACAGCCTCACATTTCAATTAAACCTTAATGTTTTGACGGTGTAGCAATATACCACAGGGCCCTTGCAGCTGTCTCACAGTATCATGTTTAATTGAAGACGTTTACCACATTTTTTTCTATGCTTCTTTTTGTGCTGATTTCCGGTTGTTTTCAACCCTTAGCAACATGACTGAAACTACCTTACAAATGTTTTCACAGCTTTTTGGGACGCATGGCCCCGGAGTGTTATAGTACATACATCCTACATGCATGCAGAAATAGCTGCCGCTGCTAAACATACTGTACCGTCATTTATTATTGTACATGCGGAAGTATGTTACCATTTCCATAGACAATATTATATGTTTGACATATTTGTATATGTTATAGAGAAAACTGTATATATACACTAACAGTATATATGTACAGACAGCAGAGTGCTTAGTTACATGGTCTATTGAACTGAGCTTTCATTACAGCAAGGCAAAATGAAAAAGCTGGCACTTGCGCGGATTGATTTGAAGTTTGATTCACAGTTGATGCCGTGACATTCCAATGGGCATCTACTGTCTGATAGAAGCTTGCTAGAGCTGGAAGCTGATTGGATGATTGTACTGAATCATTTTCTAAGGAATGACACTTTAGTATTATTATTATTATTATTTATTTCTTAGCAGACGCCCTTATCCAGGGCGACTTACAATCGCAAGCAAATACAAATACATTCAAGTGTTACAAGTCATACAATAAGAGCAAGAAATACAATAATTTTTTTTTGTGACAAACCACAATTCAATAATACAGCAGATAATAGTGAAAGTTACATCAGGATATGATTAAATAGTGATAGTTACATCAGGATATGATTAAGTACAAAATACTACAGGTTAAACACTTGGCAGATTACAATATTCTGAAGTACAGGATTAAATGTAGTAAAATAGGGGGCAGATAAGAGCAAAATAAAGCATATTTAAATGAAGGGTGATAGTGTCCCAGGATACAACAGAGGAGTTCTACAGGTGCTGTTTGAAGAGGTGAGTCTTAAGGAGGCGCCGAATGTGGTCAGGGACTGGGCAGTCCTGACATCTGTAGGAAGGTCATTCCACCACTGCGGAGCAAGGGTGGAGAAGGAGCAGGCTCGGGAGGCAGGGGGAGTGAGCGGAGGTAGAGCCAGTCTTCTAGTGCAGGCGGAGCGGAGAGGTCGAGTGGGGGGTGTAGGGAGAGATGAGGGTCTGGAGGTAGCTGGGTGCAGTCTGGTCAAGGCATCTGTACGCTAGTACAAGAGTCTTGAACTGGATGCGAGCGGTGATCGGGAGCCAGTGGAGCGAGCGGAGTAGTGGAGTAGCGTGGGCGAAGCGAGGCAGAGAACACCAGGCGGGCAGCAGAGTTCTGGATGAGCTGGAGCGGACGGGTGGCGGACGCAGGGAGGCCAGCCAGGAGGGAGTTGCAGTAGTCTAGGCGGGAGAGTACCAGGGCCTGGACCAGGAGCTGGGTAGCATAGTTGGTGAGGAAGGGTCGGATTCTTCGGATGTTGCTCAGGAAGAATCGGCAAGTGCGTGCCAGAGTGGAGATGTGCTGGGAATAAGAGAGGCAGGGGTCCAGGGTGACTCCAAGGTTCTTAGCGGAGGAAGAGGGAGAGAGTGTGGTAGATTCCAGAGGAACAGAGATAGAGAGATCAGAGGAGGGGGAGGAGGAGGGAAAGAAAAGGAGGTCAGATTTAGAGAGTTGAGTTTGAGGTGATGAGAGTGCATCCAGGAGGAAATAGCAGACAGACAGGTAGAGATACGGGAGGAGATGGTGGAGTCAGAGGTGGGGAAGGAGAGGAAAATCTGAGCATCATCAGCATAGAAATGGTATGAGAAACCATAGGATGCGATGAGGGGGCCCAGGAGCGGGTGTAGAGAGAACAGGAGAGGACCCAAGACTGACCCTTGGGGACTCCAGTTAAGAGAGGGTGAGGTGTGGAGGTTGCTCCACGCCAGGTTACCTGGTAAGTGCGGTTGGAGAGGTAGGAGGAGAACCAGGCCAGAGCAGTGCCAGAGATCCCCAGGTCAGCAAGAGATGATAGTAGAATAGAGTGATCAACAGTGTCAAAGGCAGCAGAGAGGTCGAGGAGAATTAGGACAGAGGAGAGAGGGCAGCTCGGGCACACTTAAGTGAGTTGGTGACAGACAGGAGGGCGGTTTCAGTGGAGTGAGCAGAGCGGAAGCCAGATTGGAGAGGGTCAAGCAGAGAGTGGTTGGACAGGAAAGCAGAGAGCTGGCGGTGTACAGTCCGCTCGAGGGTTTTGGAGAGGAAGGGTAGGAGGAGACAGGACGGTAGCTCTGGAGGGAGGTGGGGTCGAGGGTAGGTTTTTTGAGGAGGGGAGTGATAGAGGCTTTTTTTGAAGGCAGAGGAAAGATGCCAGAAAGTAGAGAGGTGTTGAGGAGTGAGGAGATGAAGGGGAGTAGAGCAGGAGCAGCAGCTTGAAAGAGGTGAGTGGGGAGGGGGTCCAAGGCACACGTGGTGGGTTTGTGACCCTGGAGCAGGGAGGAGAGGTCAGAGTCTGAGAGGGGCAAGAAGGTGGAGAGGGAGGGCGAGTTAGTAGGGGATGTAGGGGGTGTAGGGGTTGGAGCAGGAGGGGTGCGGGGAGGAGAGGTGTTAAAGAGTTTGCGGATATCTGAGATTTTAGAAGAGAAGAAGGAGGCAAAGTCATCAGGGGAGATAGAGGAGGGAGGAGGAGGGGGGAGGGTTTAGGAGGGAGGAGAAGGTAGAGAATAGTTTACGTGGGTTGTTAGTGGAGGCTTCGATTACAATTCCATTTCTTTTCAGCAGATCGCAGTGTGATTCTTGCCGAGCGGAGCACAGAGGAGAGCCAGGGATGGGGAGGGGAGGGGCGAGCAGGTCGGGAGGTGAGGGGACAGAGGGAGTCGAGGGAGGAGGTGAGTGAGGAGAAGAGGGTGGAGGTAGCAGAGTCTACGGAGAGTTGTGAAAAGGAGTCGATAGGAGGGAGGTGAGAGAGAGCAGTGGAGGCAAGGACAGAGGGGAGAGAGCGGAGGTTACGGCGAGAGGGTGACAGTGGGGGTAGGAGGGGCAGGGAGAGGGGGAGAGACAGAGAAAAGAGATGAAATAGTGATCAGAGAGGTCCAGGGGGTGACAGAGAGGTTGGAGGGGCAGCAGGCCCTGGAGAAGGTGAGGTCCAGTTGACGGCCAGCTTTGTGGGTAGGAGGGGACGGAGAGAGACAGAAGTCGAAGGAGTGAAGGAGAGGGAGGAATCCAGCAGAGTGGCTGGGGTTGGAGAGATGGATGTTGAAGTCACCCAACAGGACAGTCGGGGTAGACAGAGAGGGGAGGGAGGAGAGTAGATAGTCGAGTTCATCCAGAAAGTGAGTGAGAGGCCCAGGGGGGCGGTACAGAACAATGAGCAGGAGTTGACAGGGAGAGGTTAGTTGGACTGCATGAAATTCAAAGGTACTGACAGAGAGGGAGGTGAGATCGGAGGGGACAGAAAAGAGTAAGGAGGAGAGAGAGAAGACCCGTCCCACCTCCCGTCCAGTGAGACGCGGGGTATGGGACAGGACGTGAGAGAGGACAGGGCAGCAGGAGTAACAGTGTTATCAGGGGACAGCCAGGTTTCAGTAAGAGCAAGGAAATCGAGCGAGAGGTGGGAGGCAAAGGCAGAGATGAAATCAGCTACCATTTGAAGTAGCACTGGATAACAGATAAGATAATAAGAACATAATACCTTCAGAAGAAATATTAAATATGATTAGTTTTAGAAAATAGTTATTTTAAGTTTTGAAGCACTTCATAATGGTCACAGTATAAACATAAATGGATTATAGATACATTAAAGGACATTAAAACCTGTGAGAGCACATGTAAAATATGCAAATATATCTGTAACGATAAATTGTCAATAAACATAACATGAATTACCTAAAATGTGTCGTTTTAGAAGAAACAAAATTAGATAATGTACAATATTGATAAATAAAGGAAAACAAATGGATACATAAACTCAATCCCATGATGCCTGAAGGTTTAAATAGAAATGAATAGTAGTTACATCATTAACCATGCAGTAAATGACATCACAAGCAGATTAATAGACGTAATAGAAATAAATGAGTCTGTCCACTGCTTGTTTTTAAACGTTATGCTGATATTGGACACCATTTTTGACAAGATAAAATGAGGTAGTTGTGGTGAAGATCAGCCAGGTGTAGTTTCACTGTAATACATGAGCCTTCAGTGCTTTTCCAGTGTAATTCTGGCTCCAGAGATCAACCAAAGTGTGGTCTCCCTAGCGCCTCAGCATGGCAGCCGTCTGGGCTGGGCGGGGCTCTTCACAGGGGTCCTCAGGTGGGTACCTCCGTCTTCATTGACACCTAAGAATATGACTCTCTTACGCATTGTTTTGCTTCATTGTGATTTAATTTTAACTGGAGAAGACAAGACTGATGACACTTCTAAACAAAGCTAGGTTTCACTTTAAAGCCTACAAATCTTGCTGTTGATTGGCGTTGTAGTTTTTGTTTTTACAGCGTGCTTTTGCTTTTCTCATTTAAACTGGATGCATTCTTTGATCTTGTTTATTTTGATTGTGCTCATTTATTTTACAAACATTTTTCTAGAATTAATGTTGCTGATTGTTTAATGTCGCTATGGGTTACATGTATATCTACCTTTTATAGGTCTCAAGGATTTTCACATCTTTGTTTTTCTTTTTGCACTTTTACCCATCTGGTTGTTGCTCCCTTTCCCAGACAGGATTAGAAAAACTGCTATATTTTCATTTGAGACGTAAGAAGGGTTAGGGTTAGAGGTAAAAGGCTAACTAGTTTAAGATTTGTAAAAGAGGTGATGTATTTTTCCTGTCCACATGTCTAGATGATATCAATCATGTCATACTGTATATGATTGGTTGCATTACACTGTTGGGTGAAAAAGATGAAATGCTGAACCACCAGGAATGTCATATCATTGAAAATTCAAAAATATGTCTTTGTTCTCTGTTATTGTCAGCCCTGTGATTCAGAACCTATTCCAGTCGCCATAGTTACCTTCAACCTTTGCATGCTAATTCTCCCAGTTTCCATTGACTTTCACGTCAGTATTCCCAGAGCTGCAGTGGCCTCTAGCCCTGTATTCTAATGCCGACTTTGACCTTTGCCTCTTGATCTCAAGGGTCTGTTCTGACCTTGATTCCCAACATGTGCTCTGTCTGCATCTTAATCAATGCTGGGAGGCGCGCGAACAGTGACACACATATGGTCAGCTCAACTGTCTTTTCAATGTCTGCAGAAGCAAGATGTTTTTTTAAGCATTACTTAAAAAGCGCCAGGGACAAACATGGACCAATTAAAGGAGTGCTGGTTTAATATGTTGCACTCACACAGTTATGAATTCCATATTCCAGGGTGTTTCTTCAAATCACTTTGGGATGAGTGAAAGGCATTCATATTCACTTAAATCAGCTCCTGGTGACTGGCCAAAATAGACAGCACAGACAGGAGTCATGAAGGAATAGAAGATAAAAGCTGTGGCTCTCGGGTAAAATGAAAAATTCATCAGGGAAACTACGGAAATAGAAAATAAAATCCACTATCCATTTTGAACTGTAAACAGAGGAAAGAGGCACAAAGAGCCGCAAGGGCCAGGGGAGACGAGCGAGGGTTCGATTTATCAAGACACAGAAAGCAGCTACCTGCTGAATTTATGCTTTTTAACTGTACTACTTTTCAGTGCCTTTTCATGATGTTCTAAAAATAAAACTCGATGGGGAAATACCATGTGAATATCTTTTATTTGTAATGAGCCACGTATCCCCAAATCATGAAACACATCTTTCTAGTATAAATTATGTTATTTAAATGAGTTTCTATTTTGACTTGTTTCTTGTAGTTTTATGAACTCAACATTTTTTCCTTTCACAAAAAATGGGGCCAAACGTTGTAGTCGCTTTGAAAATGGGGCCCCTCCTGTCCGAGTCTGCCTGCTGTGTTCACTCCTGCTGGGGTACAACTCTGTGCCAAGTCCATGCTCCTTCTCCCAAATGATTACAATCTTGAGAAACACGTTTCCTTTTTAAGGATTATGGGCAACAAAGGCTGTTTCAGTCCTACTACTAAACCCAACGGTTTCCAGATTGAGATATAATTACCTTGAAAATGGGAAATTAGTCTATGATTTATTGCCTTTAAAATAACTGAACTCTCTTTTTATTTCCTGTTGCTCGTCACATTGTTGTTTTTTCCATGTATTTCTTTATTTTCAACATGCTTATTATGTTTATAGAAATAAGATATGAAAGCTGGGCAATGCATCCTGTTGCAGGGCTCCTATTACACTTGAGTTTTACTAATGTTAGGTTTTATCAATAACACATTGTGGCAAAGTGGTTGCTGATTATGTACAGGTGCAGAGGGATGCAGTGCAGGAATAAACAGACAGAGATTTGTAATCCGGTATGGAAAAATATACGTTTTATTTTCATTATAATCCAGGTCTGGTGACCAAATAATAAACTCTGGTTATACACAGCGATGCGTAAAAGACGGAGAACAGTAACAGGGATTGCAGCCCTAAACAATAAACACAGTATCTCTCCCACAATATACAACTACGGTCACCAGTCCTGGGTGCGTGCTGTAGTGCTCATGGTGGGTGATACAGTTTAAAGAGTGACAAATAGTGCAGTGCTGTTCCGGGTTCAGTGCTGGCTCTTAGCGACAGCTCCGGAACGTGTTAGCCATCTATAAACACACAAGTAACAATTATAGACAAGACAAACAAACAAACACTCACGATACGCTTAATACACAGTGCACGGGTCCTTCCGGGTCTATTTCGAAACCAAAAGCGAAGGAAAAGATTTACAATTCTCCGGCCCCTTTTATGCGATTATGCATGACCCCTTGGTAAACAATTTCAGCTGACTATTGCCTGCAGCTGCTACCTCGTTTACCTTCTAGGTCAATACATTCCCGCACCGGAGTCTTGTCTTCTTCCAGGCTGACTGACTTCCCGACCCAGGGAATGAACTGTCAGGCCAACCTGTCCAAAGCCTTTCCTTTTCGCTACTTAGTTCCCTCACAGGTCGAGAGGGAGATTTACAACCAGAACTCATATTTCCGTCACACACATATACAAAATTAAACTGATGTTTGTGTTATAAAAAACAAAAGAAAAGAGGACGCTACTACAGATGTTGTGATCACTTGTAACAAACTTACCTAGTGTGCAATACCCAAACACCTAGGCCATAAGTGTATACTAGCACTGAGCATAAAACATTCAATACTACAGTCCCAGCAGGTAAATCAGTACAGCAAAAAACAAGGATTTCACGAGAACCAAGGGAGTAAATTTTAAACAGGATAGGTTTATTATGTCTATTTGTATATAGTACTAAGAACAGGTGTACCCTGGAGTAATCAGAACAGTAAGTCTGAAGTAAGATCAGAAATCTGGCAAATATCAACCCTGACTCAATGGTAAGCAAACTAAACATCCAGGTTGGTAGAACAAACAATATCCAGTAGAACTAGTAGTAGAAGAAACTACCCAGTATATCTCTAGATAATCCTTCAAGGAGCACACCAACACTGCAATGCTAATCACATAAAAATGCAATTGGAAAAGACAAACACATACATTATATATATATATTATATATATATATATATATATACACACACACACACACACACACACACACACACACACACATTACATGAACAGGCCTTTGTCCCGATAATCACAATACTAAGGTACAGCAAAACCATTAATAATCTGCCTCGCTGTTGAACTTGCGTAAACAAAAAAGAAAAAGAGAGGGAAGGAGACAACAAAAAAATACAGGCAGGCCAACAATAATCAGGCTGTTCATTCTATGGCCCATGCAGTTGCAATAATTATATCCAAGTGTATGAGTACTTAAAAGTTTCAGTTGATATTAAAACGCACCCAGAAAGTAACAAAACAAACAAAAAACAAACCAATAAAGTTCTAGAAAAATAACACAACAATCCAGCAATCCCAAAAGAACGCTCTACAAACAAAAACCCGAATGGCCATTCAAAAAATATTTGTAATCCAAACTGCAGCAAAAAATAGAAAAGGATCGATCTCACCCGGTTATGATGAATCCGTGTGCAAGTCCTCCAGTTCATACAATGTTGGGAGTCGCCATTTGCTTGAATATCTTCTCTTGTTCCGTTGTCCCGTAACAGCAGTAAAGTATCAAGGTAAATATATAAATCAAACCAACTGGAAGAAAAATAGGACCCAAAACGGAAGTATTGCCCAACGAGCACTGAGCAGCGCGTGATACTAGCTATTGCACTAGTATTAGTCGAACCCGCTATAGAAACTGGTAAAAACCAAAACACGGTTGTTTGACATAACACAGACTAGAAGCATGCTATACACAGACTAATTCGTTTTTTCTGTCGTTTGAACAGGTTGCCTGTAAGTTCTCTCTCTCTGTCTCTCTAATAACTTCGTATTTTTTCTCTCTCTTAAACAGACTTTCAAAACCCTTTTTTATACCCTATTGGTCTCGAGCTTTTAACCAAAGGAAGCTCCGCCCCCAATTACTTGGCTTGATTCATGCCAAAGCTGCCCGATTCCAGCCTTGCTGAAGCACCCCCAGATCATCACCGATCCTCCACCACATTTCACAGTGGGTGCGAGACACTGTGGCTTGTAGGCCTCTCCAGGTCTCCGTCTAACCATTAGACGACCAGGTGTTGGGCAAAGCTGAAAATTGACTCATCGGGGGTGCTTCAGCAAGGCTGAATCGGGCAGATTTGTCTTTGTGAAGGATGCATGAATCAAGCCAAGTACAAGGTTGTCCTGGAAGAAAACTTGCTTCCTTCTGCTCTGACAATGTTCCCCAACTCTGAGGATTGGTTTTTCCAGCAGGACAATGCTCCATGCCACACAGCCAGGTCAATCAAGGTGTGGATGGAGGACCACCAGATCAAGACCCTGTCATGGCCAGCCCAATCTCCAGACCTGAACCCCATTGAAAACCTCTGGAATGTGATCAAGAGGAAGATGGATGGTCACAAGCCATCAAACAAAGCCGAGCTGCTTGAATTTTTGCGCCAGGAGTGGCATAAAGTCACCCAACATCAATGTGAAAGACTGGTGGAGAGCATGCCAAGACGCATGAAAGCTGTGCTTGAAAATCAGGGTTATTCCACCAAATATTGATTTCTGAACTCTTCCTAAGTTAAAACATTAGTATTGTGTTGTTTAAAAACGAATATGAACTTATTTTCTTTGCATTATTCGAGGTCTGACAACACTGCATCTTTTTTGTTATTTTGACCAGTTGTCATTTTCTGCAAATAAATGCTCTAAATGACAATATTTTTATTTGGAATTTGGGAGAAATGTTGTCAGTAGTTTATAGAATAAAACAAAAATGTTCATTTTACCCAAACACATACCTATAAATAGTAAAACCAGAGAAACTGATCATTTTGCAGTGGTCTCTTAATTTTTTCTGAACCAAATGTTATTCCGCACCATATAAAGATATTTGTGCATTACATGTCAAGTTTGGCCGCTATGGTGTCCCAGGTGTCTTGCTTCTTGCGTATCCTTAAAATCTGGACGGGACGTATCATACAGTTGATGGCATTTTTGCACCCTGAAAACCAGTCTTTCATTCGCCATCTCTCACTGTACACAGTGCAGATAATGTCACACAACACTTCAGTTGATTGGTCTAGATGGAAATTTGCCACGCGGTATTATTAAAATATCGCTCTGGTTTCGATCCTGTGCAGTTTTCTGCCGTGCCGCTTTTCCGTTCAGCACTCAGTGTAATTGTACCCATTCAAAACAATAGATTCTATTTTTTTGCCACACAGTTTACCGCTTTCCACTACCGCGCCCAGTGTAATCAGACCTTTAGGGTCCAATACTGCTGATTCCAGGTAAGTAGAAGTTTTTATAATTATCTTTCTAACCCTTTGTCCACAGGTTGTTTGGATTTTGAACTGACCACCGGACCTTCCCAATGAGTGTACAGAAACCACATGAACAGGTAGTAAAAATAATGATTTATTTATTACAGGAAATGATACAATTGAAAGCAGTTTACTTTATGAGACAATTTGCAAAATCCCCCCTTCAAATCACCTTGCAAGGTATCCCAGTACAAAATCTATCCTAAAAACACCTGAAACTGTGCACCAAGTAAAATCACTAAAACCTTCCATTAAACACTGTTAGCAGCTACTTGTGACTTCAGGGGTATATTAGTAATACAATTCTTCAACTCAACATGTTATGTTACAACACCACAGTCCCGACCAATATAAACAGCAATTTGGTGAAACAATAGTTCCAGTATATTCATATGCACCTAAAAAAGGCCTGTGGGTCCTGTACTGAATCCAAGTCGCCAAACACTGTCCTGGTAGAAACGCCAACAAGGAAAGATAAAGTTGATAAAGATAAAGATAAAGATAAAGATAAAGAACCTCCTGATCCGTTTGTTCATCCCAGTTTATGGCTTTTATTTGGCTCCCATCAGGCTCAATCCCCCCTCTCCAGCACCAGAAGAACGAAAAGCACTAAATGTCCACACTCCCTCTGTGTCCTTGGTCATGCCTACGTACACCCCGATCTCAGCCCTCCCTACTTTGATTTGGTCTTCCGACCCGGGCACTGGTACTTAGCTTAAGTAGGGTAGGATCTCGCGTCTCGGTGTGTACAGGGAGCTGGCGGTCCGTCCCTCAGTTGGTGTCTGTTCGCTCCTCCGGGCGTCAGTCATGGAGTGGGGGGTGCCTTGAAGGGAAGCAGTACAACGCCTTGTCATAAATCACAATTAATATCGGTAACTATAAATGTTTCTGAAAAGTGTCTGTACTTCTGAATCAATTGTCAAACTCCACACAGTCCTCAGCATAATAATATAAATAGTCTTCTTTAATCAAAAGAGCGCCGCTTTAATAGCGTACTTCAAGGATGAATACTTAGCTTTGCTATCAGGTTCTGACCGATCCTTCCTTCCATCGGGCTGCTGTGTCTTTATCCTGCCATATTCCTTTTCGAGTTCCAAATCATCCTTGTTGCTGTCATCCAGGTCTGTCTGTCAAATGGCTGACTTCCTGTGTCCTCCATTCAATTCCCCCTAGAACCACGCACTCTTCTTCCTGTACTTTCAGTTCCTCTTTATAGGGGACTATCAATGTTAGTTAATTGATGTAAATGAAAAACACCTGGCTGCATTTGAAAGTTGGGGAATGTTACTATTTTCACCCTCTAATCACCGTGCTGTCGTACAAAATAATCACACACACTTAACAAAAATAACTTAACACAACAATACAAAATAAGCAACAATGTGCCTCCCTTTGGGTAATAAACCAAACATAATGTGAAACGTAACAAGTGTGAAAAAACAAAATATGAACATACTGAATACTGAATACGAACATACAGTCTACAGGTAACCGGGGTCTGAGGCAGATAGGTAAGTTTCTGCTTCAAGTAATTTTAAATTAACTACATTCAGTAACATTGTAAGGTGGTGTTTGAATTAGGTGAGGTAGTGTGTGATTAGTACCATGTGAGTGTGGTTAAATTGAATAGAAGTTGATTTGCTATTTGATTGGTTTCCACACAGTTTAGTTTTTTCTTTTCCCACCCAGTTGTTACATTAATCAGGCAGGCTATTTCAGCGCTAGCACGAAGCACCAGCTAACCGAAGAGCCTCAACAAAAGAGCCGGGAGTCTAGCTGTGGGAGTCCAGTGAGGAGAGGCCTGCGCCGAGACGCTGTTGGAATAGATCCGAACCTAACAGCGCTCTGGAAGATACCATCTACTAGTCAGGTCTGTACCCTCCACCCCAGTGCTCCCACTGCGCCTATTTGTCTTGCCTGTCCTGCTATGACTGTCTCTCACATCCCTGTTCTATCCTCTCGCCCTCGCCCTCTGCCCTCTCTCCGCCGCTGCTCCTCCAACCCCTCTAACTTCATACCTCTGCCTCTCCCCCCCTCCCGCACACTCTCTGGTGCACTCTGGAACTGTCACTCTTCTGCTAACAAAGCTGATTTCATATCTGCCTTTGCCTCCCACCTCTCTCTCGATTTCCTTGCTCTCACTGAAACCTAGCTGTCCCGTGATAACACTGTAACTCCTGCCACCCTGTCCTCTCTCTACGTCCTGTCCCATACCCCGCGTCTCACTGGACGGGGAGGTGGGACTGGTCTTCTCCTCTCTCCCTCCTTACTCTTTTCTGTCCCCTCCGACCTCTCCTCACTCTCTGTTAACACCTTTGAATTTCATGCTGTCCAACTAACCTCTCCCTGTCAACTCCTGCTAATTGTACTGTACCGCCCCCCTGGACCTCTCGCTCACTTTCTCAATGAACTCAACTATCTACTCTCCTCCCTCCCCTCTCTGTCTACCCCAACTGTCCTGTTAGGTGACCAATATCCATCTCTCCAACCCCAGCCACTCTGCCGGATTCCTCCCTCTCCTTCACCTCTCTCACCTCCCTCCTATCGACTCCTTCTCACAACTCTCCGTAGACTCTGCTACCTCCACCCTCTTCTCCTCCCTCACCTCCTCCCTCGACTCCCTCTGTCCCCTCACCTCCCGACCTGCTCGCCCCTCCTCTCCGCAACCCTGGCTCTCATCTGCGCTCCGCTCAGTAAGAATCACACTGCGATCGCCTGAAAAGAAATGGAAGAGAACCAAACTCCCTGCTGCCCTAGACCTCTACCGCACTCTCCTCTCCTCCTTCTCCTATGCTAAATGTACTTATTTCCAATCTGTAATCCAAGCCTCCACTAACAACCCACGTAAAATATTCTCTACCTTCTCCTCCCTCCTAAACCCCCCCTCCTCCTCCCTCCTCTGTCTCCTCTGATGACTTTGCCTCTTCTCTTCTAAAATCTCCGATATCCGCAAACTCTTTAACACCTCTCCCTCCATCGCAACCACCTCCTGCTCCAACCCCTACACCCACTGCATCCCCTACTAACTCACCCTCCTTCTCCACCTTCTCTCCCCTCTCAGACTCTGACCTCTCCTCCCTGCTCCAGGGTCACAAACCCACCACGTGTGCCCTGGACCCCCTCCCCACTCACCTCTTTCAAGCTGCTGCTCCTGCTCTACTTCCCTTCATCTCCTCCCTTCTCAACACCTCTCTCCTTTCTGGTCTCTTTCCCTCTGCATTCAAACAAGCCTCTATCACTCCCCTCCTCAAAAAACCTACCCTCGACCCCACCTCCCTCCAGAGCTACCGTCCTGTCTCCTGCCTACCCTTCCTCTCCAAAACCCTCGAGCGGGCTGTACACCGCCAGCTCTCTGCTTTCCTGTCCAACCACTCTCTGCTCGACCCTCTCCAATCTGGCTTCCGCTCTGCTCACTCCACTGAAACCGCCCTCCTCTCTGTCACCAACTCACTAAAGTCTGCCCGAGCTGCCTCTCTCTCCTCTGTCCTAATTCTCCTCTCTGCTGCCTTTGACACTGTCGATCACTCTGTTCTACTGTCCTCTCTCGCTGACCTGGGAATCTCTGGCACTGCTCTGGCCTGGTTCTCCTCCTACCTCTCCAACCGCACTTACCAGGTAACCTGGCGTGGAGCAACCTCCACACCTCGCCCTCTCTCAACAGGAGTCCCCCAAGGGTCAGTCTTGGATCCTCTCCTGTTCTCTCTCTACACCCACTCCCTGGGCCCCCTCATCGCAGCCTATGGTTTCTCATACCATTTCTATGCTGATGATGCTCAGATTTTCCTCTCCTTCCCCACCTCTGACTCCACCATCCCCTCCCATATCTCTACCTGTCTGTCTGCTATCTCCTCCTGGATGCACTCACATCACCTCAAACTCAACCTCTCTAAATCTGACCTCCTGTTCTTTCCCTCCTCCTCCTCCCCCCTCTGATCTCTCTATCTCCGTTCCTCTGAATCTACCACACTCTCCCTCCTCCTCAGCTAAGAACCTTGGAGTCACCCTGGAACCCTGCCTCTCTTATTCCCAGCACATCTCCACTCTGGCACGCACTTGCCAATTCATCCTGAGCAACATACGAAGAATCCGACCCTTCCTCACCAACTACGCCACCCAGCTCCTGGTCCAGGTCCTGGTACTCTCCCGCCTAGACTACTGCAACTCCCTCCTGGCTGGCCTCCCTGCGTCCGCCACCCGTCCGCTCCAGCTCATCCAGAACTCCGCTGCTCGCCTGGTGTTCTCTCTGCCTCGCTTCTCCCACGCAACTCCACTGCTCCGCTCACTCCACTGGCTCCCGATCACTGCTCTCATCCAGTTCAAGACTCTTGTACTAGCCTACAGACGCCTTGACCAGACTGCACCCAGCTACCTCCAGACCCTCATCTCTCCCTACACCCCCACTCAACCTCTCCGCTCCTTCTGCGCTAGAAGACCTCCTCTACCTCCTCTACGCTCCCCTGCCTCCAGAGCCCGCTTGTTCTCCACCCTTGCCCCGCAGTGGTGGAATGACCTTCCTACAGATGTCAGGACTGCCCAGTCCCTGACCACCTTCTGGCGCCTCCTCAAGACTCACCTCTTCAGACAGCACCTGTAGAACTCCTCTTTTTTTCCCCTATGGACACTCTTCCTTAAATGCGCTTCACTTGCTCTTATCTGCCCCCTATTTTACTGCACTTAATCCTGTACTTTAGAGTACTGTAATCTGCCAAGTGTTATTTAATCTGTAGTATTATGTAACTATCACTGACACTGTCATCTGCTCCGTTATTGAATCGTATTTTCTCATACTTGTACTTGCTAGAACCAAAGTCATTGTATTCATCTTGCTCTTAATTGTATTACTTGTACTGTGATTTTTGAAATGTATTTTTGTTTACGACTGTAAGTCGCCCTGGATAAGGGCGTCTGCTAAGAAATAAATAATAATAACAATAACAATAATAATAATAATAATAATAATAATAATAATAATAATAATAATAATAAAAGCAAAACAAACCAAAGCATAATGTGCACAACCCCAGCTAATTATAGTCACTCGTGACACAAGTGTAAAAATACAGGATATACAAAAAAAGCAAAGCAAAACACTATAGGGAGAAGGCAGCTAAAAATAAAAATTGCCTGTAAGCAGCCAAGCGCTCCTCCCACTGAAAAGGGAGTTCTCATTGCAGGACCCTGTGCTGTCACACCCTCTGTACACTTTTGTGGGGTATTAACATCTCCTAAACTAACCCCTCTCTCTAATAGTTTAAAACCAAGATCCCGGTTCCACACGTGGTGGTCAATGGGATGTTTCTTTACTCCCACAAGTTTTTCTTTGTCCTTGAAAGATCTGGCTCATGAGCCTGGGGGGTGTCAGCGCTTCCCTTTTATAGCGAGATGCTCCGCCGGGATACACCCGCTGGCTGGTCAAGGATCCGCAACCAGCCAACCCCCGGTTACCATTGCCTGTAAATAAACACAGCTGGCAGTGCGACAGGTGGAGCATCGGGGTCTTTCCTGCAGACGCACGCATGCTGCTGAGAAGCCACTGACGGCACGTTGTCCCTGTTACAGAGAGTTGAACTAACAACCAGCTGAACCAGCCCCCTAGTACTGCTGAAATTCCTGACAAGCCTTCCTCTTCAGTGAGCACTCCTTCAATGCACTGCAATGAAGCAAGCACCCAGATACATGATTCAGGCTGCTGTCTGCTCTTCTGCTTGTTGTGCATTTTTGTTTCCTCTGTCATTCTGCCCATCAATTCATAAAATCTCTGGGAAGACACAGAGCTGTGACTGATGATGATATTTGTTGGCACAGGCTGGGTGTGCAGATTAGCTTCAGAGATACAGCTAATGTTCACCTGTGCCCACGCAAGCTGTGATCGATTGCTACCTGAGAGAATGCAAATTGACATCAATGATAACCCTTCTCTTTTACTGGAAATCCAATCATGTGTGTGTCCGCCACTCAAGCAGGTTGCTGTAAATTGCCTTATCTAAATCGGAAGCAGGGAGAAGCGCATGCCAGGATGACATTGCAAGAGGAAAAAAGTGCCACCTGTGATGCTGTCCTGAAGATATTTACATGAATGAGAAGCGAAAAGACACTTGAGAAAACAATGTATTAAAAGTTAAAAAAAAAAAAAAACATTGAAGACACTGAAAAAGACTGTAGAACTGTTGAGTGTTTCCTAGCTATGGATGAACCCTTTTATCTGTCATTTCATTAGCTTTAGTACCATTGTATAACTTTTCAGCTCGTCAAATTGATTTAGGTAAGGGCCATGGATTATTACATTCTGTTATGTAGACTTCATCAAAATCCAAACGTTGTTGGTCTGCCAGTTTGTTTATGTGCTTTAAAGGCTGTTTAATCTGCAGACACACAAGAGCCATCCATAACTTTAAAACTCTTAATCATAACACAATTCATGAAAACAAATAAAACAAAGGGTTGGTTAAAGGGGAATCTCATTTTCACTTCTAAAAACACTGGCACTGTTATTCAATTATTCTGCACTGTTATTCACTTCATAATACCAAAACACTGTTATTCACTTGATAATACCCAAACACTGTTATTCATAACCCACACTGTTATTCACCCCAAACACTGTTATTCTCTTAATGTTATTCACTTCAAATACCCAAACACTGTTATTCACTTCATAATACCCAAACACTGTTATTCAATTATTCCCAAACACTGTTATTCACTTCATAATAAAAACACTGTTATTCACTTGATAATACCCAAACACTGTTATTCACTCATAATTTCCACACTGTTATTCACCATAAATCCACACTGTTATTCTCTTCACAATACCCACAATTGTTATTCAAAACACTGTTATTCCCAAAACACTGTTATTCACTTACCCACACTATTCCCCAAATATCCACACTGTTATTCTTATTCACTTCATAATACCCAAACACTGTTATTCACTTCATAATACCCAAACACTGTTCATTCCCAAACACTGTTATTCATTCATAATACCCAAACACTGTTATTCACTCCATAATATCCACACTGTTATTCACTTCATTCACTCAACAATTTAGCCCACCTGGCAGATTTGAGCTCTGGCTTGAATTACCATGGAGGGGGGGTTTAGGGCCAACTTCCTTTCCAGCTAGCAGAGGGTGGTCCCTCCAGGTGGGGTCTCAAATTGACATGTTGCTTTTGACTGGGCAGCATAGTACCTGCTCTGCAGATTACACACACAGATGGGTCTGTTTTAGAGTTCTTAAACTCAGGCCTTTTAAATGACAGTGTTTCACGTAAAATGCTATCACACAAGAGCACCATATGGAAATGTGTGTTTCACTTCCTGAGATGTTTAACTTTTCATTGTAACGGTGCTGGTATTCCCTGTGGGTCGGAGTGATGTAGAGACCAGCAGGCTTTAGGCTCTTTGCTGTACAAATGAACCCCTTTCCAGTCTGAACCCCTCCAGGATCTCCAGGCTCTCTTGCTTTAATTTGTTCTTGCTCGATTTAAAAATAACATTGTGCTGTGTTATTACTAACGATACAATGTATGAAAGGGCATTGCTGTGAGTTTACTTTCCTTCCTTGGAAGTTCAATAAATCCACTTACACCTTCATCTAATGTGTTATTGTATTCAGCACAAACAAAAGGATAACCGGGTCCTTTACTATTATGCAATCTACTTCATCCACTGTTACATAACACAGTTATCAATACATTATGAATTAAAGTATTTTTTACAAGACTGCAGTAGCCAAATCAGGGCTTCAGCACCACCTAGTGGTTATTTTTTGGGAATGCCGACAGCTTCTTTGTTTAAATAAATAGCAGTGATCAATATGTGACAGGCTGCCTCCTTGCTGGAGACTAGCATATTCACAAGTTCTACTTTCACGAGACGGATGGTCTCCAGATCTTAATGGACAGAGGTGCAAAGACTGGAGTGCTACCACTAGCTTCTCCCAGTAGTGAGGCCATCTCCCTGCAGCAATCCCTGTAAAACAACACAAGGATGGCTTTGATTGAGACAGGGGACCTGTGACAGGGATGACGAGTGGTGACGTCACGGCAGAAGCAGGAACAAAAACTGACACCAGGGCAAGTACTGCAGTTCAAGTGGCGTTTTAATTAAGCAAACAAAAATAAATAAAATATTTTAAACAAAAAATACTTGCGCTCACAGAGCAAAATAAAAGGGTTAACAAAAACAAATCTCGAACACAAAAGTAAATAATACAGGTCAGGCTGGGCTGTAGCCTTCACTGTTCCTGTAATCGTTTTAAACTCTCTCGTTCCTCTCCTCGCTCTCTACTCTCGCTCCTCTGGACTCCCACCCCGAGCTAGAGAGCTGCAGGCTTTTTATAACACGTGACCATCTCCCGATTAGCAACAAATTAAATCACCTAATTAATTGGGGAGATGGCCACCTTCTGCACGAGTTTTATTATTATGTTGTGGATGGGACTACCCATCCACGCTACAAAAAAATCGGCTCGCCGTCAAAACACAAACAATAACAGAACATCGGCACAAATTACAATAAATAAATCAATAATAAAAAAACAAACACAAAATACACTGCACAGGGGTGGAGGGGGAGACCGTTCTAAAAATAAAACAAACAAAACAATGTAAGCAGGGCTGCTCGCCCTGTTACATATCCCCCTTGTGCAACGCACACTTGGCCCCAACAGCCACCTTCCCCTCAGTCTCAAAGTCCCGGAAGAGGGGAAGCAAGTTACTTCTGGGGGTGGCCATGGTGGAATTTCTGGCACCCCAATTCTTCGTGGCTGGCAGCTCCTCTTCCGGGGCTCCCGCCACACTCTATCCTGCCGCGAAAGTGCTGCTGGGGGAGCTGGTCTCCTGACCTCCCCCCCCTTCTTTATGGCCGGCAGTTCCCCTCCGTGGGGCTCCGACCACATGATCTCCGGCCGCGAAAGTGCGGCTGGGGGAGCTGGTCTCCTGACCTCTCCCCCTTTCTTCATGGCCGTCAGTTCCCCTCCGTGGGGCTCCGGCCATAGTGTAGTGATCCCAGGCAAAGCAGGATCCCTGGCGACCCCAGGCGAAGCAGGACCCTCGATGACCCCAGGCGAAGCAGGACCCTCGACGACCCCAGGCGAAGCAGGACCCCTGGCAACCCCAGGCGAAGCAGGATCCCTGGCGACCCTAGGCGAAGCAGGATCCCTGGCGACTTCAGGCGAAGCAGGATCCTGGATGACCCCAGGCAACGGCAGCGGACCCTCGGGAGGCCGACGGCAGCAGCAGCGGACCCTCGGGAGGCGACGGCAGCAGCAGCGGACCCTCGGGAGGCGACGGCAGCAGCAGCGGACCCTCGGGAGGCGACGGCAGCAGCAGCGGACCCTCGGGAGGCGAACTCGGGAGGGGAGCCCCTGGCCATGGAGGCGGCAGCGGGAGCTCCACTTCTCCCTCGTACCCTGTATCCTGTGGGGAACAAAAGGCAGCCCCAGGCGATGCAGAACAGCCATCCCCAGGCAATGGCGACGGTGGGAGGGGAGCCCCTGGCCATGAAGGCGACAGCAGGAGCTCCACTTCTCCCAATGGTGGTGGTGGAGGTAGAGGTAGCTCCTGCTCCTCTCCTCTTGATGGTAAAGGCGGCAGGGGCTCCTCCTCTTCTGGCGGCCAAGGCGGCAGGGGCTCCTCCCCTTCAGGCTGCGCAGGCGGCAGGGCCTCCTCCCCTTCAGGCTGCGAAGGCGGCAGGGGCTCCTCCCCTTCAGGCTGCGGCGGCGGGGGGCCTCCCTTCAGGCTGCGGGCGGCAGGGGGCCCTCCCTTCAGGCTGCAAAGGCGGCAGGGGCTCCTCCCTTCAGGCTGCGGGCGGCAGGGGCTCCTCCCCTTCAGGCTGCGAAGGCGGCAGGGGCCCTCCCCTTCAGGCTGCGGGGCGGCAGGGGCTCCTCCCTTCAGGCTGCCCAGGCGGCAGGGGCTCCTCCCCTTCAGGCTGCAAAGGCCGAACCAGCAGGCATGCTCCCTCTGCTGGTGGTGGTGGGAGCGACAAGTCGTCCTCCCATGGTGGCGGAGGTGGAACCAGCAGGAACTCTCCTCTGCTGGCGGAGGTGGGAGCGACTCACAGTCCTCCCAGGGCGGTGGAGGTGGAACCAGCAGGAACTCTCCCTCTGCTGGCGGAGGTAGGAGCGACACCCAGTCCTCCCAGGGCGGTGGAGGTGGAACCCGCAGGTATGCTCCCTCTGCTGGCGGAGGTGGGAGCGACTCACAGTCCTCCCACGGAGGTGGAGGTGTAACCAGCAGGAACTCTCCTCTGCTGGCAGGTACCTGGGCTGTGGACCTTGGCCTTCCCCTTCTTGGGCTGTGGACGCACCGACTCCCCCTCTTGAGCTGTGGACGCACCGACTCCCCCCTCTTGGGCTGTGGACGCACCGACTCCCCCCTCTTGGGCTGTGGACGCACCGACTCCCCCCTTGGGCTGTGGACGTTCGGCTCCTCCCACTCAGGCGCAGGACGTTCGGGCTCCTCCCACTCAGGCGCAGGACGTTCGGGCTCCTCCCACTCAGGCGCAGGACGTTCGGGCTCCTCCCACACAGGCGCAGGACTGTTGCAGCTGCTTTTGCTGCCTTCTGCAGCTCTTCCTCCTCTCTCTTCTTCCTCCCATCTTCCTTCCTCACCCTTCTTTCTCCACACAATCAAAAAAACGAGAGAAAAAAAAAAAAAAAAGCTGCAGTACCCTCTTCTGCCTGCGTCCTGGAGGCGCTGCGATCCCACGCAGGACACCACGTGTGACAGGGATGACGAGTGGTGACGTCACGGCAGAAGCAGGAACAAAAACTGACACCAGGGCAAGTACTGCAGTTCAAGTGGCGTTTGCCGTTTTTATTAAGCAAACAAAAATAAATAAAATATTTTAAACAAAAAACACTTGCGCTCACAGAGCAAAATAAAAGGGTTAACAAAAACAAATCTCGAACACAAAAGTAAATAATACAGGTCAGGCTGGGCTGTAGCCTTCACTGTTCCTGTAATCGTTTTAAACTCTCTCGTTCCTCTCCTCGCTCTCTACTCTCGCTCCTCTGGACTCCCACCCCGAGCTAGAGAGCTGCAGGCTTTTTATAACACGTGACCATCTCCCGATTAGCAACAAATTAAATCACCTAATTAATTCGGGAGATGGCCACCTTCTGCACGAGTTTTAATTATGTTGTGGATGGGGCTACCCATCCACGCTAAACAAAACAATAACACAGTGGTGCGCCGTCACAAATTACAATAAATAAATCATAATACAAAACAAATACAAAATACACTGCACAGGGGTGGAGGGGGAGACCCCGATCTAAAAATAAATAAACAAAACAATATACAGGGCTGCTCGCCCTGTTACAGGACCAAACAGGGGAAGGGAAATAGAAAAAAAACACAATATATGTTAGCCTGTTTGGTATGCCAACAAAAATGTTTATAAATCATTTAAATTAGATTTGGTAAGAACTGGAAGTCCTGTGTTTCTGAATAAGTGTTGATGCCATGCCAATTGGAAATGCAGTATTCCTTTTCAAGAGTTAAGCTTTACTATATAATGCAAAAAAAAAAGCATTACACAAGGCCAGCATATGTTTAATATTAAAATATTCTGTTCTTTTGTTTTTGTTTCTAGGCTTCTTAAATCTTTCTCATGGAAGGTTGTTTTAACATCTACCCATATACATATATAGTATTGTTCGTGAATCAAACTTATATCGATTATTGCTTATTTCATATATTTATTTTCATCAGTGTGCTTTCCCCTTTGCATGGGAGTCTACAGCAAGTGGCTGTCCTTTTAAAAAGTTCACTGTGTTTTATGATGCTAAAAGCAGTGCATGCTGGTAAAAGTGAAGTAAAGCAGAATGGATGTTTTGGAAACCACAGAAAAGCATGTCAAAAGCATGTCATTCAATAGAAAAGCATGTCAAAAGAATGTTATTCAATAGAAAAGCATGTCATTCAATAGAAAAGCATGTCAAAAGCATGTCATTCAATAGAAAAGCATGTCATTCAATAGAAAAACATATCAAAGGCATGTCATTCAATAGAAAAACACATCAAAGACATGTAATTCAATAGAAAAGCATGTCATGTCATTCATTAGAAAAAGCATGTCAAAAGCATGTCATTCAATAGTATCTTTTAATGCAGGGCTGTCCTACAGATGGATCTTGAGCCATACATGGCTCTTTGAGAACCTCACTAGTTACTTTGAAGTATCCCATTAAAGATTTGGTTTGAAAAGAATGCAATGGCAATCTATATCCTGAGGTACAAGCAAGCGCACTCAAAATGAAGCATATTGAGGTTGTCTTTTAAACATGCAACATGTTTAATGAGCAGAACAATGCTTTTTCATTAGTGAGCTATATTTTTTGTATGGCTCTGTAAGAACTCCTTGGTAGTCACTATGGTTCTATTATCCTTTTATCTGTTCTGATATTTTGGTTTGGTTTGGTCTGTTATTATTT
>CM072676.1:14984774-15289774 GCA_036884735.1 Huso huso
CTCTCATGACTTCAATATAAATTATTATTTTGCAGTATGTGGGTGGTAAAGTGTTGGTGGCTAGTATATGAATTTTTCTTGGATGAACAAGGTAACGCCTGTGAACAAAATCCCATGTTTGGGGTATGGATATGATAATCGCTTTCTTACCTCTTACTATCATTAGAGAGATTATCACTGGTCTCTTTTGTGCTGAGGATCATTGCTACTTTAATTGTGCAGGCTTTAGAATTATCCATGTCTCCCACCGGGTATTTAGCCTGGACCAGCTACAAATTCAGATGAGAAGGTGACACTGTTTAATGCACCTGGTCTGATCAGGACCAGAAACACAGAGTGTTGTATATTGTTATGCTTTGTCTGTTAATGAAGCCTGATAGCCATTGATAGCTCCTAATGGCTTCTGTTGCACCAGGGAATTTGTATGCATGCAAAATACAGGGTATATGGGTATCCGGTAGAAAGAAAATGGAGATAAAAAAAATACAAGCAAAGCAAAGCAAAGCGGCTTTTGTGACTTTGGAGAAACTACGGTCAGTCGCTATTTAGCTTCAGAATCACACTTAAATGAATGACAACACTTCTGTCTCTTCCCTGCCTCCTCTAGATGGATGCGAGCGAGCTGGTGAGCTTGGTCAACCCTGTTCTAGAGCTTCTGGGCATATTTAGGGCCCACTGTGACTTGGGGGTCTTCCTGAGGTGGCTGGAGTCCAGGGTGGCTCCCATCGCCATGAGTAAGTCTGCTCCCAGTATGCATTTCTCGTCAATCTCCGTGAGCCACACTGGGTGTGGCGTCTGTTGGCCCTGCATTGGGGTGACCTGGCCAATAAGTTTTCAAACTCTTCTCTTGAAGACCACAAAACCTGGAGTAGGATCCTTTCTACAAAAAGACGTCGCCTCCATCCACGGCCTCACACTCAGAAGCCCCTCCCTCATGCCAGTGCCGTGGCTGGTTGTTCCGTGAATCCTCCCTCAGATGTGGGAATAAACTATTAGAATAAACTATGATGGGCTACTATTTTATTTTCTCTGCTGGCTAATGGAGAAAATGCACTAAACAGCCAAATTGGGGTAAAATGTTAAGAAGATATGAAAAGTGTTGTCAGTCAGAATACAATAATAAGATTCTACTGCTGCAGCCCCTGCCTTTTTTTCTGCCTCCCCATTTTTTGCCACTGACAGGCATATACTGTACACCTTTACAAAGATTTGAAAGATTGGAAGCGCAACAACAATGTCCTTTTTTGCCACTGAAAAGAGTCTGAGATACAAGCAGTGCTTTGTTTTTGGATGAAGATTAAGACTCATGTCATGCACGGTTGGTCTTTAATAACCCTAAGAGCTGCACGCTTCTTATTAACTTCAGTAACGTCTGGATTGATGCACACCCCTAGCGTCTTGTCTCTTAATACAATGAGCCATTCCAAATTTCCATGCTCATTACTAATATTATTTAATGAAACTGGTCAGATACAGTGCAAGCGTGACAAATGTGACCTCTCCCAAATGTGCATTATGTATTGCAGAGAGTGCAATAGCAGTTAAAGGTGCATTAATTACCTGTACATGACTTATCCTCCTTCAGCGAGAGGACTGCAGCTCCCTCAATCAAGGAGAAGCAGGATCCTTGGGGTTCTATGACCCAACACCAGAATGTCACCAAATGACATCATTCAAAACAACAGCATGGAAATGATTAGCAGATTCCAAATGTTTTAAACACCATAGCCTTAGGTCAAATTGTTGGGAATGGAAATAAATTGAAGGTTCACTTCTTGGTAAAGTTACATGTTTAAGTTAGGGTCACTTTAGGTACTGATAATTCAAACTATGCTAAAGAGACCTTCAATTCCATTGAATATCCAGGGACTGGTTTGAATAGCACAGACGAAAGATAACCAACATTACTGGCCAGCCTCATTTGTTGCCCTTGGTGGTTTATTTTTAGTCTTGCTTTTTTAGACAATTATACAAAACATAAATCAATAGAAAAATGAACCAATGGAATAATCCAAATAAGCGGAAAGGAAAAGGAAAGGGCAATGAAGGAAGAGCAGAAAACAGACAGAGATTTGAATCTGGGACGAGCCCTGTACACATGGACAAGAGAAGCAGGTGCCTGGAAACAATGGGAATGCAAAGCTGTGAGTTTGTAAAGGACAAAAAGATTCATTGCCTTCTGGGCTGTGATGCAGGGATAGCAGCATGGTTGAGGTCAGACTTCATTTCCACCCAATCATATTTACAAGGATGCTTCACTGCTTTCTGTATGGCTGATACTCCTGCTTTTAATAGTATTGGAATCTGGATCAAATTCAGTTGTAAAGGCATGTTGCTGGGATAAGTGATTGACATGTCTTTAGACTACTCCATTACTACATCTTGTATTGATTTATGATAATTACAGAGCACTCAGCTTTGAACAGTATTGGTCGTTGCAATAATGTGGTTATCTCAATGGGTTTGTAACTTCGGGAACTGCTTTCAAAGACACAAAGTAACCCTTTATATCTCAGTATAATGCTATTTCAAATGGTTTAGAGAAACAAAACCTCCCAAACAAATATAGAATTGAAACGCAAATTCCTAGAACGCCAAACCATGCACATGTGGCGATGTTGTTGTTACTGTGCTACAGCTATGGACAGTTTCCAGTTGAAATGTGAACAGACGTCATTTTCTGTTTTAGGTCGTAACTCCTTTCCCCCATTGGGCAGTACAGCCTGTTGACTTTGTGATAATCCCAAACTGAGCTAAAATAGCAAACGCTCTCTAGGGATTTCAGTCACAGTGCAGAGAGAGTTCTGGCATTCCAAGAGAACTCTTGCTTTCTATTCAGAGTCTATTCAGTGGTATGATGAGAGTAAGGGGGTGGTTTGATGTCTTGATTTAACAGAAGAACCACAGCATGATGGAGAAGGTTAGAAGAGCCGGGGGCATACTAACAATCCACAGACTAAGGGGTAGATTTACTAAAGAGTTACGCCTGTGTTACTAAAGTGCTACTGCTGCCTTTGCGGCAGCAGTTTTTCTTTGCGGTTCAACCTTAGATGAATATGTAATTATGGGCGTTTCTGCATAAATTCGCAGAAAGGAGGCGGAGATAATGCAAATGAGGGTTCACAAATATTATAATGAGATGTACTAATGCTGCTCACAATTGCGACACTTACAATTGCATCAATTGCATCAATTGCATCAACTTTTGAAAGCACGTTTTAAATAATCGCAACTGTTGCTGGCATTTCCCAGTCCGCTTTTTCTCGTGCGTTGCCAGTTGTGCTAAATGCAATTTTGAGGCAAACACCCAACTACCTAATTTTCACTCAAGTCAGGGTGTACTTACAAGACTTGAAAACAAATTTCTATGACATTTCTGGTTTTCCCAGCGTGTTGGGAGCAATAGACTGCACACATGTGCCACTAACCCCTCCAGCTCATTCTGAGCATCTGTATAGGACCATGATCTATTGTTATTATTTATTTATTATTTATTTCTTAGCAGACGCCCTTATCCAGGGCGACTTACAATCGTAAGCAAATACATTTCAAGTGTTACAATACAAGTAATACAATAAGAGCAAGAAATACAATAACTTTTGTTCAAGCAAAGTACAAGTGTGACAAAACACAATTCAATAATACAGCAGATAATAGTGATAGTTACATCAGGATATGATTAAATAGTGATAGTTACATCAGGATATGATTAAATACAAAATACTACAGGTTAAACACTTGGCAGATTACAGTATTCTGAAGTACAGGATTAAATGCAGTAAAATAGGGGGCAGATAAGAGCAAAATAAAGCACATTTAAATGAAGGGTGATAGTGTCCCAGGATACAAACAGAGGAGTTCTACAGGTGCTGTTTGAAGAGGTGAGTCTTAAGGAGGTGCCGGAATGTGGTCAGGGACTGGGCAGTCCTGACATCTGTAGGAAGGTCATTCCACCACTGCGGAGCAAGGGTGGAGAAGGAGCGGGCTCTGGAGGCAGGGGAGCGTAGGGGTGTAGGGAGAGATGAGGGTCTGGAAGTAGCTGGGTGCAGTCTGGTCAAGGCATCTGTAGGCTAGTACAAGAGTCTTGAACTGGATGCGAGCGGTGATCGGGAGCCAGTGGAGTGAGCGGAGTAGTGGAGTTGCGTGGGAGAAGCGAGGCAGAGAGAACACCAGGCGGGCAGCGGAGTTCTGGATGAGCTGGAGCGGACGGATGGCGGACGCAGGGAGGCCAGCCAGGAGGGAGTTGCAGTAGTCTAGGCAGCAGAGTACCAAGGCCTGGACCAGGAGCTGGGTGGCGTAGTTGGTGAGGAAGGGTCGGATTCTTCGGCTGTTGCTCCGGAAGAATCGGCAAGTGCGTGCCAGAGTGGAGATGTGCTGGGAATAAGAGAGGCAGGGGTCCAGGGTGACTCTGAGGTTCTTAGAGGAGGAAGAGGGAGAGAGTGTGGTAGATTCCAGAGGAACAGAGATAGAGAGATCAGAGGAGGGGAGGAGGAGGGGAAAGAAAAGGAGGTCAGATTTAGAGAGGTTGAGTTTGAGGTGATGCGAGTGCATCCAGGAGGAAATAGCAGACAGACAGGTAGAGATACGGGAGGAGATGGTGGAGTCAGAGGTGGGGAAGGAGAGGAAAATCTGAGCATCATCAGCATAGAAATGGTATGAGAAACCATAGGATGCGATGAGGGGCCCAGGGAGGGGTGTAGAGAGAGAACAGGAGAGGACCCAAGACTGACCCTTGGGGTACTCTTGTTGAGAGAGGGCGAGGTGTGGAGGTTGCTCCACGCCAGGTTACCTGGTAAGTGCGGTTGGAGAGGTAGGAGGAGAACCAGGCCAGAGCAGTGCCAGAGATCCCCAGGTCAGCGAGAGATGATAGTAGAATAGAGTGATCAACAGTGTCAAAGGCAGCAGAGAGGTCGAGGAGAATTAGGACAGAGGAGAGAGAGGCAGCTCGGGCACACTTAAGTGAGTTGGTGACAGACAGGAGGGTGGTTTCAGTGGAGTGAGCAGAGCGGAAGCCAGATTGGAGAGGGTCAAGCAGAGAGTGGTTGGACAGGAAAGCAGAGAGCTGGCGGTGTACAGTCCGCTCGAGGGTTTTGGAGAGGAAGGGTAGGAGGGAGACAGGACGGTAGCTCTGGAGGGAGGTGGGGTCGAGGGTAGGTTTTTTGAGGAGGGGAGTGATATTGTGTGTTAATTGTCTAGGCTACTAAGTAGGCCAAGTTAAAAATAAGAATAATTAAAATAAAATTTAAAAAAACCCCTAAAATCATTTAGTTTCAATTTAAAATAATCTTTTATTCGCATTGTATGCCAATGTGTACAATGCAGCAGCATGATTTATTTTGTGTTACCAGTAGGCTAAAGTAAAAAGAAAGTGCGCTAGGTATTCATTTGATTTTACTACTGTACTGTATACTGTATAGGCCTACTGTACAGATTTATATTTTTACATAATGTACTGTGTAGCCTACCCAAAACAGATTAGTGTTATTTCAGCGCAATGATTTATATTTAAAATACATCGAGAACTGTAAATGTATGTGTGCGAATTTATAGTATTGTTTTTAAACCCGACACCTCCTTATGTCAGACTGACATGTCCGATTTAGGGGCTACTTTATGATTATGAAAAGCTTTTTGGGGGTGAAGATTGTGGCCCCACTATAGAATCTGATGGGATTAAACTGCCTTTCATTTTTTATATATATAACAGTATTTAAAATTGGTAAAATGAAGACGGAACTGAATGCATTGTACAGATGAAGCAAACCACAACTCATCTCACGCTATTTATTTGAACAATGTCGCACGACTCACGCAATGTATGCTAGAGATCTCGCTAAGACGCAACAAATATTTAAATTAGTATATTGCATCTCTTTTCATTAACATATTTTCTCTTAGTACATCCGACAAAATGTATAGTTTGCGAATTGTCGCAACGAAAATGCAAATTGCGATATGTTTGCGCTGCAACTGTCCCATCTTAATACATCTACCCCTAAGTTAGAAAGGATCAGACTTCAGAAATACTCATTACTGCTTTCTATAACCAGATCATTTTTGAAGATGCGCAGGACAAAGGTCTATAAGGGCATACTTGTTTTAATACGGCAAGGTGGAAAACTACATTAAGAAAAACGAAATGTCTCAGACAGGCCTTCAAAAAGGGGAGTGCAGCGTTTGAATACAGTAGCCTTTCTTCACTAGTGTTACTGTTAAAGATCTTCTCTATCTCGGTGCCAAGCAAAATCAACCAAATGATAAATTAGGAGGCACAGGTGTACTACTGAGGAACGGCTTTGGGGCTCTGTATGGTGGCTGAGGTGCGGAAAAGGGTCTGAACGATCTCATTGGCTGTGGGGCTCTGTATGGTGGCTGAGGTGCTGAAAAGTGTCTGAACGATATCATTGGCTGTGGGGCTCTGTATGGTGGCTGAGGTGCTGAAAATGGTCTGAGCGATCTCATTGGCTGAGGTGCTGAAAATGGTCTGAGCGATCTCATTGGCTGAGGTGCTGAAAATGGTCTGAGTGATCTCATTGGCTGAGGTGCTGAAAATGGTCTGAGCGATCTCATTGGCTGAGGTGCTGAAAATGGTCTGAGCGATCTCATTGGCTGAGGTGCTGAAAATGGTCTGAGCGATTTCATTGGCTGAGGTGCTGAAAATGGTCTGAGCGATCTCATTGGCTGAGGTGCTGAAAATGGTCTGAGCGATCTCATTGGCTGAGGTGCTGAAAAGGGTCTGAGCGATCTCATTGGCTATCCTGGTAAAGCAGTCTGGGAGAGGCGAAGCTTCCACTCCCTGGAAACACATCTGTCCAAACTTACTCACTGCTGGCCTGTTTCTTGTGCCATATGCTACTTACATTTTTGGCCAACCTGTATCCTCAGTATGCATGGTGTGAGGCCCCTTGTTTCAAATGCCCATCTGTGGCCCAAAGAAACCCCCCAGATCTCATCTTTCTGCCACACAAGCTGTTCATTTTTATTTAAGAAGCAGAAACAAACAACAGTTGCAGATAAAATGGGGAGAGAGTTAACTGTTAAGGTGTTGGTACCTTAACTGGTCTTAAGGCATCTAAGGGACTTGTGTGTTGCTCATTATTATTATTATTATTATTTATTTCTTAGCAGACGCCCTTATCCAGGGCGACTTACAATTGTTACAAGATGCTCATCAACTTGTCAGCATCTGTTAACATCTGGCAAGCCCATAATAAATCTCCTGCGCTCTTTTTTTAACAAGGCTTAGCGCATGAAAAAAAAAGCTCTCTGCTGCTCTTTATGATGACAGTTTTTGAGTTGCGTCACCATCACTGTTGTGCAATACAGTTCATATGTTATGAATACATCTTTCCAACGACTGCATTTAAAACTAGGACCTTTAAAAGATTCAGGGGGAAAAAGTTATATTTACAGGCGCTTCCCTAAAATGAAACATCTTCAATTATTTAGGATACACATTTCTTTCATTATTATTATTATTATTATTAGTGATATAGTTATTTAGAAAAAAAGATTTAACATTAATTTAAAAACAAACTAACATATGTGCTTCAATGGTACCAAGGCAAGTACAGCTTTTACAAGCTTGTATAATCTCTGAAACATGCCTGAGAATGTTGGAACATGTCTCAAACGAATGCCAAAAACGGTCTGAAATAGCAGCCTTCTTCATATCATTGCATCAAAGACAGTATTGAAAACCCTTCTGGAAAGTGAAGAAACAGAGACAAAGCACATTTCACACAGCGCACATGCATCCTGAGTGCATCTGTAGCAAATTACCAAATCGTTAGCTTTTCAAATTAATTTAACAGCGACTCGTTAAAACAACTTGTACATGAAAAAAATAACATCTAAGTAAAGTGTTGATAATTTAATACAGATGAAAACCTCTGGCACTTAGTCATGTTTTTTTTTTAAATCTACTTAACCATTTTGAGAAGCTGCATACAGCATGCATTCCAATATGAGGATTGACTATACAGTTTACACTTCCATCTTAAAAAGTGTGTGTATTTCCCTTACTGATTGCAAAACATATATTTCCGTTTCTGAAAGGAATGTTAATGTTAAATAAACAAAGAAGACTTTTGTTTGTGTGCTTTGACTCAGGTTCTTAATCGTACCTCAACATAATATTATAGAGCCTAGTGGCGCCTCTACAGTTAAGTTATTAGTTATCAGGAGGCTGTGTGGTCCGGTGGTTAATATAAAGAGCTTGTAACCAGGAGGTCCCCGGTTCAAATCCCGGCTCACTCACTGTGTGACCTTGTGCAAGTCACTTAACCTCCTTGTGCTCAGTCAAGTTGTTGTAAGTGACTCTGCAGCTAATGCATAGTTCACACACCCTAGTCTCAGTGAGTCACCTTGGATAAAAGTGTCTGGTAAATAAACAAATAATAATAATAATAATAATAATAATAATAATAATAATAATAATAATAAGTTTCATAGGTATGAATAACTTGGGTTTAAAAGAAATGATGTAAACACTAAGTCACATTTGGTAAATGCTCCGGTAGAACATGTCTAGTTAAGATTACTGCAGTGTTAATTCAACCCCAAATTGCCTAGGTTTGTAAGTTTATGTTGCAAACTTAACATTATCTTAACATAGATGTTTTGCAATGAATTAAGGTCAAATTAGGCAGAAAACATATAGTAGTTTCAAAGATTTCACTTTCCTTTTAAAAAAAGGGGGGGAAAACACTGCTATTTAGCTTCTAAAATAATGGTTTCTGAAGATAATAAGATAACAAAATCGAAATTCAATTTCATAGATGCATTTTTCTTGCAAAGAGCATTGGTGTAAAAGCCTTGATAAGAACCTATTGAAATCTGTCACATTCTTAAGCATTCATATGAGATGTCAAGGTCTCCACACACCAGATGTGATGTGATAAAATGATACTTTCTCTGTGACACTACCTTTCACACCAATGATGACAGGCGTGCACAATGTGATAGGCAACTCTTATCTGATTATATCATCAGCTGAAAAAACTCACGTATGATAGTCCTGTATACAGCTAATAAAAATGTAGAATACATATAGCTTTTCAGAATACTTATTTCAGTAAAGGTAAATGAATCATACACACTAGCTATATCCAGTTCCCTAGAAATGGACTGCCAGATGTTCTCCCTCAATGACAGATACTGGTTCCAATAACAGATACCAGCTCCAATGATAGATACAGGTTACAATGACAGATACAGGTTCCAATGACAAATACCAGTTCCAATGACAGATACAGGTTCCAATGACAGATACAGGTTCCAATGACAAATACCAGTTCCAATGACAGATACGAGTTCCAATGACAGATACCAGTTCCAATGACAGATACCAGTTCCAATGACAGATACAGGTTCCAATGACAGATACCAGTTCCAATGACAGATACAGGTTCCAATGACAGATACAGGTTCCAATGACAAATACAGGTTCCAATGACAAATACAGGTTCCAATGACAGATACAGGTTCCAATGACAAATACCAGTTCCAATGACAGATACAGGTTCCAATGACAGATACCAGTTCCAATGACAAATACCAGTTCCAATGACAGATACCAGTTCCAATGACAGATACCAGTTCCAATGACTTGTGCAGCTCTTTATGTTCCTACAACATGTTCTTCTGGTTTCCAGCAGAGGGGTGCTGTTGAGGTCAGATCGAGCCCCTGTGAGCTACGTGGGCAGTCAGAATCACGGGGTCACCAGCCTTCAAATGGGATGACTGGAGCGTGGGACATTGCATGCCTTTGCATCATATACAACCATCCCTCGATACAGTATTTCACAAGCCCAACTTAATTGAAATATCCAGGAGGTACATTTTTTTATACAAGTAGATTTTAATTTGGCAAGCCAAGGTAACCTCTGTACTGTATATTGGATTTTAATAGCCTCTTCAGCAAATCAAATACAATATGTTTCCAGGTGCAACTCAAAACCAGTCTTTAGCTCTACTGCGTCTCAAGGTATTTAGGTTACACTATAATAGTGCAGTCTTTGACTTGGGAGGGCACCTTTGAATGACAGGTGAAAAGCTTTTGATTATGAGAAGTTATATATGAACCACAGATAGCCGGTGGGGTCATTGTATCTGCTTGGGGATCCTGACAGATATACTTACAAATCAGCAAAAAAAAGTATGCACAGGGAATCTTCTTTATGTGTGCAGTGACTTTTCAACACGATGAAGCCACACTGATTGAATCATTTTATTTAAAAAAAAAAAACCTTCCTGATCAAACAGATGTCATCTGCAATGCACAGAGCTGAGCTGGGGCCCCCCAGTCCAGCAGTACAAAAGGCATATCCCCCCAAGCCCCATAGCCCTGTCATCTGCAATGCACAGAGCTGAGCTGGGGCCCCCCAGTCCAGCAGTACAGAAGGCATATCCCCAGCCCCACAGCCCTGTCATCTGCAATGCACAGAGCTGAGCTGGGGCCCCCCAGTCCAGCAGTACAGAAGGCATATCCCCCCAGCCCCACAGCCCTGTCATCTGCAATGCACAGAGCTGAGCTGGGGCCCCCAGTCCAGCAGTACAGAAGGCATATCCCCAGCCCCACAGCCCTGTCATCTGCAATGCACAGAGCTGAGCTGGGGCCCCCCAGTCCAGCAGTACAGAAGGCATATCCCCCAAGCCCCACAGCCCTGTCATCTGCAATGCACAGAGCTGAGCTGGGGCCCCCCAGTCCAGCAGTACAGAAGGCATATCCCCCAAGCCCCACAGCCCTGTCATCTGCAATGCACAGAGCTGAGCTGGGGCCCCCCAGTCCAGCAGTACAGAAGGCATATCCCCCCAGCCCCCCAGCCCTGTCATCTACAATGCACAGAGCTGAGCTGCCCCCCAGTCCAGCAGTACAGAAGGCATATCCCCCCAAGCCCCACAGCCCTGTCATCTGCAATGCACAGAGCTGAGCTGGGGCCCCCAGTCCAGCAGTACAGAAGGCATACCCCCCAGCCCCCCAGCCCTGTCATCTGCAATGCACAGAGCTGAGCTGGGGCCCCCAGGTCCAGCAGTACAGAAGGCAAATCCCCCAAGCCCCACAGCCCTGTCATCTGCAATGCACAGAGCTGAGCTGCCCCCCAGTCCAGCAGTACAGAAGGCATATCCCCCCAGCCCTCCAGCCAGGATCCCAGTAGGCTTCACAAGGTGCTCTCAAACTCTCCGCCAGTCCGGCTGCTAAATCCTTATCTGAGATTTCAAAGGGCTGTTGGAGAGGAACGCTGGTGGTAATTGATAACGCAGTCCAGCTCAAGCCCTTGCTCAGGAAGGCCAAGCTTGTTATGATATTATAATAATGATGTTTTTCTCTCTAGAGTGATACTATCTCGAAAAGCAATGCTGTAGTGGGTGCAAGTTGCAACCAACGTTTATTTTTAGCATACGGTATATGAATAATAAACACTGCTTCCTTGTTATTTCGCTATCTGAAAATAATAATAATAAAAAAAGGGAACATTGTATTGAGAACTTTTGAAACGAGTAGATTTGTTTAGCAACTGTTTCCATTGTTTTACTCGCAGGGCCACATGTAATATAGTGTTATGTTGTAGGCAGAGCCATTGTGCATTTTGTTCTAAGAAATAGTTTGTACCTTTAAAGGCCACCATACAAGGGGCGATTTTGTCGTCATCAATTTATCGTCAGTGCTTTCTGTTTCTCATTTAACACATTGTGTTCTCAAATGTATTTTAACCCTGTAATGTTGTAGAGGCTACTGCTATAAGCTTTATGTGCATCACATGCTTTTCTAGCCTATATCTGCTTTGAATACATGATTGCTTAACATATTGCACACACATAGATGTTTGGTATCTATAGTAATTATTTTATTTAGAATACAACACTGAAAAAACATTTCATTAAAATAAGTACTTATGTCTGTAGTCTAAAAGATAATATGAATACCGGTACTTTTATTTTGTATTTAAAAATTGTATTTCAAAATATAATTTCGAATATAAGACTGACAGTCTGTCCGGACTGTGCTTTTCAAATCTAAATATCACAAACTCACCTGACATGTTAATCTCAGCAGCAATGTGCTCTGTTGCTCCTCACATTTCTATTGTGGTATTCTTTGTTTTTTGTATTTTATATGCATAGATACTTCTCAAACGTCAATCAGTTTCTCAGTTGACTCCCATTGGCACGTAACTATGGATGGCTTTTACCATGTGATATCAACAGCAGTGCTTATTGGTTGATTACGAGCGACTTGCCGTTCCTTGCAGGCAAGAGACAATTTTTCATAGTACACGGGATGATTTTGTCGCAACGACATATTGGCAATGACAAAATCTTCCCATTCCCAATTGACTCCAGTCAGTCGTGTCATGTCAGCAGACAGGTTAAAATGGGATGAGATGGGATGGCATTGCTGCAGACAGGTATAGTGCTGGAGAGTCCAGTCAATCGTGTCAGCAGACAGGTTAAAATGGGATGAAACCGGCAGGGACTTATTCTCCTCATCGCGCAATAGCAAACCCTACTGGCCAGACACCGAGCACATTCAGAGTGGATAAGAAGCAGGGCTGATCTCTGTCTTCTGGGATCGGTAGCCACCCATTTCTGCTCTGGATTGCTCAGCGTAAAAGCGATTCTGGCTTTAGGCTTGTGAGATCGGAGGACGCTCACACGCCCTCAGAACGTCCGTGCTGTGTGGGGACTCGCTGCGGTGAGGAGAAAAAACATAATTGGACATTTCAAATTGGAAGAAAATAAATAAAAATAATAATTGGTCACTCTAAATTAAAATAAATACATACATAAATAAATAATCATTACTCAGAAAGGCTTGTTTTCCATATAACTAAAAGATCTTGTTGCGCCTCTGTGGGCGGCTTTAGGGAAGCTCTCTTTTTAATAGTCCTTTTTCTCATCTGATTTCTACCATGTGTTTCTGTGACAGAGCGAATGAATCTGAATCAGCAATCTCCCTCTCGACCTGTGAGGGCGCTGTGTAACTGGAACTGCGGGCCTCGTACTGAATGGTTGGGCAGTTCATTCCAGGGGCAGTTGGAAGCCAGCCATTCAGGAAAAGGGGGCGGCATCACGGTACCAGGAGTCATTGCCCTAGTATGGTGAGCGAAGTTTCAGTCATGAATTGGAGGAGATGTGATTGAACTAGCTATCGGAGGGGGCGGGCTTAGGGTACTTTAGGGAGACGTGACGCCGTAATCGGTTCCTTTTGTTGTGGTTGATGGGAGGAAACGAGGACGGAGAAAACAGTGAGTGAAGTGTCTGTTGCAAATAACTGTGTTTTATCATTGTCTTTGCCAGACGGCTATTATACATATCCAGGGAGCTGCCTCTTCAAGCCAGCCATAAGCCTGGACTTCACTGAACCTGCACCCCATCAAGCACCCCTGGATCAAGCACCGCACCTGCACCTGGAGCACGCACTGTCCGGAGATGTGTCTGTGTCTGTGTTGTGTGTCTGTGTTTGTGTATTATTATTTCAGGACTGCAACCCCTTGGTTTATACGCTGGCAATACCCATAGTTGGGTAGAGCCAGCATTTATTATTTATACGGTCAAGGAGTGTGGAAACAGAAAATAAAAATAACTTGAACCATGAACTTTGTGTTTTGTCGTTGTCTGGAGCACCTGCATCACCCTTTCACTGCACACTGCAAACCACACGTTCACAGTTTCACATGAATACCTTTTATAAAGTGCTATTCCACTGACGTGTGAATGTGTTTGTGGCACGGATTTGAAGGGATTACATTTGTGAACACAATCAAGAATTCACTAAAAACCCTATAAATACACTGCCAAGGGTGCATATCATCCAGAGCGCTGGTTAGTTTACCGAGTGCGTGTCCTTCATGAGGTGCTGTAGGGGCACAAATGAACCGAGGATGAAGGGGTTAATGGACCTGGGACACACATTCAATGCAGTTGTGTACATCTGTATCCAAGCTTAAACACAACTTTGAAGGTATAGGAAACATAGGGGCAATGTGAGTGGGTGAGGGGGCGGAGGCTTGTAAATGACATTCTGTCACTTGTTCTAATATGTAAACTTTTACAGGACATGTTTGCTTATTGAGGATGGAATTTCTGCTGTTATATGTATTGCGTTTAAATTACTTTGTTTTAATTGACTCTGCTGTGCTAACTGGGGAACGAGAGAGTCCCCTCACATATTTCAGACAGCCAACCCTTTCAGCACAATCAAGGCTTACGTGCAGCTTTGATCTTAGCAACATACAGTGTGTGTTAAGCCAAGCTTTTAAACAACTAAAACATGGTTCAATGCTGATCTAATGCCTTGTTTAACAGAATGGCTGTACCGCACTGGCTGTACAATGACAGAATGACTGTACCGCACTGGCTGTACAATGACAGCATGACTGTACCGCACTGGCTGTACAATGACAGAATGACTGTACTGCACTGGCTGTACAATGACAGCATGACTGTACCGCATGACTGTACCGCACTGGCTGTACAATGACAGAATGACTGTACCGCACTGGCTGTACAATGACAGCATGACTGTACCGCACTGGCTGTACAATGACAGCATGACTGTACCGCACTGGCTGTACAATGACAGAATGACTGTACTGCACTGGCTGTACAATGACAGAATGACTGTACCGCACTGGCTGTACAATGACAGAATGACTGTACCGCACTGGCTGTACAATTACAGAATGACTGTACCGCACTGGCTGTACAATGACAGCATGACTGTACCGCACTGGCTGTACAATGTGATTAACTTTCAGAAACTGTGATTAATTTGCTTTCCTTGTATGTTAAATCAAGATGGTAATTATATAAAAGAAAGGACAGCTTGTGTTGGGAGTATGTACAGCTACGGACAAACAATTTACATCACCTAGAATTTTAGAATTGAGACATAGTTAAAAAAAAAAAACACATAACATAATTTAGATATTGTATTTAACATCATGTAATCAAAGAAACTACGAAATGATATCGCAAAAGTATAACGGAAGCCATAATAGTAGTACAGAATTTCATGTTAGAATTTGTCACACACATTTTCGTTAAGTATATGGAAAACTACAAAGCAGTATGTAATTCAATATGCTAAGGTAAGATTATTCAGCAGGTTTCATTCGACTTTGTGAAGCACAATGAGTTAATTCTATAGGGTGATGCTAAATGTTTGGCCCTAGCTGTATACGGTCCATTGTTAGATTCTCAATGCCTGGTGTTGTCCTTACAGGTGTTATGTGGTAAATACTGTACAGATGTACCACAAAACAGAGCCATGCTCTTCAGAATGATGCTTTGTGCCATTAAACGGCTACAAAGTAACAATAGCCTTTTGTTTCTGGCTGATGGATTCATTAAACACTACGCTGAGCTCTAAGGGAATATAATGCATCTGAAACACAGACATTAAACAATTTCATAAAACAAATCTTACATTTCCCAAGGCACTGCTGTTTGTAAATTTTGCAAACACAGATTGGGGAGGGAGGTTCCTTTGAAACTTGTACTACTGTGCTTTATGCACCTTGTCCTAGTGTCATATTACTTTGAAAGGATACCAAGATAATTACATGTATTGTATAACTTCAGGTACTTTAACAGGCACCGTAGAACTGCTCAAACTAACAATGGTATTTACAACCTGCATACAATCTGCATTTAGCCAAGTACTGTTGCTTATATGCATGTACATATTATTTATAAAATTAGGCTAAATTGATAAGCTTTTTGCTTGTTCAGTATACGGCCGTATTTGGAACAATGCGTGCCAATGCATGACACACTGGTGTTGATTGTGTAGTGTGATGTGACCCTGTGACAGGACACACTGGTGTTGATTGTACAGTGTGATGTGACCCTATAACAGGACACACTGGTGTTGATTGTACAGTGGTGTTTGTGATGTGACCCTGTGACAGGACACACTGGTGTTGATTGTACAGTGGTGTTTGTGATGTGACCCTGTAACAGGACACACTGGTGTTGATTGTACAGTGGTGTTTGTGATGTGACCCTGTGACAGGACAGCATCACTGGCAATGTTGTTTCCACCAGGAAGGGAGCCTCAGACACACAGGTTGCAGTTACAAGTGCTAACGTGCATGTTTAATAATAAATAAACACAGAAACAAACACTAACAAAAACACATTGCCAAATAAAATGGCACAAGGGCCAAAATAAAAAGGTCTACACAAAACACTGACGGAAACGTAAAAAACAAACAGACGGGACAGCACGGAACACAAAAACACATCCCCTCTCTCCAACACCAACATGAACTCGAACCATTACTTCTCACTAACACCCGTGATCACCCTATTTGTACACCTGTGGCTGGAGCCTTAATGAATCATTTAATCATTTATTCAATTCACAGCCAAATTCCCACGTGCTTTGACGTAGAGAAATGTAACCCCATCCCTGCCAACCCATTATTCCCCACACCAACACATACACATATGAACCGGCAGGGCTTTCCCTGCCATGCTGCCACACACCCACTGTACTGTTTCCACACACAGTTTACGCTTTCAGAAAGTTTGGCATTCGATGTGTCCTTCACACCACCTAATCCATATATTGGCCCCAATAATAAATAAATAAAGAGTGCTTTCGAACGCTAGGAAAGTCAGTCCCTGCTTTCCAGCGCTAGGTTTCTCATTCGTAGATTCCAAGCTGGAGCCAGAGAACGAGTGTCCTGACTTGAACTTTTTCCACATCAAACCTAGCTCAGGCACAGCGAGGGCTGTGGGGAAATAGTTTGTTCTTATACATGTTGAAAGAAGTCCAGTCTTTAATCTGTCTGCTGTCACTGTGTATGCCAGAAAGGTTATGTTTTTCCAGCCTTGTGTCCAAAGGGGTTTACACAGAAATGGGGCCCCAATAACAAATAAAGAAAAAAAAACAGCCTGGTTTTCTGTTTACAAAAGAAGAACATATAAGACAAACTCTTTCAGGGGAGGCCCTCTATCTTCTCTTAAGTCCTCTTTCCCCAAACCTGTAAAAGGGGTGACAAGATATCCTTGACAGCGAGGTGTTGCATCTCTGCGGCTCTATCATATAAAGATCTCAAGCTAACAGCTACACATGTCCAAGTCTGACTAATAGGAGGAAAACTGTCTGTTCTCAACCCTCTTAGGATCTGCTAACAGACTTCTCTTCAATAGCATATTCTTAACTCAGACATCAGGTCTGTATGCCGGCGTGCACTGTCTTGGCAGGCTTGCAGGATTAAAAAGACTACTACTGCTATTTTACCATTGCTTATTTTGTTCTATTTAAAGCCCATAATTATATATTTTTAGAAGGTCTGGGCCACTCTTGGTAATAGTAACAATATCAGACTGATTCCAATTAGTTATTTAACATCCCTATTAGCGGCACCAGGGATAGTGCTGCATTTCTCATTAAGATATGTTGGGTAATCCATGATAGAGGGGGCGCTACGTAACAGAAGACTCTACTCCCTGTAGTTCTACGCCTTGGTAGAGCAGCATGTCGGGGGAGGGGGGGGGTTAGGGTTACGGGCAGGGGTTAGGGGTTAGGGTAACGGGTTAGGGTTAAGGGTTAGGGGTTAGGGTAATGGGTTAGGGTTAGGGTTAAGTGTTAGGGGTTAGGGGTTAGGGTAATGGGTTAGGGTTAGGGTTAAGGGTTAGGAGTTAGGGGTAGGATTAGATGTATATAGGATATTACAATAGCTTGTACTTGCTTGTGGTAAGAATTGTAGAAGATGTAATGAAAGCTTTCTATTTTATGTTCTATTTGATTTCTAAATGGCTTGCGCTAGATTTATCTCTTGGGAATACTAACACAAGTTTGGCAGGTTTTCTAGTACAGTGGGGCAGGATTTTCAAAACTTCATAAATGATAAGTCCAGTGTTAATCAAGAAATCTGTATGTACATTGATTCTGGCATTTTCAAGCGTCGTTAAGCCTACTTCGTTATGAAATAATCATCCTTATGTGATTTCCGAAATTATGTTGATTTACGAAATAAAATAATGTTACTATCTTAACAAGTAGGGCTTCTTGCAACTATTTATTTTGTTTGCATGGGAATTTAAAAGCAAATCCGTGTTAATTGTCATAATTTATCAGGAGTTAATTTGCATTTGGAAAAGGAGGGTTTTAATAAACGAAAGAGTATAGAACTCACCTTGAAACACACATTTAACAGACCATGTCTGTGGCGCCTTACAGAGAGAGAGTGTACAGGACCAGGGTTCATTTCTTACACACTACTTCGATAATTCAATTTGTAGTTATGAAAATATCTTAGCCTTTTCTATACTTGTGGTTATGAATTAGATTTATTCACTTATTTTAACCATTTGTAATCTCATGGAAAGTTATTTGCACCTAGTGACTACCAAGAAATTATCAATGCAACTGTAGCCTATTTTAATTCTGCATTCGTACATTATATGACAGCTGACATCTACTGTAGATTTTATTTGAATTATACAACTGAAATCTTGGTATAGAAAATGGCATATTAGATATTACAATAAAGTTTCCTTAGGTGATTGCGGATTTGCTTTTAACACCTGTGTCTTATCCACACAAGAATGAAGAACAGGCGTCAAGGACACACAGCGATGCACTAGGAATGTGATCGAGATCATTGACATGGATTTTGCCTAGACGTGTTTGTAATGTTGTCAGACTCTCCCCACACTTTATGTATAATGTACACTTTCACCTTCACACGTTTGTATGCATATAAAATGCTCTTATAATACTGTAAGTGTTCGGTGGTTATTCATGTTGAGTTTATTTATCGCAGAGGCCAAAGAGTAACAGAGAAAATGCATGATTAGAGGAATTCACCGAACAATTAATTATAAACAAATTGTGTATTGGGTTAGGGAGTTCTATGGTAATTTTAAAAGCTTAACCCTTAGCGGTCCATTTATTCAGCGCGTCAGGTCCAATTTATTTTCACACTGGCAGTTTATTTTAGACACACTGTTTAAAAGTATTTTTTCACAGGAAAACAGGTTTAAAAGGCACTGCATATCAACAGGACACTCAGTACTGCATCTCCAGCCCCGTCGCACCCCTTGTTCGCTGTATTTTTCACATACCTCTTCATAGTGCATACTGATAAATCATCTCCTGATCACTCATTTTATCACCAAACTCAATAATGCGATCCAAGTCATTATTTTATTACTATAACATCTCAAAAAGCTCTGTAAATGTCAGTAATATTCTTTGAGCGCTGGATGCAGAATCAGTTATCTTGTTTGTTTATGGCCGTGTTATCTCTGTGGTGCCGGGGCTATGTGTATTGCTTAGATCCGCCCCTTTTTTTCCGGCTTCTCTTGGCTCCTATTGGTCTCACTCGGCCATTGAATGGTTTTCTCGTAACTACAACTACAAACACCAATGGCACTGGAAACATATGTATTTATATTTAGCCTTGTGACAGAGAGCGAATTAATCCGTGTCAACAATCTCCCTCCCGACCTGTGAGGGCACTGTATAACCGGAGCAGAGTACCCCATAATGAATGGTTTGGCAGTTCATTCCAGGGTCAGTCTGAAGCCGGCCATCCAGGAAGGGGGCGGGGCCATGAAACCAGAAGTCAGTGCCTTAATGAGGTAGGTGATGTGTCAGTCACGGATTGGAGGAGACGTGTTTGGCCGCACCACCGAAAGAGGGCATGACGGAGGGTATTTAGGGGAAGTGGCCCCAGTGATCTGTTCCTTTGATGTGGTTACGAGATTTGACCAAAAAGGAAACGGATGTAATTAATTATTTTGAGTTTTTCGTGTTTTGTTTGTTTGATGTGCTAACTGTTTGTCATTTGTCTTTGTTAGACGGCTAAGCACTAGCCAGGAGCTGTCGCTACAAGCCAGCACTAAACCCAGACTACACTGCACCACTTATTCACAAACTGTTTGTCTTTCAACACACCTGCACACGAGCACTCACTATCGGGAGAAGTGACCGTGTCTGTGTTGGTGTTAATTAAAGTGTCTTATTGTTTTGGGGACTGTAAACCCTTGTTTTGCACGGATACACATGGCTGTGTAGCGCCGTGCTTATTAGGTAAGTGTTGCTCACACTCAACCCAGCCAAATAAAAGAGCTGGTTTATTGAACTTTATCTGTCTGTGTGTGTTATTATTGCACTGCACCAACTACACCTGTGTACCACCAAGCACACATTCACAAGCCTACAATCGTACATACGAAAACACATACAAAAGTAGATGTCATCATAAGAAAATTAATTCCAACTAATATACATAGATGGCTTACGGCATTTTTTTCTTTTTAACCAAAAAAAGATTGCAAAATGCACATTAAGAGAGTTGTATATAGTGAAATGTGGCAAAATATCCCACCGAATGAGAGTAAATGACTAATGGGGTTTAATTTGTTATTTTTTTTTTTTTAAATCTGTGGCGTCCGATTTTTACCCACACGCCAGATAATCGTAAATCAGCATTTTATATGTGAAGTGTTCTAAGTAAATGCACATTCTGCATGACAAAATGCACAATTTTAAATGAAGTTTACAAATTATACACAAAATAGATATTCCCATTATTTTTTATTTCCATTTGGCTGCTGCTCACTGGTGCAAGAGCCATCTCCCTGTATGCTAGTAGTTTCCATAACAGCGAATGATGCTTCCATTCATTTTTCTTGATCTCGTTAACATGCATTTTGATTAACGAACTCCCCTTCAAGTCGTTGAGACAGGAAGTGATGTATGTGACCTGCAACAATTAAGCTTTTTAATGAGAAATGCGTTCATTAACGACCTCATCGTTTCAATTTCAAAGCATTAACGGATTGATTTAATTAACACATTTCATTTGAAACTCACTTGCTACTAAAGCTCTTGTTACTGTACCACGAGTTTGATACAGTAACACTGGTGTTTGAAAATCACTTCCTACTAAAGCTCTCGTTACTCTACCACGAGTTTGATACAGTAACACTGGTGTTTGAAAATCACTTGCTACTAAAGCTCTCGTTACTATACCACGAGTTTGATACAGTAACACTGGTGTTTGAAAATCACTTGCTACTAAAGCTCTCGTTACTGTACCACGAGTTTGATACAGTAACACTGGTGTTTGAAAATCACTTGCTACTAAAGCTCTCGTTACTATACCACGAGTTTGATACAGTAACACAGGTGTTTGAAAATCCTGCCTGTGGTGTATTGAAGTAAGCCACAGTTTAGAAACAATGTACAGTAAAGCCTTGATTAGCCAAACTTCTATTATCCAAACACCTCAGTTCTCCAAACAGTTAACCTGTCTTGTTCTGTCCTATTGTCAAAGAAAATGTGTTGTATAATGCCTTTTTATGAAGTTTCTTGATTGAGAGAGTCATTTAAACAATGTCATAGCAGTAATTCGATTATGATTATCCAAACACCTTTGGTCCCAATCAGTTTGGGTAATGGTGGTTTTACTGTATTGGAGTTGGCATGTATAAGAAACAGTATAGTTATAAAACAATGCATTTAATGGTGAGCAGTGCTTTGTATCGAGTCGGTTCTGGGTTCCCAGTGCAATTTGTTAGGCTTTGTATGTGTTAATACATCATGGCTGTTTGTAACACCTCATTGGTTTAGGGTTTGCATGACAACCTATTTAGAAATAGGTTGTCTGCCAAATAAACTAATAATAAAATGTTTGAACCTCTTGAATACTCTACTATTTTATTTTACTCATAAACAATTTATTTTGAAATGTTGGCTCTTGGGGAACAGGATAATAAAAATGTTGCCCAAGCCAGGTTTTGTGTAAGGCTCTGTTGTTTAATTGATTTAAGCTCTGTTGTTCTTCATCAGGCTGATCTCTTGGCTCTTAGAAGGGAAGCCCTCTGGCTTCATCAGGCTGATTTCACTGCCCTTGGAAGGGAAGCCATCCTGGCTTCATCAGGCTGATCTCAACTATTAGAAGAGAAGCCCCCTTGGCTTAATCAGGCTGATTTCACTGCCCTTAGAAGGGAAACCATCCTGGCTTCATCAGGCTGATCTCTCGGCTCTTAGAAGGGAAGCCCCCTTGGCTTAATCAGGCTGATCTCTTGGCTCTTAGAAGGGAAGCCCCCTTGGCTTGATCAGGCTGATCTCTCGGCTATTAGAAGAGAAGCCCCCTTGGCTTAATCAGGCTGATTGTCGCGGCCCGTCCACAAATCAGGTGATTTGGCCCAATACCTTTGAGTGCTATAAATTGTAGTCCGACTACACCAGTCCTGTGCCCATGGCAACAGGACAATATCTAAAATTTTGTTTTACTTCCACATGTTTGGTCACACAGGTTCGAGGCATCCACAGTGGGGGCACAGCAGGAGACACTAGACTGGACAACCAGGTAAGTATTGAATAAAATGTTTATTGCACAAGCCCCAATATTTTTATTACAGAAAATATTAAGAATATAACAATTAAAATCTGCTAACATTCTGCTTTCACGTTTCCCACAGCAGAGGGCGCCACTCTGCCACTGAGCCCAACCGACAGACTATGGTGGATCAGCCGTGTACACTTTCCAATTCGTGCCGCAAGGAGTCCACTCCAACTGAGCTCTGGTTCCAGTCATGCAGCATACCAACAGGAGTCACTGCTCCGCCCAGCCCCGTGGAGTATTCAGGATCAAAAGAGTCAAAGGCAAAATAGTGCAGTTAAAATCCTAATTACTGTTATTCACTGTACTTAATTTCCAACAACTATATAAATTTAAGCAATCCCTTCTGTTTTGCAAATAACTAAAACTGTTGTATTATCTCTATAGATCACATATATTATGCAATTACCGTAAGGATGCTAAAGTACCTCAGTTTCCAGAATAACTATAGTAGACAAATTTAAAAGCACCTAAAATCATCAGTTAGCCAATTACTGTAATAAGATAACTAAAACAGACACTAATAAAACAATCGGTAGCAATACTAATACAAAAAAAAGGCAAAGTGCAAGTTTTCCCGTATATAAATGCAGCGAGCAGTCGGTCTTATAGTATTTTGTTTCTCTACAGTAAAAATGTGACAAGCAAAAATTACTATGCTGTATTTAATATGATCAGAGCATATGCTTCTATATAGGAAAATGCAACAATAATATACTTGGTCTAATACAAAGTTAAGCAGGATATTTTTTGTTTATATGCAATACAATACGGCAAACAGAGAAGATACTATGCCGAGTTTAGCACCGTATAGCCGGAATGTATGCTTCCATATATATATATATATATATATATATAAATGCATCAAGCAAGCAGTGTAATCTAATTTTTCTAATACAGCGTGTGCAATATAAATTGTGTTTACTTAACTCGCAAGCACTTGGTGTTCTACTCATTCTCTGACAATCCAAAACACACGCTTTCCACCAGCGCTCAGGTTGTTATAATATCAGCTGCTTCCCTTCAGTCTCTCTCGCCCTCCGAGTACTGCTGCCATCTTCCCGATCTCGGTTGCAAACCCCGGCTTCACGTCTCCGGTATCAGCTCCCCTTTCGGTCGATGTATGCAGGTTTGTGGTTGTTCTCTCCTTCTCTTTCTCCTCGACCGCCGCCACTGCTCTCTTCCTCCTCGACCGCCGCTGCTGCTCTCTCTGTCTCTCTTTTTCTTCCTCCTCGACCGCCGCTGCTGCTCTCTCGTTCTTTTTCTTCCTTCTCGACTGCCGGTGCTGCTCGCTCGTTCTCTTTTTCTTCCTCCTCGACCGCCAGTGCTGTTCTCTCGTTCTCTTTTTCTTCCGCCTCGACTGCCGCTGCTGCTCTCTCGTTCTTTTTCTTCCTTCTTGACTGCCGGTGCTGCTCTCTCGTTCTCTCTTTTTCTTCCTCCTCGACTGCCAAAGTTGCTCTCTCGTTCTCTTTTTCTTCCTCCTCGACCGCCAGCGCTGCTCTCTTGTTCTCTTTTTCTTCCTCCTCGACCTCCAGCGCTGCTCTCGTTCTCTTTTTCTTCCTCCTCGACCGCCAGCGCTGCTCTCTTGTTCTCTTTTTCTTCCTCCTCGACCTCCAGTGCTGCTCTCGTTCTCTTTTTCTTCCTCCTCGACTGCCGAAGCTGCTCTCTCGTTTTCTCTTTTTCTGCTCCCTCCTCTCTTTTGAGGCCTAACATATACGGTGGCTCTGTTGGGCACACCTGTGAACAATCTGGGACATGTCAGTTGTGTCTGTTGCTAAGCAATTCTCCTGCGTACGTGCTCCGGGTGCAAACAAAACAGTGACATTCCAAAGAAATCATAATGTGTGCACAGAATCAAACAAATACCCTTTTACAAAAACAGCGAAATAATAACAAATAATAATAATAATAATAATACAAAATTATACCAAAAAACACAACTAATAATCCACACTTAATAAAAAAGAAAAAATTACAAAACATAATTTTAGTCACCCCTGACATGATCTCTTGGCTCTTAGAAGGGAAGCCCTCCTGGCTCCACAGCCAGGCCCTTGGAACCACTGTCTCGAAGTATTCATGCCTTCTGGCACCAGCTTTGCCAAATTATCTTTTTGCCAACTTTAGTATTTTTTTCGCCAACATCAACAAGAAAGGCTTAATGTTATTCATGCTTTTGTTAAACTTGTTTTAGAGATAAATACCTATGTTAGGACTTGGAAGTAGGATTAATTGGTTCAGTTAATCAATTTTGAATATTGTTGGAACAGCCATTAAATGGAATGGCTGTATTTGCCCATTCCTGGCTTAAACACAAACCCTTGTACAATAAACATGGTGCGATACGAGACTCCCAGCACTGTAAACATCCTGAAAACATATCCTGCAACACACATTCAGCTCCATTGAAACTCACTTAGAAAACATACCCTGCAACACACATTGAGCTCCATTGAAACTCACTTAGAAAACATATCCTGCAACACACATTCAGCTCCATTGAAAGTCACTTAGAAAACATACCCTGCAACACACATTCAACTCCACTGAAACTCACTTAGAAAACATACCCTGCAACACACATTGAGCTCCATTGAAACTCACTTAGAAAACATACCCTGCAACACACATTGAGCTCCATTGAAAGTCACTTAGAAAACATACCCTGCAACACACATTCAGCTCCATTGAAACTCACTTAGAAAACATACCCTGCAACACACATTCAACTCCATTGAAACTCACTTAGAAAACATATATATATATATATATATATATATATATATATATATATATATATATATGTAAAACGATTGCACTCACTTGAGTTCGTTGTTCCCTTTAAGAATCGACCCGGCACACAGAAATGGATTTTTTTCAATACCGTTTGCTTTTTAATAAACCAAAACACAACAAATACAAAAAATCAAAATAACACCTAGCTCCTCTTGAGCACTAACTCGACTTGCAGGAACACCCTGACTAACGCGGGACAGCTAAGCTGTTTACCCGTCTTCACAAACACACTGATTTACAAACAGCACTTACTTTCTCTCTTATTTGGCTACTGAAAGACTGCTTGCACTCCTTTTAAACTCCCGCACCTGGGCTTAATTTCTATAACGCCCATTAACAATAAAACAATTAACAAAACAATAAAGCAACACAAAACGGTGCATTCTCACAAGTTTTTTTTCTTTGCAGGGAGGTTTAACCCCCTCCCTGCCGTCTCTCACAACCCGCTATATTACATATCCCCCTTGTCTTTCCAAGACACCGGCCATGAGACGGCCACCTCCTCCCCTAAAACACAACCACCCACCCTCGAGTCCATAAATGTCACTTTTCGCCCTCCTCCACGGGCGAACTCGAGGGTGGATCGGTCCACGCCCTGGGTCAGCCAGGTAGGGACCGCGCACCCGCCACGAGGACCCACCGGTTTGTCAACAACCGGGGCACTGGAGGCTGCAGTAGCGGGCAGAGGTCTGCAGCTGGGACCCAGTGCAGCGGCGTCCGGTCAGCAAGGGGACGACGCAGCGACCAGGGGGCGTTCTGGGAGCAGCAAACGTCTTAATGTCCGGGAGGAGCGGAGCAGGGGACCAGGTGGAGAACTGTGCCCGATCCTGCCGAAGGTCAAGTGAAGGAGGTCCAGGCTAACCGACAGGGTGTCCAGGAGCAAGGGTGAGGGACTGGGCCAAACACCGGACTGGACCGTGAGGGGTGGTGGTCGGGGCTGTGGTGGAGGTACGTTTGTCACCTCCTCCCTAGGCTCCGGGCGGCAGCTCCTCCCCTCTGGGCTCTGGCAGCGCAGCTCCTCCCCTCTGGGCTCTGGCAGCTCCTCCCCTCTGGGCTCTGGCAGCGGCAGCTCCTCCCCTCTGGGCTCCGGCAGGCAGCTCCTCCCCTCTGGCTCCGGCACGGCAGCTCCTCCCCTCTGGGCTCCGGCAGCGGCGGCTCCTCCCCTCTGGGCTCCGGCGGCAGCTCCTCCCCTCTGGGCTCTGGCAGCGGCAGCTCCTCCCCTCTGGGCTCTGGCAGCGGCAGCTCCTCCCCTCTGGGCTCTGGCAGCGGCAGCTCCTCCCCTCTGGGCTCGGCAGCGGCAGCTCCTCCCTCTGGGCTCCGGCAGCGCAGCTCCTCCCCTCTGGGCTCTGGCAGCTCCTCCCTTTCTGGCTCGGGAGACTGCGGAGCTGCGCTAGCCTGCTTTCTGGAGCAACAGCTCCAACTCTGTTGGCTCCCTTCTCTTCACTGGGGCCAACCCCATCTCTCTCCCCATCTCTTAAGTTGCTCTCTTTGAAAATCTTCTCGATCAGTTCCCATAAATCCATATTTCTGGGTCTTAGGGGCGCCCACAATTGCCACCAAATGTAAAACGATTGCACTCACTTGAGTTCGTTGCCCTTTAAGAATGACCGCACACAGAAATGGATTTTTCACGCACTTTGCAATTTTTTAATAAAACCAAAACACAACAAATACAAAAAATCAAAATAACACCTAGCTCCTCTTGAGCACTAACTCGACATAACACCCTGACTAACGCGGGACAGCTAAGCTGTTTACCCGTCTTCACAAACACACTGATTTACAAACAGCACTTACTTTCTCTCTTATTTGGCTACTCAGACAGCGCACCTACTGCCTCCTTCCACTCAGCAAGCAGACTGCTTGCACTCCTTTTAAACTCCGCACCTGGGCTTAAAATAACGCCCAGGTGCGGAAGACAATTAACAATAAAACAATTAACAAAACAATAAAGCAACACAAAACGGTGCATTCTCACAAGTTTTTTTTTGCAGGGAGGTTTTAACCCCTCCCTGCCGTCTCTCAAACCCGCTATATTACATATCCCCCCTTGTCTTTCCAAGACACCGCCATGAGACGGCCACCTCCTCCCTAAAACACAACCACCCACCCTCAGGTCCATAAATGTCACTTTTCGCCCTCCTCCACGGGCGAACTCGAGGGTGGATCGGGTCCACGCCCTGGGTCAGCCAGGTAGGGACCCACTTTACGACAACCGGGCACTGGAGGCATAGCGGGCAGAGGTCTGCAGCTGGGACCCAGTGCACATTCAGCAAGGGGAGCGACGCTCGCGACGCCTGGGAGCAGCACAGCGACGCGTTTAATGTCCGGGAGGAGCGGAAAGGTGGAGAACTGTGCCCGATCCTGCCGACTCCTGGGCTCCAGGTCAAGTGAAGGGAGGTCCAGGCTAACCGACAGGGTGTCCAGGAGCAAGGGGTGAGGACTGGACAGCACACCGGACTGGACCGTGGGGGTGGTGGTCGGGGCTGTGGTGGAGGTTTTGTCACCTCCTCCCTAGGCTCCGGCGGCAGCTCCTCCCCTCTGGGCTCTGGCTCCTCCCCTGGGCTCTGGCATGCAGCTCCTCCCTCTGGGCTCTGGCAGCAGCTCCTCCCCTCTGGGCTCCGGCAGCGGCAGCTCCTCCCCTCTGGGCTCCGGCATTTTCCCCTCTGGGCTCCGCAGCAGCAGCTCCTCCCCTCTGGGCTCCGGCGGCAGCTCCTCCCCTCTGGGCTCTGGCATCCCCTCTGGGCTCTGGCAGCGGCAGCTCCTCCCCTCTGGGCTCTGGCAGCAGCTCCTCCCCTCTGGGCTCCGGCGGCAGCTCCTCCCCTCTGGGCTCCGGCAGCGGCTCTCCTCCCCTCTGGGCTCTGGCAGCAGCTCCTCCCTTTCTGGCTCGGGAGACTGCAGACTCTGCATAGCCTGCTCCCATTTCTGGAGCAACAGCTCCAACTCTGTTGGCTCCCTTCTCTTCACTGGGGCCAACCCCATCTCTCTCTCCCATCTCTTAAGTTGCTCTCTTTGAACGGCTGTATTGCGGTTGATCTTCTCGATCAGTTCCCATAAATCCATATTTCTGGGTCTTAGGGGCGCCCACAATCGCTGCCACCAAATGTAAAACGATTGCACTCACTTGAGTTCGTTGCCCCTTTAAGAATCGACCCGGCACACAGAAATGGATTTTTCACGAATAAACCAAAACACAACAAATACAAAAATCAAAAATAACACCTAGCTCCTCTTGAGCACTAACTCGACTTTGCAGGAACACCTGACTAACGCGGGACAGCTAAGCTGTTTACCCGTCTTCACAAACACACTGATTTACAAACAGCACTTACTTTCTCTCTTATTTGGCTACTCGAGACAGCGCACCTACTGCCTCCTTCCACTCAGCAGCCCCAGCAGACTGCTTGCACTCCTTTAAACTCCCGCACCTGGGCTTAATTTCTAATAACGCCCAGGTGCGGAAGACAATTAACAATAAAACAATTAACAAAACAATAAAGCAACACAAAACGGTGCATTCTCACAAGTTTTTTTTCTTTGCAGGGAGGTTTTAACCCCCCCTGCCGCCTCTCACAACCCGCTATATTACAATATATATATATATATATTTTTAAGTGTATCCAGTTTCTATTGCCCTGGGGCAGCTGCAAAGTCACATTTAACTCTTGTTAATAACATCTGTAAATTGAAAACATGGTGTTAAAGCAACACAAAATAAACCGCAATACCCCAAGTGCTATTTATTGCAGTTTATTGAGCAAAATGTACTCTCATTTTTTTTACACTTTGGAACTTTATGGGTCCTGTATGACATCAAGCAAAATCTAGCCCTATAGTTGCAATAGTATGTGACTTTGCAGCTGCCCCAGGGCAATAGAAACTGGATACACTTAAAAAAAAAAAATATATATATATATATATATATATATATATATATATATATATATATATATATACTGTATATACAGACGTGCTCAAATTTGTTGGTACCCCTCCACAAAAAACGAAGAATGCACAATTTTCTCTGAAATAACTTGAAACTGACAAAAGTAATTGGCATCCACCATTGTTTATTCCATATTTAATAGAAATCAGACTTTGCTTTTGATTTTTTATTCAACATAATATTGTAAATAATAAAACAAATGAAAATGGCATGGACAAAAATGATGGGACCCTTAACCTAATATTTTGTTGCACAACCTTTAGAGGCAATCACTGCAATCAAACATTTTCTGTAGCTCTCAATGAGACTTCTGCACCTGTTAACAGGTAGTTTGGCCCACTCTTCCTGAGCAAACTGCTCCAGCTGTCTCAGGTTTGATGGGTGCCTTCTCCAGACTGCAAGTTTCAGCTCTTTCCATAGATGTTCGATAGGATTCAGATAGGGACTCATAGAAGGCCACTTCAGAATAGTCCAATGTTTTGTTCTTATCCATTCTTGGGTGCTTTTAGCTGTGTGTTTTGGGTCATTATCCTGTTGAAGGACCCATGACCTGCGACTGAGACAGAGCTTTCTGACACTGGGCAGTACGTTTCGCTCCAGAATGCCTTGATAGTCTTGAGATTTCATTGTGCCCTGCACAGATTCAAGGCACCCTGTGCCAGGCGCAAAAAAGCAGCCCCAAAACATAACCGAGCCTCCTCCATGTTTCACTGTAGCTATGGTGTTCTTTTCTTTGAAAGCTTCATTTTTTTGTCTGTGAACATAGAGCTGATGTGACTTGCCAAAAAGCTCCAGTTTTGACTCATCTGTCCAAAGGACATTCTCCCAGAAGGATTGTGGCTTGTCAATATGCATTTTAGCAAATTCCAGTCTGGCTTTTTTATGTTTTTCTTTCAAAAGTGGAGTCCTCCTGGGTCTTCTTCCATGGAGCCCACTTTCGCTCAAAAAGCGACTAATGGTGCGATCAGAAACTGACTTACCTTCACCTTGGAGTTCAGCTTGTATCTCTTTGGCAGTTATCCTTGGTTCTTTTTCTACCATTCGCACTATCCTTCTGTTCACTCTGGGGTCGATTTTCCTCTTGCGGCCGCGCCCAGGGAGGTTGGCTACAGTTCCATGGACCTTAAACTTCTTAATAATATTTGCAACTGTTGTCACAGGAACATCAAGCTGCTTGGAGATGGTCTTGTAGCCTTTACCTTTACCATGCTTGTCTATTATTTTCTTTCTGAGCTCCTCAGACAACTCTCTCCTTTGCTTTCTCTGGTCCATGTTCAGTGTGGTGCACACAATGATACCAAACAGCACAGTGACTACTTTTCTCCATTTAAATAGGCTGAATGACTGATTACAAGATTGGAGACATGTGTGATACTAATTAAATAAACTAAATAAACTAACTATAATCCAATTATTTATTATCTTTTCTAAGGGGTACCAACAAATGTGTCCAGGCCATTTTAGAATATCTTTGTAGAATCAGCAATAATTCATCTCTTTTCATAGCTTCTTTGCTTTATTCTATGACATACCAAAGGCATGCAAGTATACATGATAAAATAGCTTTTAATTTCATCACTTTTCAGGAGGAATGAAGCATTATTTCAATGAGCTGTAAGGGTACCAACAAATTTGAGCACGTCTGTATATAGTAGGCACAGATGGTACTTTTTTCTTTTCAATTTAGAACAGCCTGGGTCATGCTTTATATTAACCCAGCAATGATTACCAGATTACAATTACAATAAAGTGTTCCAAGGTCATGCAGCGAGGCATCTTCTTCCTTTACCCTGAAGACAATCCCATACGGTGCTGTGTTTGCCATGTGCAGTCAGCGGGACTCTTCTGCTTGCTGTGTTGTACTGTGCAGGATCTCATAACATGCTGCCAAAGCAAGTTTAACACAAAACAGCAAATAACAAACACATTTTATGGTACTTTTAGCATCAAGAAATAATGGTGCATGAAATGAAATAAGAACAAATAATAAACATAATAAACAGTGATATTTAATAAGTGAAAATATATCATACAGTGAAAATATAGTGATTTCATTAAGAGATAACGGCATCGCTATGTTACAAGGTAATAATGGAACTCCTGTTTCTGAGCTTGGGAATTACATTACAACACCACAATGCCATGGACACTTTTATGCTATAACTTTTAAAAGATATGTATTTATTGACCTGTCTGAAATAGTGATTATAAAATTAGGGCTTCTGATTTTTGCTTTTAATTGATAAAACCCGATAAAACACCCCCAATACAAAAAAAAATGAAATCGGTGGATAGCCAAAAAACACCGGAAAACACCAGGAAAACTGTGGAAATGGTTAATCAATTCACATTGACTTTACCCTATTCCCATTAAAAAATAAAACCCACTACAATAAATATAAAATAATAATAAATACATTTCCCAGTGCTGCTAGGCAATGTCCCGCCTTCCTGACTTGCATCTATCACTGATTCGTTCTAAATACTTTAAACCCGTCCCAACTACTGAATGATAGCACATTCCTACATTTCTATTGGAGACTCCGCTTGCGAGATTTAAAATTAAATTACAATCAGGATGGAGGCTTGTTAGCGGGATTTCAAGATGTATTACAGTTAAGATACAGAGGATTTAAAACAGAATTGTGGCGAAATGTACAAAAATGCTTACACACAAAAACCCCAGAAGAATGTGCTCGTGACCATAGGGATTTTGTTGTGGAAGACAGCAATGGAAAGAAGGTACAACTTAAGTGTGCAAGTACTATCGAGTGACTATACATATTTTGACAGAAAAAAAAAAAAGACGCTCAAGCATTTTGGAAAGTAACCGAAAACACGAATTTCATACAGTATATGAAATTGAAAAAACGATTTACATAAAACTCGAAAATAGCTAAAAATAAGCACCAAAAATACAATTAATAAAACCCGAAAAACAGAAGCCCTAGTTATAATCCATTGAAAGCGTTCACTTTTTGAGAATAGTGCTCAAGCGTCTATGACTGACCTCCAAACAATGGGACAGCAATGTCTGGATGTTGTATAGTATACAGTATGTGCATTAACAATGGGACAGCAATGTCTGGATATTGTATAGTATACAGTATGTGCATTAACAATGGGACAGCAATGTCTGGATGTTGTATAGTGTACAGTATGTGCATTAACAATGGGACAGCAATGTCTGGATGTTGTATAGTGTACAGTATGTGCATTAAAAATGGGACAGCAATGTCTGGATGTTGTATAGTGTACAGTATGTGCATTAACAATGGGACAGCAATGTCTGGATGTTGTATAGTGTACAGTATGTGCATTAACAATGGGACAGCAATGTCTGGATGTTGTATAGTATACAGTATGTGCATTAACAATGGGACAGCAATGTGTGGATGTTGTATAGTGTACAGTATGTGCATTAACAATGGGACAGCAATGTCTGGATGTTGTATAGTATACAGTATGTGCATTAACAATGGGACAGCAATGTCTGGATGTTGTATAGTGTACAGTATGTGCATTAACAATGGGACAGCAATGTCTGGATGTTGTACAGTGTACAGTATGTGCATTAACAATGGGACAGCAATGTCTGGATGTTGTACAGTGTACAGTATGTGCATTAACAATGGGACAGCAATGTCTGGATGTTGTACAGTGTACAGTATGTGCATTAACAATGGGACAGCAATGTCTGGATGTTGCACAGTATACAGTATGTGCATTAACAATGGGACAGCAATGTGTGGATGTTGTATAGTATACAGTATGTGCATTAACAATGGGACAGCAATGTCTGGATGTTGTATAGTGTACAGTATGTGCATTAACAATGGGACAGCAATGTGTGGATGTTGTATAGTATACAATATGTGCATTAACAATGGGACAGCAATGTCTGGATGTTGTATAGTGTACAGTATGTGCATTAACAATGGGACAGCAATGTCTGGATGTTGTATAGTGTACAGTATGTGCATTAACAATGGGACAGCAATGTCTGGATGTTGTATAGTGTACAGTATGTGCATTAACAATGGGACAGCAATGTCTGGATGTTGTATAGTGTACAGTATGTGCATCAGTCGCAGATATGATGAAACTGTAGCATAAGAACTCTGGCTGACTCTGACCTCCCTAACTTGAAAACTGAATACAACACTGTTATATTACAATAGAAGAAAATTGTAATATAAACTATTGACTAATAGCACAGAATATAACGATTTGATGCAAACCGTGTTAAATGGAAAAAAGTGACTGATAACTGGATTCAGTTGTACCTTTGAAATAATGCGTGCCACGGTGACTTTCTTTGTAATAACCTTGGAGGAATTTTATATACAGTACTGTGCAAAAGTTTTAGGCAGGTTCTTCTGTGGATTTAGGCAGCCTCAGTTGCTTCTCTCTCTTCATGTAATCCCAGACAGACTCGATGATGTTGAGATCAGGGCTCTGTGGGGGCCATACCATCACTTCCAGGACTCCTTGTTCTTCTTTACGCTGAAGATAGTTCTTAATGACTTTCGCTGTATGTTTGGGGTTGTTGTCATGCTGCAGAATAAATTTGGGGCCAATCAGATGCCTCCCTGATGGTACTGCATGATGGATAAGTATCTGCCTGTACTTCTCAGCATTGAGGAGACCATTAATTCTGACCAAATCCCCAACTCCATTTGCAGAAATGCAGCCCCAAACTTGCAAGGAACCTCCACCATGCTTCACTGTTGCCTGCAGACACTCATTCGTGTACCGCTCTCCAGCCCTTCGGCGAACAAACTGCCTTCTGCTACAGCCAAATATTTCAAATTTTGACTCATCAGTCCAGAGCACCTGCTACCATTTTTCTGCACCCCAGTTCCTGTGTTTTCGTGCATAGGTGAGTCGCTTGGCCTTGTTTCCACGTCAGAGGTATGGCTTTTTGGCCGCAAGTCTTCCATGAAGGCCACTTCTGACCAGACTTCTCCGGACAGTAGATGGGTGTACCAGGGTCCCACTGTTTTCTGCCAATTCTGAGCTGATGGCACTGCTGGACATCTTCCGATTGCGAAGGGAAGTAAGCATGATGTGTCTTTCATCTGCTGCAGTAAGTTTCCTTGGCCGACCTCTGCGTCTACGGTCCTCAACGTTGCCCGTTTCTTTGTGCTTCTTCAAAAGAGCTTGGACAGCACATCTGGAAACCCCTGTCTGCCTTGAAATTTCTGCCTGGGAGAGACCTTGCTGATGCAGTATAAATACCTTGTGTGTTGTTGCTGTGCTCAGTCTTGCCATGGTGTATGACTTTTGACAGTAAACTGTCTTCAGCAACCTCACCTTGTTAGCTGAGTTTGGCTGTTCCTCACCCAGTTTTATTCCTCCTACACAGCTGTTTCTGTTTCAGTTAATGATTGTGTTTCAACCTACATATTGAACATTAGCACCTGTTTGGTATAATTGTTTAATCATACACCTGACTATATGCCTACAAAATCACTGACTTTGTGCAAGTGTACCTAGAAGAATTGATGCTGTTTTGAAGGCAAAGGATGGTCACACCAAATATGGATTTGATTTAGATTTTTCTTCTGTTCACTCACTTTGCATTTAGTTAATTGATAAATATAATCTATTAACATGTCTATTTTTGAAAGCATTCTTACTTTACAGCATTTTTTCACACCTGCCTAAAACTTTTGCACAGTACTGTATTTCCAGAAATAGAATTGTATAATAGTAAATACTGGTAATATTGGACCCCTTTTGCAGTCTCTAAAATGAAGATGTTGTGTTCTGGAATAGTTGTCTGGCGTTTGTAAAATATCTATTGTGACGGCCCGGCACTCACACGGGTTCGTTGCCCCTTTAAAATTACGACCCAGGACACAAGAAATAGAGTTTTAAGCGCGGTTGCGCTATTTTTAATTAACAAACAGAACAAACAAAACAGAACAAAAACAAACACCTAACTCCGTTTTGGAGCGCTAACTACACCGGTAAGTCCCTGACTAGCTCGCAGGACGGCTAAGCCGTTTACCTGTCAAACAAACGTAAACAAAAACCCACACAGGTTTGACACAGCACTTACTTTTGTACGACTGCTCGGAGACAGAGCACACTATCTGCCTCCTTCTACTCAGCAGCCACGTACCGACAAGCTGCACGTCTTAAATACCCCGCGCCTGGCATTAATTTACAATAAAGCTCAGTTGCGGGTGATAATTAATCAATAAACAATTAAACAAAATAATAAAACAATTAAACAAAATGTGCATTCCGCACATGATTCTCTCGCAGGGAGGTTTTAACCCCTCCCTGCTGTTTCTCATAACCCGCTTCTTCACATCCCCCCCTTGTCTTTACAAGACACAGGCCACGAGACACCACCTCCTCCCTTAAAGCCTACCCACCCAACCTCAAGTCCATCAATGTCCTTTTCCACCCCTTTTCCACGGGCGGACTTGAGGGTGGATCGTCCACATCCCGCCCCCCAGGTAAGGACCCTTTGGCGCGATTAGGGGACCCAACGGTTCGACAGGGGCGACGGGCGTAGGGCCGTGGCACTGGAGGATGCAGCAGTGGACAGAGATCTTCCCCTGGGAACCGGCGCAGCGATGTCAGATCACCCAGGGGAAGCGAAGCAGCGAACAGGGGGGGCGACAGCGGCGTCTGGCAGCAGCCCAGCGGCGTCTGGGTGCTCGGGAGAGCGGAGCAGGGAACCAGGGGCAGAGCTGTGGCCAGTGCTGCAGACTCCTGGGCTCTAGGTCCAGCACAGGAAGGTCCTGGAAGACCGGCCGGGTGTCCTGGAGCAAGGAGGGGACTGGGCGCAGCGCCGACTGGACCGTGGGGTGGTGGTCGGGGCTGTGGTGGAGGTATCGTTCCACCTCCTCCCGGGCTCCGGCTTAGCGGCTCCTCCCTCTGGGCTCCGGCGGCTCCTCCCCTCTGGGCTCGGGCGGCTCCCTCCCCTCTGGGCTCCGGCGGTGGCTCCTCCCCTCTGGGCTCCGAAGGCAGCTCCTCCCCTCTGGGCTCTGGCAGCAGCTCCTCCCCTCTGGGCTCTGGCAGCAGCAGCTCCTCCTCTCTGGGCTCTGGCAGCGGCAGCTCCTCCCCTCTGGGCTCCGGAAGCGGCAGCTCCTCCCCTCTGGGCTCTGGCAGCGGCAGCTCCTCCCCTCTGGGCTCTGGCAGCGGCAGCTCCTCCTCTCTGGGCTCTGGCAGCGGCAGCTCCTCCCCTCTGGGCTCTGGCTCGGGAGACTGTGGAACTGCGCTAGCCTGCTCCCATTTCTGGAGCAACAGCTCCAACTCGGCTGGCTCCCGCTCCTGTCTGTTCGGCGGTGCCAACCCCATCTCGCTCATCTGTCTCTCCCATGTCGCTGTCTGCTCTATCTGCGCAGCAGTATTGCGGTTGATTCTCGCAATTAACTCCTCGATACTCTCCATTTTTAGGGTCGTAGGGGCGCCCACACACTCTGCCACCATATGTGACCGCCCGGCACTCACACGGGTTCGTTGCCCCTTTAAAATTACGACCCAGGACACAAGAAATAGAGTTTTAAGCGCGGTTGCGCTATTTTTAATTAACAAACAGAACAAACAAAACAGAACAAAAACAAACACCTAACTCCGTTTTGGAGCGCTAACTACACCGGTAAGTCCCTGACTAGCTCGCAGGACGGCTAAGCCGTTTACCTGTCAAACAAACGTAAACAAAAACCCACACAGGTTTGACACAGCACTTACTTTTGTACGACTGCTCGGAGACAGAGCACACTATCTGCCTCCTTCTACTCAGCAGCCACGTACCGACAAGCTGCACGTCTTAAATACCCCGCGCCTGGCATTAATTTACAATAAAGCTCAGTTGCGGGTGATAATTAATCAATAAACAATTAAACAAAATAATAAAACAATTAAACAAAATGTGCATTCCGCACATGATTCTCTCGCAGGGAGGTTTTAACCCCCTCCCTGCTGTTTCTCATAACCCGCTATTTCACACTATATTGTCTGTGCATTCGACTTGATGTTTATTTCACATCAAGGTCTATTTTCAGACAGCCACCACAGCATAAGCACACCACTGAGTTTACCTGCTTTACTTGAGCAGCAGTAATAGAGAACGATGCTATTGTTTTGTCCTGGCACAGTGGGCTGTGGAACGATATTGTTTAATTGTGCAGCAGTAAGAGAACGATGCTATTGTTTTGTCCTGGCACAGTGGGCTGTGGAATGATATAGGAAACTTGCATTAAATATTTTGGAAACAGTTTGAGACAGCATCATCCTGGAGGTGTGATGTTTAGAAACGCTAGTTAGGCGCTGCTGTATAGGAAGGAGTACAGACCCAGCTACTTACAAAAATTGGCATAACATAAAAAAAGTTAATTAATAACACTCAGGATCAGGCCGGGCCTAGCACATACCTTTATCTTGTCTAATGTATTGTTTGGCAATTGTTGTGTATTTCTGTGCTATAGTGACGTTGCCACTGCTATCTGTAACGTCATACATGGTGGATCAGGAATCACACTCCTGTCAGCCAACGTGAGATCATGTCAGTTTCTTTGGGGTAGTACGATGAGCTTACAAAACATTTCTGTTAATCAAATGTTCCATACCATACCTTACCTTAGGAACTACAAGCAAGTGTTGCCTGTCTTGGGCAAGAAGCAAACTATACACACAGCAAACGAACTAGCCACTGCAAGAAAGATCTGAATGTAACTAATAAAAATGTGATGCTTATTCACATCAAAAGCAGTCCCGATCTATATCAAATGCATAGAAACACTGAAAACCTTCACAAATACTGATATGTAATAATACATGAAAAACAAGTCAATCTAAAGGGTGCTGCTGTAGTAGGAAGTTAACGTTGACATTTGAGGTCCCCTGAACGGCAGCGCAGAACTCCAATCCCACAATCCATTGTGTCGCTATGTCTGCTAATACTGTGGTCTGTGAATGGATCTCTCTTCAGGTAATATATTGATAATATAATGGTATCACAATTGGATACTTTTCTCTAAGGTAAGATTATCAGGGTTTTATAAACACATTTTTTTTCTCGCTGTAAAATGGCATCTTATTACAGTTGTGGTTGAAGGGCAAGGAAGATCGAGGAGAGGAGAGTGGGAGTTGTAAAGCCGTGTCTCACATATTTCGGATATTATTTGAACATTATTATTTATTATTAACTTATTTTAAAACCCCACCCAGACTGGCGACTGATGAAAGTTCTGAGGCTCTGTGCACGCAGTAGCTCTTGTAAAGTATGAGAACTCTTTCAGATTCTGCATTGAACTTCTTTCTTTGCGCTCGCGCTTCAAACCCTCCATTTAGTCCCGGGCCTCTCTAAGGCTAAGAATATTGCATAGTGGTTATGTGATACAGATGAGAAGCTCTTGAAATAACTTGCTGTGCCACCTTCACTCTGCTTGTATCTAGATTTTTATTTCAGCAAATGCATTTTCCACAACTGCAACGTAAAAAAACATAAAACAATATGTTGCAAATGATATTATGTATCACTGGGATTAATGTGAATGATATTAATCTGATTTAAATTGGCTCAAAACACATTGGCAGAGGACCTGACAGCTGGACTAAAACTGTGTGACTGCTCAGCGATTGAGTAATGGAATTGCAATAATAGTTTAATCCCTAACTTCTCTGTGTACCAGCCACTACTTTTATCAAAGGATTTCCTTCCCTCTGGTGTGTGTTTTACACCTCGCAGTCAGTTCTGTAAGATGAACTTTAGCTCAGCACTAAAGACTGCCTGCTTTACAGCTATTGGCAGCATCCAAAAGAAAAGAAAACTGTGGCATATTGTGAAGCAGTGGAGCCAGGATGCCTGTCATGAGAATGGAAAGGGTTAACTTTAACTCTCTTTATACTGTGTGTTATTCATGCTTCTGTTTTCACTCAAGGGTGATTTAATGACCTCCTTATCAGCATCCTTAAATACAATACCCATTCAGATGCTGGAAAGAGGTCCACACTAGGCAGGGTAAGGAGTTTATTGGTGGCAGTATTAAAGATCTACCTCTTTTTAGATCTTTAAAATAGACCTCTAACCTCTGAGGTAGAACAGACTGGATGATGACTGTGCTGACTGTATCGGCATTATTGTTCAATTGGCATTACTGTACCATACCAGGGACCCAAGCTTAAACAATCTAGCGGGTAACAAATGACCTTTGCCAGGGATATTATTGCTACTGTATTAAAAAAACGAAGATTATTTTAGCTTTAGAGGGCATCTACTTGTGGGATAAAGAGCTCTCTGCTCTGAATCTGATTGGCAGAGACATTCTACAAAGTTTCTAGTTTGTGCTGCTGTATGTAGATGCAGATGTTTTTTCATATATGGGTCTAGACAGCATAGTTGGTACAAACTTCAGGGTCAAGAGACACACAACATTATAAATGCAGCGTACTAACTAAATGATACAGCGATTATGATGAAGGCTTTCAGTAGTCTTGAATGATGGAAACAAGAAGGAACACTGTTACTCAAGTTATGAGGCCGGTCTATTAAAGTCTTATGATTATTTTAGTTAGGTCAGCTTGATTTGTTTAGCTCATTGAGGCCCAGGACACTTAATGGACCTGAACTAGTTCAAATATTTTCAATAGCAGCATATATGTGACAGAACAAAATGGTTAATAATGTTACATTAAAATTCATAGCCTCCATCGTTCTGATAGAAGGATATTGTCATATTCACGGGCAGCAGTGTGGATTAGTGGTTAGAGCTCTGGACTCTTGACCAGAGGGTCATGGGTTCAATCCCAGGTGGGTGACACTGCTGCTGTACCCTTGAGCAAGGTACTTTACCTAGATTGCTCCAGTAAAAACACAAATGTATAAATGGGTAATTGTATGTAAAAATAATGTGTAAAAATAATGTAATTGTATGTAAAAATAATGTGATATCTTGTAACAATTGTGATATCTTGTAACAATTGTCGCCCTGGATAAGGGCATCTGCTAAGAAATAAATAATAATAATAATAATAATAATAATAATAATAATAATAATAATAATAATAATAATAATGTCAAGTGATAAGCATCTAGTGAAATAAATTATAGAATTGATCAAAAATGCAGATGTGTGGCATATACAGTGTATCAATGGCATTCTGTCGTGCATGCTGTAGCAGGGCGATTTAATCTGAGAGGGTCATCACTAAATAATACTGAATCAGACACAGAGCAGTGGGTGTTGACACTCCGCACAGATTTAATAACACAGGCACGACGCTCGTGTACCAACCATGGTAATCCTAGCACCAGACTTAATAAAGAAGAGAAAACAAAACAAAGCTGAAAATAAAAGTTTGCCACACAAGGCGAGCAAGCGCTAGCCTCACTAAAAGAGGACGTCCCACTCCAGGAACATACTGCACTACGAAACCCTCTCTATGTAGTTTGGGATCAAATCCCCTAAACCAACCTACTGCTGTTGCTTCTGAAGTCCTGGCCTCCGGCGACTGTGGGTCTCCCTGACAGTCCTGGCTGGGCAGAGCCTTCACAAGCACTGTCTTGCAGTTGAAGGGATCCATAGTAGTTATCTCCTCCTCGATGTAAACACTGTAAAGCTTTCGCTCAGCGCCCGTCTGTGTGGCCCTGGTGTTGCAGCAGCCTCGAACGCTGGCGCTGCTGCATTCTTAAACACGACCTCCTGATCAGCTCACCTCTGGGCAAGCCTTCCTGTTTACTAAGCAGCAGCGCAGCTGAACCGATGACAGGGTCCTCCCTGTCACATGTCCTCCCCATCGGAACGGCACCACCGGTCCGTTCGATACCTCCAGCTGGTTCCTCTTTTGTTTAGGAGTGGGTCTGTGGTCATCTCCGGCGCCACCTCAAGGGGCCCGAGAAACAGCGACAGGGGACCCGGCCGGCGTGGACAGGGCGACTGGAGCACAAGCTGGTTCTTCTGACTGCACATCCTGGCAGCCAGCTGCTCTGTGCCTTTTCTGCCTCGACTCAGCAGGACCCATGACATCCGTCTTCTGACACCAAGTGTAACAGGGTAGCATCACGCCCTAGGCTGGCTACCAGCAGGAAATAGACCCAGAGACAAAGAAATGCCGTTTTAAAGCACTGTTGCGCACTTTATTAAACAAAAATAAACACAGCATAAGGGCCAAAACAAAGATTCAAATAATAATATAAAGTTTCAAAACAATACAAAAATCACAGCACAAACACTCACCCCACACTCCTCCACCAGACAAAGGATTTCTCCATATATACATGTGGCCGCTCTCCAATTAGAATCAATTACCTAATTGAGGAATGGCCACACCTGTGATTTCTGGCAGGGACAAATTTAACCTCATCCCTGCCAACCTTACATTCCCACACGCACACACACCATTTATTATTATTATTATTATTATTATTATTATTATTATTAATTTCAATTGGGTGCCATATAGTCCAGTATAGTCGAGAGTTGTGAGGTTTACAGATGATGTCTGAACAGGTGTGTCTTGAGGAGGCGCCGGAAGGTGGTCAGGGACTGAACAGTCCTGATAACCGCGGGTAGGTCGTTCCACCACTGAGGGGAGGCATGCCTTGATTTAGTCTTTTCAAATATGAAGACAGAATAACTAAAACAGAGGTCAGAGAACCATTGGCAAACTCACCACAACATGGTCTCATTTGAAGTGCTTTTTAAAACCCCAAAAGTAATGACTAAAGCTAAGGATTACAATTATAGAAAGGCAAACTATGAAGGTATGAAACAGAGACTAACAGAAGTAGATTGGAGTAAAATAGAGAAAACATCCACGGAAAAAGAATGGCTGTTTTTTTTTTTTAAATGTAGTACTAGAGGCGCAAAACAATTACATCCCAAAAGTAGATGAATCTAAATCTAAAACAAAATTGCCAAAATGGTTTAAGAGATCAATTAAAAAATATATATTCTGAGAAAAGAGGCACTTTACAGACTGTTTAAAAGGGACCAAGAACAAAGTACACAGAACGAGTACTTGGAACTGCAAACACAAGTCAAAAAGGAAGTTAGAAAGGCCAAGAGAGATAGAAATGAGCATTGCTAAGGTGGCTAAAACCAATTCCAAAAAGTTTTTCCAATATTATAACAGCAAGAGAACATTCAAAGAGGAGGTAAAATGTCTAAGAGATACAAATGGCAAAATCATAGATGAAGAGAAAAAAAATAGCAAATATATTAAATGATTACTTTTCACGAGTATTTACAAAGGAGGATACGCCCCACATGTCGACCTGTTCCTATCCAGGTTTAAATAACTTAAGCATAACAGAGGCAGAAGTGTTAAAGGGACTAGAAGCTCTTAAAATAAACAAATCCCCTGGGCTGGATGAGATCCTCCCAATAGTACTAAAAGAAATGAAAGAAGTTATTTACAAACTGCAAACCAAGATCATGCAACAGTCTCTTGACACAGGGGTTGTACAGATAGAATTGCAAACATAATACCGATCCACAAAAAGGGAGACAAAACTGAACCAGGTAACTACAGACCAATAAGCCTGACTTCTATTGTATGTAAACTTATTGAAACTATAAATGGAAAATGGAAAAATTATACCTATATGGTAACACTATCCTGGGAGACAGTCAGCATGGTTTTAGGAAAGGGAGATCGTGTCTAACTAATCTGCTTGATTTTTTTGAGGATGCAACATCGACAATGGATAATTGCAAAGCATATGACATAGTTTATTTAGATTTAGAGAAAGCTTTTGACAAACTCCAGCATAAAAGATTAATTCTCAAACTGAACGCAGTAGGGATTCAAGGAAATGCATGCACATGGATTAGGGAGTGGTTAGCATGTTAAAAAAGAAAGTACTGATTAGAGGAGAAACCTCAAAATGGAGCGAGGTAACCAGTGGAGTACCACAGGGATCAGTATTAGGTCCTCTGCTATTCCTAATCTACATTAATGATTTAGATTGTGGTATAGTAAGCAAACTTGATAAATTTGGAGATGACACAAAAATAGGAGGAGTGACTTCCGGTCGAACGCTAGATGGAGTAGACACGTGTGAGGCTCGCTCCCACAAACTATTATACATTTAGTTATCAAACCCATTCTTTAATATATATTTTCACTGAGTCGATTTTTTGTAACATATCTGTACACCTGCCATATGATGTCAAAGCTAAATAAACCTAAACGAGGGACGCCAGACTCTTTACCTCTGGATTCCGCTACCAAGGGGCCTGCTGACCCGGCCGAGCCTGCGCCGGTTTCGATGTCTGCCGTAGTTTCCGAGCTAGAAAAGCTCCGCACAGCCCTTACCGCTGATCTTACGGCAGAGTTTCAAAACTCGTTTGCATCTTTTAAAGCTTCTATCGATGCCATCCAGACCACAGTTACCTCCCATGGACACCGCATCGATAGCCTCGAGCATTCGGCTGACGACACCGGGGATCGAGTTCGTGAGTTGGAGGCCTCTTGTGTTTCACTTGCTGCTGACAACAAGGCGATTAAGGAGAAGTTGTCGGATCTAGAAAATCGCAGTAGGCGTCAGAATCTCCGAATCATCGGCCTGCCAGAGGGGTTGGAGGGTTCGCACCCTAATAAGTTTATGTCTGATTTCTTTGTGGAGTTATTTGGGAGTGGGGTGCTGGGATCGGCTCCGGAGCTGGATCGGGCACATCGCTCTCTGGTGCCGAGGCCGGCCCCTCACCTAAGGCCCAGACCTGTGATCGTCCGCTTTCATCGCTATCAGACCAAGGAGCTTGTCCTCCGGCTGGCGAACGGGTACCCTCACCTTTCGGGAACAAAAGATCTTTATTTTTCCGGACCTTAGCTCAGATGTCGCCCAAAACCGTGCAGCTTTTAGGGACATAAAGACAAGGCTGTTTAAAAAAAGGAATTAAGTTCAGCTTACTCTATCCAGCCAGGCTCCGTATTGTCTTCAAGGGTCGGAATCTGATTTTTACTTCGGTACAGGAGGCTGAAGCGTTCTATGATAATGACATTCTCCCTTGCCTGGAAGTCAGCACAGATAAGTAGCGATATGTTATGACGTTTTGTAGACTATGCTGAACTGTTCAATAGGGTTTTAAGCCCTGGTTTCAGTGACTAACATACGGTTCACTGAGCTTTGTTACTTAAGCGTCTTTATATACACTGTACAATTACTTATTTGGTCAGTGAAAATAGTTGATTAGATCAACGGACATCTTTGTTTAAGTGAATTTGTATACTTTTCTTCTTAGAATGTACTTATTTCTAAATCGTTATTAGAACCATTGCGGGTGTTTTAAACTGTCACTGGTTAATTTCACATATTGATTGTTTATTTTGAGTCATTTTAGCATTTTTGTTTTTTTATGCTAAATACCTTTTTTCTGTCAGTGTGCCAGTTTATACTGTGTGTGTGTGTGTATGTATGTGTGTATAGGCTATTTTTATATTTTTGCTTCTTTCTTTTTTTGTGTGTATACAAGGAGTAACAAGGTATTTGTATAGACTTGAAATATGTGAAACTGTTATTGGTTAACTTCATATACTGATTGTCTGTCTATCTTGAGTCATTTTAGCATTTTTGTTTTTAGATGCTAAATACCCTCTTATGGCGCTTTTTTTTCTTTTCTGTCTATGCCTGTTTATACTGTGCATATGTATGAATGTGCATGTAGGCCATTTTTATATTTTTTCTTTTTTCTTTTTTCTAACGGTTACAGGGGGTATCAAGATATTTGTATAGTCTTTTTTTTTTTTTTTTTTTTTTTATTGAAACCTAATTTGGTAGTTTAATTAAGCCTGAAAACCTTGAGTGGGCAGTTGGGCTGCTTTATACTGGTCGTGATACCTGTATTGCTAGTGTCAAATAGTGGGTTTTTTTTATTTTTATTTTTTTAATAGAATTACTCCAATTATTTAATCTTTTTTAGTTTCTTAAAGAGAAGATATGTATGTATATATGTGTGTATGTATGTATGTATGTATGTGTATATGTATATGTATGTATGTGTAGGTATGTATGTATGTATATATATGTATATGTATGTATATATACATATATATAGTGTTTGTGTACATTGTGTATATGTATGTATGTGTATATACTGTATATATTAATGTATTTCATGGGTTACAATCTTTCACTTGTACTTGTGGGTTTAGGTTTGTACAACACACGTGTGAACGGGAGTTCTCCTGATGAGTGGGTTGGAATTCTTTAATGTTTGGGTCGGCTTGCTTCTCGTTTGGGGAGTTGCTGCCAGGGTGGGGGGGTGGCTTAATCCAAGTTATTTTGCCTTCGTTCTCTTTTTTTTATTGGGTCTCAGACAACTGTACTATCTATAGCATGTTATTTAAAAGTGACAATGGATCTTTTTTCCCTGATCTTATTTTTTACAGCCTATAGTTTGATCTTGTATTTTTGCTATTATGATGTCTGCTAATAGAGTAACTGGTGTCAAGTTTGTAAGTTGGAATGTAAAAGGGCTAAATCATCCAGTGAAACGAAATAAGGTTCTAGCACATCTCCAGCATTTAAATGCTGGCATTGCATTCTTGCAGGAAACCCATTTCCGAATGTCAGATCACTTCCGCGTGCGCAGGGATTGGGTGGGGCAGCTCTATCATTCAACATTTCATGCTAAGGCCAGAGGTGCTGCAATCTTAGTACATAAGAACATACCGTTTGTTGCCTCTGAAGTTATTGCTGATAGGAATGGTCGTTATGTTGTTGTTGTAGGCAGACTTTATGGTACTCCTATGATTTTGGCCAATGTCTATGCCCCAAACTGGGATGATAGGGATTTTATTACAAATTTTTTAGCCTCACTTCCTGATTTAAATACACATCACTTGCTTTTGGGTGGGGACTTTAACTGTTGCTTGAATCCTGCTTTAGATCGTTCTTCCTCGAAATCTACCTCACTTTCTAAAACTGCGTTAACCATTCGATCCTTTCTGTCAGACTACAGTGTTTCTGATCCGTGGCGATTTTTATTTCCTACAGGTAGAGAGTACTATTTTTTTCTCCTGTTCACCATACATTCTCATGAATTGATTATTTTTTTCTGGATAATAAACTGCTGTCGGCTGTTAGTTCTTGTACGTAACACAGCATAGTTATATCTGATCATGCCCCTGTGTGGCAATGTGCCCTGCCCTTGTGTGCGTTTCTGTGTTGTATGTTGCGTGTTGTGTGTAAATGTTGGTGTATTGTAGTTGGTACACGGGATATAAATGGGTGTGTGCAGCACGAGGATTTAAATTGTATAATTATATTTAGGCACGGGATTGCACTATCACTTCACGTGCATTTAAAGTATGTAATAATATGTGAGCACGGGGTTGCACGTAATGAATTCACGTGCTGGGATTCAAGTGAATAATTAATTAGTAATTGAATCCTAGCACAACAGTATATATTGAGACACGTAGCACTCACTCGGGGTTGGGTGTTCGGTGAGTGGAGAACGGGAGAGAGAGAAGGAGAAAGTAAAATAAAGTAAATTAAATTGATAGTTGTTTTCACTCACCGTGTTTGTTCGTTTGTCTGTTTTAGTGTTTAGTGTTTAGTCCGTTTTGTTTATATATTTATTTTGGCGTAGAGTGCCGTGTCCTGTTTTTGTGTTCTCTTGTTTTGTTTATTAAATGCTGAGCACAACCAAGTGCTCAGCTTCACCAACCTCGCTGTCTCTGTCTGTCTGTTTCTTCCGGGCCTGCACGTATTCACCACTTTGCCACACCCTGTTATATTAGAACTGAATTTTCCAAATCAGGTTATACCCAGAACTCCTTGGCGTTTTAGTAGTTTGCTGCTTTCGGATGAAAATTTTGTCAAATTTATGTCTGAACAGATTACTTATTTTTTTTATACGAATAACTCCTCAGGAGTCCCTATTACTACGGTATGCGAGGCAATGAAAGCTTACCTGCGCGGTCAGATCATCTCTTTCATGGCTCAAAAGAACAAGTGTTGTAAGAAAAGACTGTCAGAGCTAACTGATCTTATTCTCCAGCTGGATCAGCAGTATGCTGTTTTGCCTACCCCTGATTTGTATAAGGAGCGACTAAGACTACAAACGGAATTTGATTTACTTGCCTCTCAACATGTAGAAAAACAAATACTCAGATCACGTCATGTTTTGTATGAACATGGTGATAAAGCGAGCAAGCTTTTAGCTCACCAACTGCGTCAATCTAGTGCCTCTCACTTGATTACTGAAATTCAAACACAATCAGGCTCTGTTACAACTGAGCAAAAAGCTATCAATGAGCAATTTAAATGGTTTTACTCAAATTTATATACTTCTGAATCTGTTATGGATCATTCTTTAATTGACTCTTTTTTTCAGAACCTCAACCTGCCTTCTATCAACCCCCAATCAAAGGCTAGCTTAGAGGAGCCCTTTTCTATTGAGGAAATAACAGAGGCCATTAAATCAATGCAAAGTGGCAAATCTCCTGGACCCGATGGTTTTTCAGTCACAATCTCTCCCCCCTACACTTTATCAAGCCTCAATATCCTTACTGTTAAAAAAGAATAAGGACCCTCTTGATTGCAGCTCATATCGCCCAGTTTCATTACTTAATGCAGATGTCAAGATTTTAGCTAAAGCTTTAGCTCGCAGGCTCGAATCAATTATTCCCTCTATTGTCTTTTCAGATCAGACAGGTTTCATCCAGAACCGCCACTCTTTTTTTAACCTAAGACGTTTGTTTAATATTATCTATACATCTTCACCTCATCCGGACCCTGAAGTGGTGATTTCATTAGATGCTGAGAAAGCTTTCAATCGCGTGGAATGGGATTACCTCTTTGCTACCCTTCAAAAATTTGGATTTGGTCAGAACTTTATTTCTTGGATAAAATTACTCTATACGTCTCCTGTTGCCTCAGTTTGTACCAATAGTATGAACTCTGGATACTTTTCTCTGCAGCGTGGAACCCGTCAGGGATGCCCCTTATCTCCTCTATTATTTGCCATTGCAATTGAGCCCCTTGCCACTTCCCTTCGCTGTAATCATCTTATTAGTGGGGTGGTCCGTGGTGGCCTGGAGCAAAAGATATCCCTTTATGCTGATGATCTCCTTATTTATGTATCTGACCCTTCTACATCCCTCCCTCATATTTTCTGGATACAAACTCAATTTACATAAGAGTGAATTATTTCCAATCAATCCTGCGGCAGTACGTTGTCAATTTGCTGATCTACTGTTCAAAATTACTTATGATGAATTTACTTATCTAGGAATTTCTGTAACAAGGTCCTATGTAGATCTCTTTAAATCTAATCTTTACCCCCTTAGTGGAACATATTAAACAAGATTTTATCCGCTGGTCCACTTTGCCTCTCTCACTTGCTGGCCGCATTAACTCAGTTAAAATGAATGTGCTACCTAAATTCTTATATTTTTTCCAGTGTATTCCTATTTTTATTCCTAAATCTTTTTTCAAGACGCTGGATACACTAATTTCATCTTTTATATGGAATAAGAAAATCCCACGTATTCGCAGATCCCTCTTACAGCGGCCTAAAAGGTTGGGAGGTTTGGCCTTGCCCAATTTTCAATTCTATTATTGGTCAGCTAATATTCGTTGTCTCACATTCTGGCTCCACCAATATCTACAGCAGACAGGGCCTGCCTGGTTACTGATTGAAGCTGCCTCTTGCCAACCCACATCTTTAGCAGCATTGATGTGTTCTTCTCTGCCGCTTTCTCTCACAGTTTAGTTCCAACCCTGTAGTAAGGCATTCCCTTAGGATATGGGCCCAGTTCAGACAGAATTTTGGTTTTCAATCTCAATCAGTGTTTTCACCCATTGCTATGAATCATAATTTTGCACCCTCTTTGAGTGATGTTTCCTTCCAGGTGTGGCATGATAAGGGTCTGAAATTTGTGAAAGATCTGTATATTGATGATAATTTTGCTTCTTTTGAGCAACTTTCTCAAAAATTTAATATTCCAAATAAACATTTCTTTCGGTACTTGCAGATTCGACACTTTGTGCGTAGTAAGGTGACTCATTTCCCCAGTGCAGCTGCTGAATCCCCAATTGACTCTCTACTTAAACTTAATCCTCAATGTAGGGGCATGATTTCTAAAATTTACAATTCTATTTTCTCTTTAAATTACCCTTCAATGGCTACTATAAGGGCTGCCTGGGAGCAGGACCTTGCCTTTAGTTTTACAGACGACATTTGGGATTCTATTGTTTTAAGAGTACATTCCTCTTCTGTTTGTGCATGTCATGCTCTGATTCAATTCAAAGTCCTCCATCGCATCCATATGTCCAAAACTAAATTGGCAAATATCTATCCTAATATTGATCCTACATGTGATGGATGTAAGCAGGCTCCAGCTTCATTGATCCATATGTTTTGGACCTGTCCTAGACTAACCACATTTTGGAACTTTGTTTTTGACACCTTCTTCCAAATTTTTAGTTTGCCTATTGACCCTATACCACTTATAACGTTATTTGGAGTTACACCGGATGGTCTACTTTTGTCCAAACTCCAACTCCTTTTGCATCTCTTCTGGCTTGCCGCCTTATTTTGATGAATTGGAAGCAAGCTGCCCCGCCCTCCCATGTGCATTGGGTTAGAGACATCATGCAATTTCTCAAACTTGAAAAAATTAGATTCACTCTTAATGGATCTAGCACTAAATTCTACACTGCATGGCAGCCCTTTCTCTCATATTTTGACACCTTACAAATTACGGCTCCTTCTGCTTAATTCCTGTTATTATTTTTGGCTGTATGTTTTTGCAATAGTCTGAGACCCAGCTTCCCTTTTTTCTCTTTTTCTTTTGTGTATCCAATGCAGGTACTTTAGTTTATTGACTGTGTGCTGTATGGCTGATAAGATGATTTAGCCGATATATATTTTTATTTACTTATTTTATTGTCACCATACACTAATGCAGTTGTGTGTTTTTTTTGTTTGTTTGTTTTGGTTTTTTTTGTTTGTTTTTTCCTTCATTGTTTTTGTATTATGTTTGAATGCAGAAAATTAATAAAAAATAATTGCACAAAAAAAAAAAGGAGGAGTGGCAAACACCGTTGCAGCAGCAAAGGTCATTCAAAATTTTAGACAACATTCAGAACTGGGCAGACACATGGCAAATTATATTTAATGAAGAAAAGTGTAAAGTACTGCACGCAGGCAATAAAAATGTGCATTTAAATATCATATGGGAGTGTCACAAAGACGGCCGAAGTGGGTGGCGTCAGACCAGAAGCAGGCAATAAACAGACAGAGATGTGGTTTGGTGAAGCTGGGCGCGTGATCGCGCTCAGGATTTAATCAACAGAACAGAAAATAAAAGGTTTGAAACACAAAAACACTGGACACGGCACTTGCGCCAAAATAAATAGACAAACAAAACGGACGAGACAGTGCACAACAGACAGACGAACAAACACGGTGAGTGAAAACACTTTAACTATTATTATTCTTCTTAGTATTATTACCTCCGTCTCCAATCCCGTTCTCCACTCACTGAACACCTAACCCCGACTGAATGAAAATGTGCATCTATATATACTGTTGTGCTGGGATTCAATTACTAATTAATTATTCACTTGAATCCCAGCACGTGAATTAATTCTGTGCAACCCCATGCTCACATATTACATTTAACCAGCACGTGAAGTGATTTGTGCCCTCCTCGTGCCTAAATACAAATCTACACTTTTTAAATACACGTGAAACACAGACCCGTTTATATCCCGTGTACCAATCTATACACCAACATTAACACACGCACCAACATACAACACATAACACACAATTGCACACAGGGGCGGGGCACATTGCCACATATACCCCCCCTTGTGCGCAGCACACATGGCCTCAACGGCCACCTCCCCCCTTAAAAATCCAGCAGTCCAGGACAAAGTCTCGGGCTGGGAAGGGAGGCTTCAGTGGGCCCACAGGTGGCAATGTTGCCAGTAGCCAGGCTGCTACTGGCCATGCTGTCAGCAGACGTGCTGACAGCTCCCAGACTGACTCCTTCAGCCGGGGCAGTCCTGGCAGCGGAAAGGCTGCTTGGGGGATGGTCTCCTGACCTCCCCTCTTCTTCGTAGCCGACAGCTCCCTCTTCCGGGGCTCCGGCCACAGTCTCTTCTGCAGCACAAGTGCTGCAGTGGGAGCAGGTCTCCGGACCTCCCCCACGATCTCCGGCAGCGAAACTGCTGCAGTGGGAGCAGGTCTCCGGACCTCCCCCACGATCTCCGGCAGCGAAACTGCTGCAGTGGGAGCAGGTCTCCTGACCTCCCCCACGATCTCCGGCAGCGAAACTGCTGCAGTGGGAGCAGGTCTCCTGACCTCCCCCACGATCTCCGGCAGCGAAACTGCTGCTGGGGTTGGTGGTCTCAGACCTCCTCCCCTTCTTCGTGGCCGACAGCTCCCCTTTCTGGGGCTCCGCCACCGTACTCCCTGTGGTGGAGGTGCGGGAAGCAGAGACAGCTCCTGCTGCTCTGCTTCTGGCGGTGGTGGAGGCAGGAGGCAGCTCCTGCTCCTCTGCTCCTGGCGGTGATGTAGGCAGAGGCAGCTCCTGCTCCTCTGCTCCTGGCGGTGGTGGAGGCAGAGGCAGCTCCTGCTCCACTGCTCCTAGTGGAGGAAGGTGGAGGTGGCGGAGGCAGAGGCAGCTCCTGCTCCTCTGCTCCTGGCGGTGTAGGTGGCGGAGGCAGAGGCAGCTCCGCTGCTCTGCTCCCTGCCGGTGAAGGTGGGAGCAGCGTGTAGTCTCCTGCCGATGGAGGTGGGAGCAGCGTGTAGTCCCCCTTTTCCAGGGGACTGGTGCTGCTCTGCCTCTCTTGCAGGGAACTGGTGCGGCTCCGCCTTTGACGGGGGAAACCAGCAGGCATTCTCCCTCTGCTGGTGGAGGTGGAACCAGCAGGCATTCTCCCTCTGCTGGCAGCTTGGGTCCTGGGGCTGTGGAAGCCCCGACTTCCCTCTCTTCGGGCTGTGGACGACTCTCCTCCCTTTTGGGCTGTGGACGCACCGACTCCTCCCTTTTGGGCTGTGGACGCACCGACTCCTCCCTTTTGGGCTGTGGGACGCACCGACTCCCCCCCTCTTGGGCTGTGGGCGCACCGACTCCCCCCTCTTGGGCTGTGGGCGTTGGGCTCCCCCCACTCAGGCGTGGGACGTTCGGGCTCCTCCCACTCAGGCGTAGGACGTTCGGGCTCCTCCCACTCAGGCGTAGGGACGTTCGGGCTCCTCCCACTCAGGCGTGGGGACGTTCGGCTCCTCCCGCTTGGGCTGTGGACGCTCAGGCTCCTCCCGCTTGGGCTGTGGACGCTCAGGCTCCTCCCGCTCGGGCTGTGGACGCTCAGGCTCCTCCCGCTCGGGCTGTGGACGCTCAGGCTCCTCCCGCTCGGGCTGTGGACGCAAAACCAGCAGGCATTCTTCCTCTGCTGGTGGAGACGGGGACAGCAGGCATTCTTCCTCTGCTGGTGGACCTGCTACCTGGGCTGCTGTTCCACTTATAATTGCCTCCAGGTAGCTGAGGACCAACCCCACTCCTTCCTCCCAGGTGCTTACGGTCTGTTCCCTTGCATAAGCCTCCCATCGTTCCCTATCCATAAACCGCAGGAACCGGACGACTACTGGTATAGACTGAGCCTCCAGCCCAGCATTTTCCAGCATCCAGTCCCGCACTTTGATGACGTCTTCTGCCATTTTTTTTTTTTTTTTTTTTTTAAATCCAAGAATGCGGTTCCTGCTCTGGCCTGAGTCCTGGAGGCGCTGTAGATCCCACTTCTGACACCACGTGTCACAAAGACGGCCGAAGTGGGTGGCGTCAGACCAGAAGCAGGCAATAAACAGACAGAGATGTGGTTTGGTGAAGCTGGGCGCGTGATCGCGCTCAGGATTTAATCAACAGAACAGAAAATAAAAGGTTTGAAACACAAAAACACTGGACACGGCACTTGCGCCAAAATAAATAGACAAACAAAACGGACGAGACAGTGCACAACAGACAGACGAACAAACACGGTGAGTGAAAACACTTTAACTATTATTATTCTTCTTAGTATTATTACCTCCGTCTCCAATCCCGTTCTCCACTCACTGAACACCTAACCCCGACTGAATGAAAATGTGCATCTATATATACTGTTGTGCTGGGATTCAATTACTAATTAATTATTCACTTGAATCCCAGCACGTGAATTAATTCTGTGCAACCCCATGCTCACATATTACATTTAACCAGCACGTGAAGTGATTTGTGCCCTCCTCGTGCCTAAATACAAATCTACACTTTTTAAATACACGTGAAACACAGACCCGTTTATATCCCGTGTACCAATCTATACACCAACATTAACACACGCACCAACATACAACACATAACACACAATTGCACACAGGGGCGGGGCACATTGCCACAGGGAGATACTGAAATTGAAGAAGGAATCTATGAAAAAGACCTAGGAGTTTATGTTGACTCAGAAATGTCTTCATCTAGACAATGTGGAGAAGCTATAAAAAAAGGCCAACAAGGTGCTTGGATATGTAGTGAAAAGTGTTGAATTTAAATCAAGGGAAGTAATGTTAAAACTTTACAATGCATTACTAAGACCTCATCTAGAATATTGTGTTCAGTTCTGGTCACCTTGTTACAAAAAGGATATTGCTGCTATAGAAAGAGTTCAAAGAAGAGCGACCAAAACTATCCCGGGTTAAAAAGGCATGTCGTATGCAGACAGGCTAAAATAATTGAATCTATTCAGTCTTGAACAAAGAAGACTACGCATTGATCTGATTCAAGCATTCAAAATTCTAAAAGGTATTGACAATGTCGACCCAGGGGACTTTTTCGACCTAAAAAAAGAAACAAGGACCAGGGGGAGATTAGATAAAGGGGCATTCAGAACAGAAAATAGGAGGCACTTTTTTACACAGAGAATTGTGAGGGTCTGAACCAACCCCCCAATAATGTTGTTGAAGCTGACACCCTGGGATCCTTCAGGAAGCTGCTTGATGATTCTGGCGTCAATAAGCTACTAACAACCAAACGAGCAAGATGGGCCGAATGGCCTCCTCGTTTGTAAACTTTCTTATGTTCTTATGTTCTTATATAAGTGACAGAATTTCTGTTCAACCCTTTGATATTGGTATATGCCAATAGAAATATTAATATTAATAATAATCAAGTACTACTGTACTTACATACATTAATTTTGCACAATGTTTTTTAGAATGCTTTTCTGACTTATTCTAATACATATATAGTTAATTGATCTAGAAATATTAAAAGAAACTAAAATGCCAGTAGAAGTCTTTTCCAATATCTCCTTTACTGGAAATCCAATCATGTGTGTGTCCGCCACTCAAGCAGGTTGCTGTAAATTGCCTTATCTAAATCAGAAGCAGAGAAAAGCGCAAGCCAGGATGACATTGCAAGAGGAAAAAAGTGCCACCTGTGATGCTGTCCTGAAGATATTTACATGAATGAAAAGCGAAAAGACACTTGAGAAACTTCATGACAAACGGTTTGACTACAACAAGCTAAAACATTGAAAAAGACCTCTAGTCTAAACGTTTGTCACTGAATTGTAGTTTCTTCAGTATTTCTGACTGCCATCACTATTGAGTGTTCAATAGTTATGGGTGGTTCAATAGATCTAAACGATGGCTGAGTTTCCCTGGAGTTTTACATACTGTTACAGAATGAAGGAGACGCACCTGGTAAATTGGACCTGTATTGAGATCAATTGAATTGAGGACATTGTTCCTTAGGTACCTGACAAGAGCTTCCCTGCTGTATTGAGCAGGAGCACAGCAGTGCTTTCTAGTGATGTGACAGACAGCACAAGAAGCCAGGAAGTACAGTATTACCTGATTAAGGTAACGGGGAAACAATATGACCTACTGTATGTGCAGGTGAAACTAAGGGACCTCGAACCTCTGGAAGCTGTGCTACCACTTTAATTAGCAACATATTTTACAATCAAAATGTCCTTATTTCATATCTGGAAAGTCCAAACCATGTAACTAATATCACACACCATTGGTTTCTAATATAATTCCCGGTATTTTCATTACTGGGTGCTACCTCCGGGATCAGTTTCCCAAATATCCCAACATGAAAGTAGAGGTGCAACACCATAATAATAGATCAAATCTCCATTCTTTGTGATTATTATTTAAAAAGAACAAAGTTAAAAACAAAGCAACATTTTGGCCAGACGGCCTTTATCCAGCTATCTGGAAATGCAAGACAGCCCCCATGGCATTGGCCTCTAATTCTCTTATAGGTTATGCTTTCCAGGTATTTCCCAATAGACTGCTCATATACTTTTCATTTGCAAGCCTTGCTTCTTTACATTTATCATGCGTTAACTGAGCTTCTTTGCATCAGTGGCTCTGCCAAAAGCTACTCACGCATGTTAAACTGTAACACTCTGAACTTTTGAAAACATTGCATAACCTTGAACTTGCTTAGTAAGATCTTTACAAGATACTGGCAGCACAAGGATTCATTGAAAGGGCTGATATTTTTGAAATATTAGAAGTTGTCTTCATAGTAAGCCACTGTTCTACCTATGGGGAAGTAAAAACCCAGTGCCACTACAGTCTCAGAGCTGCTTTATTTTGTTTCCATTTGTTTAAGTTACCCAAGAAGTTGATTCTGATTCAAACATAACATGTTTGCATGGAAAATAAAATGAAAAATAAAACTGGCCTTTTACAGGGTATCACTGGGGCAGCCCGTGCTGTAGATGTCCCTCAAGGAGAGGTTGTAAAATAAAATGGTATAATATGCTGTGGCAGGGTGACTGGGCGGTGACGTCAGGCAGAAGCAGGAAGGTAAACACACACAGGGCAAGTCCTGCAGTTAAAGTAAATGACGCAGCGCGTCTTTTTATTTTTAAATAACAAAAATAAAATAAATATTTAAACAAAAACAGATGCTCACAGAGCGAAAATAAAACAGTAAACAAAAATAAACATGAACACAAAATATACGATCAGGCTGGGCAAATAGCCGTCACTGATCCTTTACGTTTTACTTTCGTTTTAGTTTCGTCTCAATCCTCTCGCTCACTCTGTCCTTCCAACACCCACCCCGAGCACGGAGAGCTGCAGGCTTTTTATATCGTGGCCGAGGGGTTTAACTAGTTAGTAATTATCCTATTACCCCTCGGCCACAATCTGCACGAGTTTATTAAACTGCTGTGGATGGGGCTTCCCATCCACGCTACTAAATAATAACAAACAAACGGCTACGCCGTCACATCTATAAACAAAACAATAACTAAATATACAGCGCTCGCCGACATCTATACATTTAACAAATACCATAATAATAATAATAATAATCAAATACAAAATAACACAGGGGCGGAGGGGGACCCCGTTCTAAAAATAAATAAACAAAACAATGTACAGGGCACCTCACCCTGTTACATATGCTCATAGCTACACAGGTCAGGCACTTCTGCTGTGAATATAATTAATGGAAATTATTATAAAGTTTCGTCTAGCTCCCTTTTGCGGGCAAGAGAGTCACAGCTGGATTTTTTTTTTTTCGCATTTCACATCTCCGAGGGAGCCCCATGGATTGACTAAATCACCCATTTCACAGCTCCGGGGAAGCCCCATGGATTGACTAAATCACCCATTTCACAGCTCCGGGAAGCCCTATGGATTGACTAAATCACCCATTTCACAGCTCCGGGGAAGCCCCATGGATTGACTAAATCACCCATTTCACAGCTCCGGGGAAGCCCCATGGATTGACTAAATCACCCATTTCACAGCTCCGGGGAAACCCCATGGATTGACTAAATCACCCATTTCACAGCTCCGGGAAGCCCCATGGATTGACTAAATCACCCATTTCACAGCTCCAGGGAAGCCCCATGGATTGACTAAATCACCCATTTCACAGCTCCGAGGAAGCCCCATGGATTGACTAAATCACCCATATCTTTCTCCGCTCAACTTAAGTGTGCCCCCTGGTCCTGGTCTCTGTGCAAAGTCTGAAATACATACTGAAGTTGACTGTTGATCTCTTTTAGAAGCCTCACCAGCCCCTCTGCTTTCCAGGTTAGACAGGTTCAGCGCTCTCAGCATCCACTCATCATAACTCAGAAATACATACTGAAGTTGACTTTGTTGGTCTCTTTTAGAAGCCTCACCAGCCCCTCTGCTTTCCAGGTTAGACAGGTTCAGCTCTCTCAGCCTCCACTCATAACTTACACTCCATAGCCCTGGGGTTAGGCTTTTTTACCACAATGCTTTTGTAGTGTGGAGAGCAATACAGAGTGGTGTCTCATTATTACAAAGAATAATTAGTATTTTGTCTCCTGGATGCATTTTCTTCTTCTTTTTTCATTAAAGTTTCTGGTTTGAAAATGTTAAATTGTTACTATAGCTTAGATCTCTGTAACCCAGAAGTATAAGTATTCCATGTTGATGCATGTGGCAAAAGTATTGCTGTAGAATACATCTGTATAAAACATACAGACAATTGCAGGACAAAGTTGTCTAAGCCCCAACAATATGGGCCCCTGCTTGGCACAGTGTCATTCTTCTTTATTATTAGCAAATAAATCATCTCAAATAAAAGTTATTAATGCTCTCCAGGGACTACCAGAGCTGATGCCAAGCAGAGCTATTAATTCATTACTAAACATAACAACTCACCAACATTTTCATAGATGCTTTGCTGTAAATATTTCCTCTGGGGAAGGTATGAAAAAATGCCCCTGTAATTTAAAACTTAACCAGAGTATTTTTCTAAATGCATTTGCAGTTTGCAGTTTTAACTTGAACCTTAGTAATGGAAGAAATACAAATTGAAAACAGATCCTGGTTTTTGTTAATAGAAATATGATTTAGCTAGTCCATGGCATTGTTAAACATGATAGAAGCCCATGTCAAAACTATCAATCTGAGTCGTCTGTGGCCAAAAATATGAATGTTCTGAAAATGAAATATTTTCCTTTTTGAAACTAGTGCTTGGATGCAGGCGACCAATATTCTCCACTCATTTAAAAACCGATACACACGAAAAAGGTTGTTTGAAATAATACTCTGCAAAGTTTAAGGCTTTTTACCTAAAGTGGGCTGTGTGCTTATGTTGGCTGCCGTTCATCGCAAGGAGCTTAATCCAATATCTCCTTGGGATGCAGTCTCTTTGGTTTATTTGGTTCTTATTAAACGTGGATGTAGAGGCCAGGTAGTCAACTAAGCTGACACACTAGTTTCACTCACTGCTCTTTCAGAAGGAAAAAAAACATGGAAAAAACAGCAGCTTTGCCTGTCGCTGTGGTTACAGTGGTAGAAGCTACGTGCGTGGACTTCCACAGGTCTCCAGGTTTGCACAGCCAGGACACTGCACAGCATTCTTCTGAACTGCTGCTATACAGTGGTGAGGACCATACTTATGGCCACCCTCATTATAAAAAATACAAACCTGTGTGCGTTGTTCCTTAAGAAGTGTGTGCTAAAACGGTATCTATGGTACATAAAGCTTGCGTCGAAACCGCATGCACCAATCAGGAAGCTCCACTGAAGGGCACTACGACATGGTAGGTGGCCATGGAACATTCAGATAGAATGTCTAGCTTTGATAAAGCAAAGCAGAAGGAAAGTGAATATTGAAAATGTAAATACACCTGTAAATAAGAGATCTAACATTTAAAATAACAACTGCTTCAAATCTTGATTATCAGTTCTATTGCTTAATTGTGATTGTGCATGCTTTTTAACACTGTGTAATGGGGCAGCAGTGTGGAGTAGTGGTTAGGGCTCTGGACTCTTGAGGGTCGTGGGTTCAATCCCCGGTGGGGACACAGCTGCTGTACCCTTGAGCAAGGTACTTTACCTAGATTGCTCCAGTAAAAACCCAACTGAATAAATGGGTAATTGTATGTAAAAAAATAAATAATGTGATATCTTGTAACAATTGTAAGTTGCCCTGGATAAGGGTGTCAGCTAAGAGATAAATAATAATAATATTAGCATGTATACTGTGTAAACCTTTGGAAAGCTGCTATTCCATATCAAACTGAATACTCCTCACTATAGAATCACAGGGAGCTTGTATGACACGCTGGTCCAGACTTGACAGATTTACAGGATAATATCCTTGAGGGGGGGGGGTCGCCTCATGTGTTCTCTGTTGTTCATTACATTGTTTTTTATGTATTCTGCACAGTCTGCTCTGTGCCATCGTCTGGCCATTAAATACAAAACTGGAGGGAATGACCTGTCAAAGCTGAGTTAACAAACAACAGGGCCCAGCTGCAGGCATTAGCCATGACTGGTTGGCCAGTATTTCACATACCTCAAAGGGAAGCCATATTAAATGAATGATTTCTCACATGCATGTTAAGGTTCAGGGGGTCCCCAGCATCTCACCTAGTAAAGACACTCCTGTAGCGTAGGACAATCCTGGTAAGTTGACAGTCTTGTCAGGACGCCCTCAAGGAGAGATGAATTGGCCTTTGCACTCCATTGAAAAAACAGGGGAAATCGTCAGTGATTGGCCTCACCACCCAGCAGCGGCCTCTGCTGACCAGGCCGAGAGCTACAGGCTAAGGTTCACCGAGTGGTGAGCGCTGTTGGGATAAACAGCAGGAATAGAGATGCTTGTTGATCTTCAGGCCTCCTGGTTTGGTTACAGCATTGTAATTGTAATCCTTTGGATGAGACGTAAAACAGAGGTCCTATTGTAAGTAATTCTGCAGCAGCAGTTGTGGTGCAGAGTTCACCCCCTAGTCTCTGTAAGTCACTTTGGATAAAAGCGTCTGCTAAATGACTAAATAATAAAAATAATAATAATTGAAATTTGGCATTTTAAATTGGGGAGAATACAGGGTAAATAGCTCATTTGTGACTAAATATATAACAAACAAAAAAAGCCTTGCGTGTTTCTTGCCCCTCCCCAAGTGTAAAATTAAATAATCCATGTTTTTCCACGTTATCATAGAAAATCTGTGCTTTTCCATGTTAATTCCGCAGCAAATGGATTCTTAGGATCCCTGATAATAACCAAATCAATACACGTATAATATATAAACATTAACACAGGCAACTTTGCTTTAAATTTAGGTAAACATACCTGTCAATAAAACTACTTCCGGTATTCAAGTTCAGTTTACTTCAGTGATCAGAGCTGTTCAAAGATGTCAAAAACAATAACAATCACTCCTAAAGATCGAGTCAACGAGTTTGGCAAGGATGAATTTCACGTTGATGGTAATGTGCTGTTACACTCGTAGGCAGACCATTGTAGAATACATAGGAAGTGCTAAACATAAACTGAATACAAGGAAACGTAAACAAGATGAGGCCGAAACAGCAGGGCCATCGAAAACACTGAAACAGACCACTGTGTTTGGATCATTTCAGAGTCTTGCAACTGCCAAAGAACAGCGTGAAACTTATTTCAGATTTTGTCAAAATGTGCGTAAAAGCCAACATTCCTCTATGCAAAGTGGATCAACCGGCAGTTTGAGATTTTTCCAGCAAGCACATTAGGGAGGCGGTGCCACTCCAGAGTCAGACCAATTGTAGCTGGAATGCTGCAGCTCTATTTGAACAATAGCCGTCCGGATGACAACAGGGAACTATTTGTAATATTTGAAGTAAAAAAAAAGTAAGTTTGTTTGTTTTATTGATTAATGGCGCTGGTAAGCTTGTAACGTGCTGTGACAGAGAAAGAATGAATTTTGGTTTTAAATCTCCCTCCTGACCTGTGAGGGCGCTGTGTAACAGGAACAGTGTGCCCCAGACTGGATGGTTTGGCAGTTCATTCCAGGGTCAGTCGGAAGCCGGCCATCCAGAAAGGGGGCGGAGTCACAATACCAGAAGTCATCGCCTTTATGCGGTAGGCAATTGTCAGTCATGGATTGGAGGATACGTGATTGCACTCGCTACCAAAGTGGGCGTGACTGGGTATATCAGGGGATGTGACAAAACAATCTGTTCCTTTTGTAGTGGTTATGAAAGACAATCGCTAAAGGACCAAAAAGTACCGTGAGTGTTTTGTGTTTGTTTGTTTGTCGTTCTAATTGTACTCGTTTGTCATTGTTAGACTGCTAACACGATCCAGGAGCTGTCGCTAAAGGCCAGCACCAAATCTGGACAACACTGCACTACTGTTCACCAATAATTGTATTTCACCACTCGCACTTAAAAGCACTCACTTTGGACTTGTGGTCCTGTTTGTGTTCTGTGTGTGTATTTACTGTGATTATTATTATTATTTCAGGACTGAACCCCGTGTTTTTTACTGAGCAGTACACATAGTTGTGTATTGCCAGTGATTATTGTTTACAGTTGTCAAGTGACTTTTGGATTATAAATAAATCATCATTTCACCGTGAACTTTGTTGTTTGTCATTACTTGAGCACCGCATCACCACTACACCTGCGCACTGCAAACCACTTTGCCACACGTGGTGTCAGATCAAAGGATGGACCGCACTACACTAGCTGCGCTGCTGGAAGCGCTGGACCAGAGACATGAGGCAGAGGACAGAAGGAGAGAGGAGAGGTGTACGGCCCTGGTCGAGAGAGTTGGGATCAACATGCCGCCAAGCCCACCAACAGGAACCGTGATGATGGCCCCGAAGGCGAGGGCACAGAAAATGACGGCGGAGGATGACCCAGAGGCATACCTGGTCGCATTTGAGCGGTTGGTCACCACCGCGTTATGGCCTTGGGAATACTGGGCTAGCCAGTTAGGGCTCTGCTTGATCGGGGAGGCCCAGGCAGCATACCAGGCCATGACGGACACCGACGTCGCCCAGTACAACCTGGTAAAGCTCTAATTTATTTTCCTTCTGGTATTCTGCCTGGCTGATCCCACCCCAGTCAGAAAGAACGAGCATCCCTTCCCGCTGCTACATATGTTCAGCAGCAATCTGCCACATAAAATAGAGTGTTTTTTTTCAATAAATATAATAATTGATTCAGCATAATGCAATATACAAATGTGATCATAATTTCATATTATTTCATCAACAGTATACCACAAATGCATACAATAGAAACTATCAACAATATAGTGTATATGCATGTTAAAGTTATGTGTGCAAAAGTATGTATGTTCAATGAAAGTGTCATTCATATCAGCTAAAAAAAATTTCACATTAAAAATGTGTGTGTTACACATAAATAAAATACATTAAATTTTTTAAAAGTTTGCAATATAAACCCTGTGTGGGAATCGAACCCAAAACATGCTTCCAATGCAGCTTGCAATGCAGATGCCTTAGCTTTCATTGAACCCAAGACATGCTTCCAATGCAGACACCCTCGCTTTCATTGAACCCAAGACATGCTTCCAATGCAGCTTGCAATGCAGATGCCTTAGCTTTCACGCCACAAAGTGTGTACTTCCATATCACAACATTTGCAAGTAGTATAAAAATAATAATAATCTTTATATAGCATCTTTCATAGTGGAGCACCATCACAAAGCACTTCACAAGATACAAGACTAGGGTGTGTGAACTATGCATCAGCTGCAAAGTCTCTTACAACAACATCTCACCCAAAAGATGGAGCACAAGGAGGTTAAGTGACTTGCTCAGGGTCACACAATTTTTCAGTGGCTGAGCTACAATTTGAACCGGGGACCTCCTGGTTACAAGCCTGTTTCTTTAACCACTGGACCACACAGCCTCCGAGTATAGCAATAAAGTTACAGTTTTTATAATTCTGTATTATCCCGATTGTATAGAAAGTTTTCATCTAATTTTGAAACTATCACAATAAGTTTGATCTGTTCATTTAGTATATTGTAACGTGTACATGTTTAGGAAGTAGTACTCAGCGTAGGGTTGCCACCTTTTCCACAGACCGAACCCGGACATATATTTTTCAGTCAGCCTTGGTCTATCAAACTGCAGTATACTGTAATACAGTTTAACACAAGTAAGCAGGTCGGTGATTCCCAGTCCTTACATAAAATATGCCTTTACCGTTAACAGAATGCATTATGGTACATGTATTATTTTACTGAACTAATATGAAATCACGGAAACATCATCATTTATAACATATTTAAAAGTACAATAATTGCAAACAGCATCCATCTACTTCAAAACTGAACAGAAATCGTTATGCACGTACCTTACATATTGTTCCCGCTGTGCTCCTTTTTGCACAGCATAGTGCTTTTGTACAGTCTCCTTAGCTTAACCGTTTAGGTGTCACTCGCTGAAGTTGATTTTACAGGAAATATACAGATTTTAGTTACTGACGCCTCGTAGAACAAAAGATTTTTTTTTTTTTTTAAATCCCCGTAAAGTTATGATACTCTTATACCAAATATGTCATATACATTGTTTTAATTGTGAGTCTATTTAACGTATATGTTACACGTTTATATATACGAACGACATAGAAATACTGTATGTAATTCATACTGTATTTTGTAACAAACTATTGAAAATGTATTTTTTCTTAATTGGCAACGTACCGGTAAGTACGTTTTCTTAAAAGGAAAAAAGAAACTTGGTCAAATCACGTCAAAGTGTGCTCGCTCACCGGTGGTGCACAGTAGGGGTCACAAATTCCAAATACCTGGCACGTCATAAATGATATATTTCTAATTCCTGTCACAGGTAAGAAGTTTGCTCTGTGGTTGCAAATACCGCCAATATGTAGCCTGCTGGGATCACGTGACTGCACCCCCTCACTTGGATTGTTTACATCATGTGGATATGCTCGTTGTCCTCCGCATTATTCATTATGTAGAACGTAGAGATCAGTACTAAACAGTACATTTTTCGGTCACGCTTTATTTTAAAGGGCGTTTTTTTAGTTTATTAACTGTTAACAAACAGCTAATAAATATGTTAATGTACATTATTAGTGGGGCTTGCGAAGCAAGAGTCCCCACTTTAAATCTTCGACATACTTATTATTATTATTATTATTATTATTATTATTATTATTATTATTATTATTATTATTATTATTCTTTGGCACGCTACTCCTCTTACACCGTTTAAGCTAGAAACACCGTTCAAACTTTAAAACGTGTAGACCGGTCTGGAATAGTGTGCTTGTATACAGCTTTTTGATATATTTTATACTTTTTAAACTATTAAGTTTTTTGACCTTTTTTGTCCATCTTCATTCACTTTAATGGGACTTTTTTCAACATTCTAAAGCTCCTCATTCTATTTACTGTAAACGATGTAACTTTTGACACAAATCAGCTACTTTGACCACTTTCCCAACAAGTAAGACAAAAAGTTATGGAATCTTCCTCTACCTCTCTGCTATTCAAATCTGAAATCAAAACAGAAATAACTTTTACCAATCAAGAGGTACAGCTGTTTTAGTAACCGCATCAACTAAATTTTCTCTAACTTTTTGTAAACAACTGAAATTTTGACCACTTTCCCAACAAGCTAGACAAAAAGTTAGAGGGTATGACATCTTCCTCTACTTCTCTGCTATTCAAATATGAAATCAAAACAGAAATAACTTTTACCAATCAAGAGGTACAGCTGTTTTAGTAACCGCATCAACTTCTTTCAGTAGGCTACTTCCCACTGTTGAATTAACTGTCATAGAACTTTGAGAAATTTCAAATTATAGCACATTCTAAGCATGAGACAATTAGTAAACAATGTGACTTTTGACACAAATCAGCTACTTTGACCACTTTCCCAATAAAGCAAGCCCCACAACTTTACTTGTAAAGTTACCATCTAGTTTCTTTTCTGTTAACTGTTAGTTAATAATATATAAAAGGCCAGCTAAAACTGCAAACACCAGAACCCTATGGATGATCAATCAAACACCAGACGATAATCAACAATGTTTGTTAACAGTTAATTAACTAAAAAACGGCCCTTAAAATAAAGCGTGACCCATTTTTCTATTAAGACAGTGGAAATCGTTTAAGCAACTAAGGTATGGCAAAGAAAATATTATTGGAAGGTTGGTGTTTCTTACGCGTTTCACTTAAAAACCTGACATTAGGGCATCCAGGCTTGTTAATTCCTGCCACCCGGACACAGATGCCAATTCCCAGACTGTCCGGTCAAACCTGGACAGGTGGCAACCCTAACTCAGGGAGACGGACATGAATTCTGAAAATACTCTGCAACCCCTGTATAAACAACAACACACATGCTCCCCACTCATTCACTCACTCCTCATAAGAACATAAGAACATAAGAAAGTTTACAAACGAGAGGAGGCCATTTAGCCCATCTTGCTTGTTTGGTTGTTAGTAGCTTATTGATCCCAGAATCTCATCAAGCAGCTTCTTGAAGGATCCCAGGGTGTCAGCTTCAGCAACATGCTAACAGCGTGACCCATTCCCCTTACAATACATGTAACATATATAAAAGACACATGAGACAAACTGAACAGACAACAAGTCCTGCAACAAAGCAATTGTCGTGGTCGTATGTACAAAAATCTTCACTAATATACAATTGAACAAGAACTGTTGAATATTTATTTTATTTATTTTTGTTTCATACAGTATTAAATGGCAGTGTTTATATGATAGTGAAAAATAAATAAATAAATATCAAGATAAATAAATACATAAATAAATAAATGTCTGTGTATTCATGTATGTTTCATTTATTTCAATATTTATATTAAGGTATTTATTTATGCTTTACTTTTACCAGATACATAGGCTATCCTTCAGCATAGCTAATCTCAGAAATTAATCTTATCCAGGGCGACTTACAAGTGTTACAAAATATCACAGTACAAAGTGTCACATTACAGATAAGAGCGGTTATAAACTACAATAAAATCAGTAGAAAATAAGATCAAATTAAAATCAAAATAAAGAATACAGTAAATTATTACATTTAAGAGCAAGTTCGACTAAGAGCAGTTAACTTACAGTAAAAAATATTTGCTTATCTGAGTAAATTCCAGTAAGAGAACTTCGTAAGTACAATTAATGGATGAGAATGATTTCAAATAAGAGCAATTACAAAAAAAATGTGAAGACGGATACATATAAGAGTAAAATCAAGTACAAGATACAGGAAGTAGTTATAGAGAGAGAGAGAGAGATCAGCAGTGGAGGAGAAAAGGAGGTCTGATTTGGAGAGGTTGAGTTTGAGATGATATGAGTGCATCCAGGAGGAGATGGCCGAGAGGCAGGCAGAGATACCGGAGGAAATGTCGAAGTCAGAGGAGGGAGAGGAGAGGAAGAAGAGGAAGATTGATGACACAGCGATTCATTAAAAATCATTTTGCAACCCATTTAAAACCTACCCCTTGCTTATTGCACCTTTAAGTCTTCTCAATTATTTAAAAAAGGGAATAAAAGAAAGAAAATCCATAGATTCAAATTTAAAGGCACCTTGTTCTAAAGATGCAAACAATGGCTGGACTCCCTGGTATATTTCATTAATGATGGTATAATTTACCATCTATGGTTAACAAGCTTATGTAATTATTGTTATGTAATTTGAAACATTTGGTTTTGGTTTATTCTGAAGGGCACTTTAGGACAAACCTGTTGGGCAATCATAAAGACAGATGATAAATAGGGTGTGGAAGCTGAATCCTTAACTGTACAACTAGATTTATTACTGCAGCTGTAAAATGTAACGATCAATTAGTCTGAAGAGAGGTTTTTGGACATGTGCTTTTACTGTGGTAGAGCTGAGCTTTTAATATATATTTTGTTTACCACCCACAACTACTTGGAAGTGCTTACCTAGAGAAATAGCTCAAGCTGCAGTCTGTGACTGGTCTGTGAGTTTGACTTTTAACAGAATGTAACTGAGAAAACCTGCCGGCATTGCAGGCTTTAGTGTTTTCTTGTGTGTAGCTTGCCATTCTTGATATCCTTTTCTACTCACACTTTAGTGTGTTTCAGACTATTACCCATGCTTACAAGAAATTAAATGTGCACTTTTATTGCCTACAACCATTTTATATCTAAGCCTTCACTTCCAATCTGTGTTTTAATAGGATGATGAACAGCAGAGCTCTGGAGAGCCTGTGGAGGCTGTGCTAGTCTAGATCCACTCTGAATAAAAGGATATGTTTTGAAAATACTGAAAACGACATTTTGCATATACAGTGTGGAGAAAAAGATGCACACCATCAATGAAAAATACTGTGTGTGTGCCCTTTACCCGATACGTAGAGGATATTTGGGACATACTCTTTGTAACACACTGGGATAGCTCATAAAAAGCTTTTCTTGGAGGTCAGCAAGCATAAGAACATAAGAAGAAGAACATAAGAAAGTTTACAAACGAGAGGAGGCCATTCAGCCCATCTTGCTCGTTTGGTTGTTAGTAGCTTATTGATCCCAGAATCTCATCAAGCAGCTTCTTGAAGGATCCCAGCGTGTCAGCTTCAACAACATTACTGGGGAGTTGGTTCCAGACCCTCACAATTCTCTGTGTAAAAAAGTGCCTCCTATTTTCTGTTTTGAATGCCCCTTTATCTAATCTCCATTTGTGACCCCTGGTCCTTGTTTCTTTTTTTAGGTCAAAAAAGTCCCCTGGGTCGACAATGTCTATACCTTTTAGGATTTTGAATGCTTGAATCAGATCACCGCGTAATCTTCTTTGTTCAAGACTGAATAGATTCAATTCTTTTAGCCTGTCTGCATACGACATGCCTTTTAAACCTGGGATAATTCTGGTTGCTCTTCTTTGCACTCTTTCTAGAGCAGCAATATCTTGTGACCAGAACTGAACACAATATTCTAGGTGAGGTCTTACTAATGCATTGTAAAGTTTTAACATTACTTCCCTTGATTTAAATTCAACACTTCTCACAATATATCCGAGCATCTTGTTGGCCTTTTTTATAGCTTCTCCACATTGTCTAGATGAAGACATTTTTGAGTCAACATAAACTCCTAGGTCTTTTTCATAGATTCCTTCTTCAATTTCAGTATCTCCCATATGATATGTATAATGCACATTTTTATTGCCTGCGTGCAGTACTTTACACTTTTCTCTATTAAATGGCATTAGCCATGTTTCTGCCCAGTTCTGAATGCTGTCTAGATCATTTTGAATGACCTTTGCTGCTTCAACAGTGTTTGCCACTCCTCCTATTTTTGTGTCGTCTGCAAATTTAATGTTTGCTTACTATACCAGAATCTAAATCATTAATGTAGATTAGGAATAGCAGAGGACTTAATACTGATCCCTGTGGTACACCACTGGTTACCTTGCTCCATTTTGAGGTGTCTCCTCTAATCAGTACTTTCTGTTTTCTACATGTTAACCACTCCCTAATCCATGTGCATGCATTTCCTTGAATCCCTACTGCGTTCAGTTTGAGACTTTGTCAAAAGCTTTCTGGAAATCTAAATAAACCATGTCGTATGCTTTGCAATCATCCATTGTCAATGTTGCATCCTCAAAAAAATCAAGCAGGTTAGTTAGACATGATCTCCCTTTCCTAAAACCATGCTGACTGTCTCCCAGGATATTGTTACCATATAGGTAATTTTCCATTTTGGATCTTGTTATAGTTTCCATAAGTTAACATAAAATAGAAGTCAGGCTTATTGGTCTGTAGTTACCTGGTTCGGTTTTGTCTCCCTTTTTGTGGATCGGTATTACGTTTGCAATTTTCCAGTCTGTCGGTACAACCCCTGTGTCAGGAGACTGTTGCATGATCTTGGTTAGCGGTTTGTAAATAACTTCCTTCATTTCTTTGAATACTATTGGGAGGATCTCATCCGGCCCAGGGGATTTGTTTATTTTAAGAGCTCCTAGTCCCTTGGTTATACTATGCATTTACCAGAGTTTAGCCTGGTTTGCCATGTTTTTTTTTTTACTGATTGCCTTTACCTTTCTGGGCTTTTGCATGCTTATCTATGCTTTGCCATGCTTTTACTGTGCTTTATTACACTATTACAGTGTACTGTAGTTTATAGTTTCTTTGTTTTAGCAAACATTTATTTTCATTTTAAAAACACAAATCTGGTACTACACTGAAGGTTAAAGAAATCTCTGTTTGCAGTCTTGTACTTTTTGATAATTTCATCTGGAGAGTAAAATGTTCCCCACCCCCTCAGGGCCTTTTTTCTGTATGTGACCAATGAGCTGCTTCCCCCTAATGACTGACATGCTTTACAGCCAGTAAGATGGTTTACCCTAAATACACTACTGAGATGAAATGAACTTGGAGATGTAAGTGTAACAGATTTCCAGGAAGGCAAGGCTAGTGTAGTTGCATGTGTAGTCATGTTTTAGAATTCAAATACATGTTTGTGACATCATGTTTCATTTGAGACTGTACATTTAAGACCTATATACAGTAGTTAATACAAGTTCTTGTCAGGTAAGAGTCCTGAAGGTATTTTGTTAGCTACATCCACCATGTTATCCAGATATCATACACTGTCATTTCCAAACTGTGCCGCAGGTATGACCACAGAAGATAGATTGTTGGGTTGGTGGTATCCCTAGATTAGGCAGCAGAACCGAAGCAAGGCGACCAATTTATTCCTAGGCATGCTAAAATACAGGTTTTCCACTCTTTGCGCAATAACCACTAAATGGTCAGTTCAGGTTCAGTACAAATAAACTGACATTTCTGGAAAGTAAGATCACTTATAATTTATTCTTGCCTCAGAACCTTCAATAAAGAAAACAGTGTTTCCCAGGAACCCAGTCTGTTTCTTTCATGTGCTGGCCTTTGTGACTGCTGATTTGCAAAGAGACTGAAGCGTATTGGACTGGACTCCATCAAGTAGGTTTTGGTCATCTACATCAGTACCTGCAGTCAGTCCAGGCCATCTTTAAGATTAATCAGTGCCAGATGAATAAAACCAATGTAAATAAGCATTGCCTTTTTGTAATTGGGACCCTGTGTTGTAATTTAAGACCTTTCCACCAGCATCGTAATGCAACCTCAGTCTAATCAACTACTCTTCTGTGTATTTCTGCTTGATCTTTGGAGAAGCAATTGCACCTCCCTTGAGAAAAGAAAGGAAGGGAAAGAATATGTCATTTCTACTACCAGATGATGACTGATCTTAAATTCCTCATTTAGAGCCAATTTTCTTTAGGTTGGGAAGAGTGTTTCCTACTCACTCTGTGCTTTGACAAAATAATGAGTTACAGTCTTCTTCCCACCATGTTAAACTATTGTAGCTGTTGAGGGTTGCAATGTGGTAGAGTACCTTAGGCAATAGCCATGCTTCCTGCATGCTAACTTGGATTTCATTGTAGTTTGAAAGGTGCTCACACTTCATGCATTAGTGCTATTCAAAATTGTACACTTTTGTTTCTTTGTGAGGCTAACATGGGGGGAAATAATACAGCTTGTGTTTTTAAACATCATAAATGCCTGTGGTCACCCTCCCAAACCACAATGGTTTCCACTGCAGATAAGTCTCACTGATCCTGGTATAAAACGGAGCAGAACATTGCCGTGTCGAGTGCTATGTGCTGGTTGTTTCTTTGGTGGTCTTAACCCATTGCCACATCATACAAAACAGCTCCTTGAACTGACATCAGGACTGCCACGCTGAGCTGTGAAAGTCAGAAGGTCAAGGAGGGGGTTGAGAAAAAGAAGGGTGTCCTATGAGTCCATGGCAGGGTGGGATTTGCAAGGGCAATGATAATAAAACCCTGCTTTTTCATATAAACTGATAAGTTATTCTCAAAGCAGATACAGAAGGGCCTCTGGGATCAGACCAAAGGGTCTGCTGGTAACCATGAAAAAACAGACAGAGATGAATTGCAGACGAATGGTCTTGACACACACCCACGGCATGTATGTGTCTGCATGTTGCACAGCTTACACAGCATTGAGCTGAGGTGGTCTAAGATTGGTGGTTTGTATGCAGCATGGTTGAGTTCCTCAAGTGTAACTTTGAATTTTCTGATATGCAAGGTCCAACATCAACACCTCTTGAGAGTATACTCTTTGTTTTAAACCATTGGATCTATTGTAATATCCACTTTTTAATCTAATATTCAGTGTTCCCTTAATAACATCTTAATACAATAAAAACAAGGAAAAGCGTATGTGATTGTGACACGGTGAATGGTGTGGTGCTGTAGAAAGTGAATGTCCAGACTGAATTCTCCCAAAAACAAAAAGGTTTTAATAATTAACAAACAAAAAGATCATAAAATAAATCCACTTGGAAAAATAAGTAATAATAATAATAATAATAATAAATAATAAGCCCCAGTACCAGCGATGGTAATGGGGCAAAACTCAGCAACATCCAGCCAAAACAAAAGCAACAAAAACACACTCCAATAACCACAGTCCTCCGTGCACGAAAATGTGCTCTTCTTTTCCAGGGTTTGTGGTGCGTGCGCTGTGCTGTGAAGTGCTGTGCGATGAGGGGCGTGCTCTGGGGTAAGTGCTGGCTCGCTGGCTACAGCCTCCCGTCCTCCTGCTCCTCTGTTGACACACAAACACAAAACACGTAATCACAAAAAACAAACACCGGCTCCGGCCGATCGCTCTTTAACTCAGCGCCAGGGGTTTTGGCGTAGCTGCTTCCCCTTTGTACCCAGCAAACTCCTCCCTGCAGTCAAAGCGTCGCCTGGTTTCTCCAATAGAGGGCTGCCCGCAGCTGACTGCACTGGAATCGTCTGGAGTACTTGCAGCTCTGGCCCCTCTAATATGGTCACCTTCCGGTTTCCACCTACCACCGAGGTGGTAGATCTAGGAGGCAGCGTACCTTCCCCCTTACACAGCGCCCTTTCTAATCGGGAGGGAGATTTACAGCATCGATCCTTTCTCTCTCTATCACATATCTCACCCCTCAGAGTGATGCCGAAGGAACACTCGGCCAACTCTACATTCCCCAATGGTCCCCCCTCCCTTGAAAAAAAATCTGCGTTTTGATGCTCCTTACCCGCACGATGCTTCACAGTGTAGTGGAAGGGTTGCAGCGCCAGATACCACCGAGTTATCCGGCGTTATTGTCCTTCATCGTGTAACCACCTTAAAGGAGCATGATCAGTGATGAGAGAGAAAGAACGCCCCAACAAGTAATAGCGAAGAGCGTGAGTAGCCCATTTGATGGCTAAACACTCCTTCTCAATGACGGAGTAGTTAATCTCCCTAGGAGCCATTTTTTTGCTTAAATAAATAACAGGGTGTTCTACTCCGTCAACTTGTTGGGACAGGACCGCCCCCAGACCAATGTGGGAGGCATCGGTCTGCAGGATGAACTCTTTGCTGAAATCTGGTGAAATCAGAGCGGGAGCTTGACAGAGTCGCTTCTTAATCAAATCAAATGCCTCCTGACACTGCCCTGTCCATTTAACTATTTTTGGAGCAGCCTTTCGGGTGAGATCTACCAGGGGGTTAACTATGGTGGCATACTCGGGATAAATCGGCGGTAATAGCCGGCTAACCCCAGTAGCGATCTCACCTGTGACTTGGTTCTCGGGATCGCCGTCTCCACCAGCGCCTGGACTTTGGAGGCGATCGGCCTCACCCGGCCATTACCCATAATGTAGCCAAGATATTGGGTCTCCTGTTTGCCAAATGCACACTTGCCCAGCTTGCTGTTAGCCCGCCTCCCTCAGAGACTGGAGGACGGCTGAAACTCTAACAATATGCTCCTTCCAGGTGGAGCTAAAATCACCACATCATCAATATGCGGCGGCATACTGATGATGGGGAGCTAAGACCTGGTCCATCAGTCTCTGAAAGGTGGCAGGAGCTCCATGCAGCCCGAAGGGCATGGTCCGAAATGGAACAAGCCATCTGGGGTAGAGAAAGCAGTTTTTCTCTTTTCGAGCTCTGAGTCAGTGGAATCTGCCAGTATCCTTCGTCAGGTCAAGGTCGAAATCAACCGCGCCTTACCAAGTCGGTCGAGGAGCTCATCCACCCGGGGCATTGGATATGCATCGAACTTGGAGATGGCATTAACCTTTCGAAAGTCCACACAGAACCGAGTGGAGCCGTCCTTCTTGCCCACCATCACGATAGGACTGCACCACTCGCTCCGGGAAGGTTCAATGACTCCAAGCTCGAGCATATCCTCCACCTCCTTGCGAACAGGAACCCTGCGACTCTCTGGGATCCGGTACGGTCTCTCCCGGACCCTGACCCCTGGTGGAGTAATAATAGCATGAGAAATAACATTAGTCCTGCCGGGCAAGTCAGAGAAAACATCACTAAACCTTTCCACTAACTGGTAGAGCTCTTGTTTCTGATCCGGAAGTAACTGTTCCCCCATTGGAATATAAGTGGTAGCTGGTGGATTGACAGTGGGACCAAACTCCTCTTCCAAACTGTCACCAGCTACAAATAGGGCCTCCCTTTCATTCCAGGGTTTTAGCAAATTGATATGATAAATTTCGGTTTTATTTCGGCGATCGGGTTGTCTAATTTCATAGTTTACTTTACCAATTTCCCGAACCACCTCATATGGCCCCTGCCACTTAGCATACAACTTAGATTCCGACGTGGGAAGTAGCAACAGTACTTTATCACCTGGCCGAAAAGTCCGAATACGTGCTTGTTTATTGTACTGTTGCTCCTGGCGATGCTGAGCTAGTTTTAAGTTCTCCTGTGCCAAACGACCAACCAATGCTAGGCGGTCTCTTAACATAATTACATATTTGACTATGTTTTTAGAAGTTTTTGCTTGCTCCTCCCACCCTTCTTTCACAAGATCAAGGATACCTCGTGGTTGCCTCCCATACAGCAGCTCAAAAGGAAAACCGGTCGAACTCTGAGGCACCTCTCTCACTGCAAACATTAGGTAAGGGAGGAGTTTAGCCCAATGTTTTTTGCTCTTGGTTGACAAAACGCTTCAGCATCTGTTTCAAGGTCTGATTAAAACGTTCCACCAAACCGTCCGTCTGCGGGTGATAAACAGAGGTTCGGATCGACTTAATTTGCATTAATTTGTATAATTCTTTCAAACATTGTGACATGAAGTTTGTTCCGTGATCAGTGAGGATTTCTTTTGGAATCCCTACTCGATATAATATTCACTAACTCTTTAGCAATGGCTGCGGCACTAGTGGATCTCAATGGTACTGCCTCTGGATATCTGGTCGCGTAGTCCACCACTACCAAAATGTGCGTATATCCAGAGTCAGACTGGCTCAATGGACCCACTATGTCCATAGCAATGCGCTCAAAGGAACTGAGATCAGGGCAGTGGGACCAGCGGGGCGGGCGAACCCGCCCGGCGCTACTTGCTGGCATTCTGGGCATTCCGCTACATGTCGCGCCACCTCACTAAAACTCCCATCCAATAAAATCGAGCCAATATTCGTTCCCCGAGTCTTATCAATACCTAAATGGCCCGAACAGGGGACATCGTGAGCCAACCGCATGATCTCACGTCGAAAAGACTGGGGAACGAGTAGTTGTGTTACAATCTGACTTGTGCTCGTGGCTTGGGATACTCTATACAGCAAATGCCCAACAATAATGTGGTGGGGATATGTAAAGCGGCGGCTATCCTCTACATCCTTCCCTCGATGGGACGAACCTGCCCCAGATGTGGACCAGCGAAGGATGGTTCTTTTGTTCCAACGCTAGGTCCACATCTCGGTCCCAGAATTTCGGGATATCGAGCGGAGCTAAAGTAGCTTCAGCACTGGGGGCCTCAGTAACCTGCCCCCGCAGGTCACACTGGGTCCCAACCCCCTTTCCCTTACATTTGACTGATCTTGAGGCTTCCCCCACCAAACCCCAGCCTTGTTTCATTAATGTTCCTTCCCATTTTTCAACCCTTCGCTCTTTTTTAGTTTTTTTTGGGCGAAATCGAGAGTGGAACAAATCGGTGTGCAGCGGAAAGATATTACCAATAGTTTCCCCCGCTGCTCCCATGGTCTTACCGGAGACTGGCTTTACCGTTTTATTAATCATGCTGTCAAAATGCGGCCAGTCTCGACCTAAAATAACTGGATATGGCAGCTTCTCTGCCACAGCCACGATGCAGCGGCAGGCATGACATCCAACTGTCAAATCTAATTTGGTGAGGGGTAGTCCTTGTTATCCCCATGAATACAGGAAATGACCACGACCCTCGTGACCACCAAGGTACCCCCTTTAATAGAGCTCGTCTAATTAAAGTCTGCCCACATCCTGAGTCCACTAATGCGTGGGTGCTCACCTCACCAACCCGTACATTAACAACACAAGGCCCCTCCCAATCATTACCCCTGGACTTACCTGGTGCTGTCAGGACGTAATGGGAGGTCACACCACACTCCATGGCCGCTGGACAATTCCGCCCAGGTGACCCGACCTCCTGGCACCGGTAACATGTGGGGCGAAAGGGTGCCCACGGAGCCTGCGTGTCCGTTGCCGGTTTGGCAGCGGGGAGGGGTACTCTGCTCTTACCTCGCTGGGGTCGCCCTCGCTCTCCACTGTGTTGGAGGGAGGCCGCCCATGGGGTGACGTTGCAGTGCTGGTCCGTGAGCAGTGGGGTGACACGGGGTGGTGGTGGTGTTGCCTCCGCGGTCTATTGGAGGCAGGAGCAGGTGGTGCAACCACTGGAGCAGCAGGTAGAGCGTCCTCAAACCCTTCAGCCAATCTGACCGCTGCCTCCAGCGTGGTGGGACGGTGGCGACCCCCAGTTCTCGTGTCTGGCCCCAGCACCTTCACGAATGCTCGATGGCAATGAGCTCGGTGACTTGCTCTGCGCTATTGGTGCCAGGGCAGAGCCACCGGGTCACATGGTCCACCAGCTGTTGTGCCACCACGCGGGTCGCAGTCCTGGGGTCGCTGGTATTCCCGGAACCGGCGACGGTGGGTTTCCTCCGTGATGTCGAGTCGCTGGAGAATGGCCTGCCTCACTCTATCATAGTTGAGGGCATCTTCATTGGTTAAGGCTTGGTAGGCTGCCTGGGCCTCCCAATCAAATTGGGCCCCAACTGGGTAGCCCACCAATCCCGAGGCCACTGCGCTGCCGTTGCCTGCCTCTCAAAGGCTACCAAATAGGCCTCGGGATCATCCTCCAGCGACATTTTTACCACCCTTATCTTCGGTAAGGGTGGCGTTGGTTCTGTCGCCGGTCCCCCCCGATTGGCTTCCAGGAACATGGCATGCATCTGCTCCATCATTGTCGCCATTCCCTCCTGGTGTCTTCGCTCCTGTGCCTCCAATATCGCTCCCAATGCAGCGGCGTCCATCCCAAATCCCTCTTCTGAACACCAACTGTGACACGGTGAATGGTGTGGTGCTGTAGAAAGTGAATGTCCAGACTGAATTCTCCCAAAACAAAAAGGTTTTAATAATTAACAAACAAAAAGATCATAAAATAAATCCACTTGGAAAAATAAGTAATAATAATAATAATAATAATAAATAATAAGCCCCAGTACCAGCGATGGTAATGGGGCAAAACTCAACAACATCCAGCCAAAACAAAAAAGCAACAAAAACACACTCCAATAACCACAGTCCTCCGTGCACGAAAAATGTGCTCTTTTTTCCAGGGTTTGTGGTGCGTGCGCTGTGCTGTGAAGTGCTGTGCGATGAGGGGCGCTCTGGGGTAAGTGCTGGCTCGCTGGCTACAGCCTCCCGTCCTCCTGCTCCTCTGTTGACACACAAACACAAAACACGTAATCACAAAAACAAACACCGGCTCCGGCCGATCGCTCTTTAACTCAGCGCAAGGGGAGGTTTTGACGTAGCTGCTTCCCCTTTGTACCCAGCAAACTCCTCCCTGCAGTCAAAGCGTCGCCTGGTTTCTCCAATAGAGGGCTGCCCCGCAGCTGACTGCACTGGAATCGTCCGGAGTACTTGCAGCTACGCGCCCCTCCTAATATGGTCACCTTCCGGTTTCCACCTACCACCGAGGTGGTAGATCTAGGAGGCAGCGTACCTTCCCCCTTACACAGCGCCCTTTCTAATCGGGAGGGAGATTTACAGCATCGATCCTTTCTCTCTCTATCACAGTGATATTTCAGGTTTAAGAGTTTTAGGGCAGCAGTTAAAATAACAGCAGCCTCCAGGAAACTAGATGAAGCGCTGATCTTTGAAAACGACCCATACATCACAATGCATCCCACATGGGACGCCTTTAAAGTGAGTGATAAGTCAAAGAAACAAATCGCCAAAAGGTCTTTCGCATCCCATTATTAATCATTGGAACTCTGTGAGTCAGACCCAGCTATCCAGTACATTTATACAATTTAAGAACTGTTTTAAACTATTCCATTGCCAACAATACATGGACTGAAGATGCGTTTACATCATGGCCACTTAGGACATGCACCCAACACTGGTGGCAAGGGATGAGTGTCTTTGTGATATAGGGACAGAATCTCAAGGCCTTAGAACACCAGGTCATTTATATAGGGACAGAATCTCAAGGCCTTGGAACACCAGGTCATTTATATAGGGACAGAATCTCAAGGCATTGGAACACCAGGTCATTTATATAGGGACAGAATCTCAAGGCCTTGGAACACCAGGTCATTTATATAGGGACAGAATCTCAAGGCCTTGGAACACCAGGTCATTTATATAGGGACAGAATCTCAAGGCCTTGGAACACCAGGTCATTTATATAGGGACAGAATCTCAAAGCATTGGAACACCAGGTCATTTATATAGGGACAGAATCTCAAGGCCTTGGAACACCAGGTCATTTATATAGGGACAGAATCTCAAGGCCTTGGAACACCAGGTCATTTATATAGGGACAGAATCTCAAGGCCTTGGAACACCAGGTCATTTATATAGGGACAGAATCTCAAGGCCTTGGAACACCAGGTCATTTATATAGGGAAAGAATCTCAAGGCCTTGGAACACCAGGTCATTTATATAGGGACAGAATCTCAAGGCCTTGGAACACCAGGTCATTTATATAGGGACAGAATCTCAAGGCCTTTTTTTCTGGCAACAGTTGAAGAAACTAGTTGGAGAAGACATCTTCAAGCATTTTCCACCAAGATGCTGAAATCAAAAATGTTTTGACTGTTTCTCAAACTTTGCACAAAATTGCTTGAAATTGTCACTTACAATAAGTTGCTCTACAAGTTACCTGAAAGTTTCCATGGCATATTATTGCCTTTCTAGACAAAAATAAAAACAAAAGACGTAACACAGAATTTGGAACAAGTTGCGTTTTGATGAACGTGGCCTAAAGGACTGCGTCTCTTTAAGAAGTAAAGTGGTACATGTGTGATTTGTGTCGTGTTACTGTGTCTCTTTAAGAAGTAAAGTGGTACATGTGTGATTTGTGTCGTGTTACTGCATCTCTTTAAGAAGTAAAGTGGTACATGTGTGATTTGTGTCGTGTTACTGCATCTCTTTAAGAAGTAAAGTGGTACATGTGTGATTTGTGTCGTGTTACTGCGTCTCTTTAAGAAGTAAAGTGGTACATGTGTGATTTGTGTCGTGTTACTGCGTCTCTTTAAGAAGTAAAGTGGTACATGTGTGATTTGTGTCGTGTTACTGCGTCTCTTTAAGAAGTAAAGTGGTACATGTGTGATTTGTGTCGTGTTACTGCGTCTCTTTAAGATGTAAAGTGGTACATGTGTGATTTGTGTCGTGTTACTGCGTCTCTTTAAGATGTAAAGTGGTACATGTGTGATTTGTGTCGTGTTATGCAACTTGCATTTATTTCAACCATGTTTTCATTTTTTTTAAATATGTTTCTGAGAATAGACAATAAAGCTCTGAGTGCATCCAATGGGCTCAGAGTTCAATGAAGAGGCAATAGAGAATTCTTTTTACACAACACATTCAAAGCACTTGTTATAATATACCATACCAAGAGGCTGTGACAGTGTCGGAGTGTTGGAAACTGGGATTTAGCACAAGACAATGGGCTCCATTTATCAGGGTCTTTTCACTTTGGTACATCTGCCAAGTTGCACCTTTTTGGTAAAGAAAAAAAACCTGGGAACTACTTAGTTAGACTTTGAATCCAATGTTGTGTTTCCTCTTGACTTGTAGTTTAATGGTATCCTACAGAAACTTCATTTTGACACTACACTACTCCTGAGAGATACTTCAGGGTCTGCGCTGCTCGCTTTTATATACATCTCAATTTGTTCTAAGTCTCTGCAGGGTGCATGGCTTGAATAGAGGCTTCCTTTTATCCCTTCAGTGAGTTGAGTCTGGTTATGGGTTGAGGCAACACAGAATCTGGAAAATGAACTTCCATACGTTTCTGCCATATTCAATCTGTCATTCATCGCTAGATTGCATCTATGGCAAACAAGAGCGCTGGGAACAATGCAGACGATTCCCACGCTAAGATAAAGGTAGACTTGACACAGCTGAATTGCATGTCAGTGCAATGCAGGGCAGCAGTGTGGAGTAGTGGTTAGGGCTCTGGACTCTTGAGGGTTGTGGGTTCAATCCCTGGTGGGTGACACTGCTGCTGTACCCTTGAGCAAGGTACTTTACCTAGATTGCTCCAGTAAAAACCCAACTGTATGAATGGGTAATTGTATGTAAAAATAATGTGTAAAAAATAATGTAATTGTATGTAAAAATAATGTGATATCTTGTAAGAATTGTAAGTCGCCCTGGATAAGGGCGTCTGCTAAGAAATAAATAATAATAATAATAATAATAATGTCTAATGCCTCCATTCACTACTCCTCTGGCTGTTCCTGATTGCCAGTGTAGGTGTACATTGTTAGCCAATGATTAATGTTTGGAATTACAGTTCTCAGTCCTGTGCTTGTTTCTGCTGCATCACTCCTAAGGCCATAGCTTAACATCAGTAACAGAAGGCAGCTCCCTTGCTGGTGCGCTAAACCTAGTAAAGCCCTTTTGGCACAAGCAAAACATTTCCACTCCTGACATGCTACTTCGCTCTCGTTCTCATTGGCGCGTGCCGTTCCCTTACGTTGTCAGGGCTGGAAAACCTCCAGGACTTTCCATTTCTGTTGGATTCACTCCTGAAGTAAAGATTCACTCCTGAGGTAAAACCAGGAGAAGTCGAACAGACAGAGGTTCGGTCTTGAAATACAACCAACAAGAAAATTCAAAATTACATAAAATACCATATTAGGCTGAAGAGGCCAAAAAATGTTCCCTGGAAGAAAATTACTAGAAAAAAAAGTCAAATTCCATTCCTTCCTTGCATGTGTCATACAGGATTAGTATGCCACACAGTACATTAAATCCCTAAACTAAAGATAATGTAGCCATTATCAAAATATTCGTGTGCAATGATATTTAAATATATTTCTAAGAACCTTATTTTCTGTGTTTTCCTAGAAAGTGTCCCCATGTGAGTATGGGATGGTTTTCTCAGGATTTCAATCATAGGAAACCTCCATTATGTGGTGTGGCTAGAAAGAGGGCAGGATTTCCCTGACATTTTTGAGCAAGCAACTTCATCGATGCAGTCTTCTTAAATTAGGAAACATTCTGTATGCCTGTCACAAACACAAGGGTTATATTTCATTGGTACCATCAGTGCACCTGCACATTCCCACCCCAGCTCTCATTCTAGCAGCACAGTTACTGATCTGTGCTGGGAGCCTCTGCACAAGTGAGGGGTCCCACCCATCATGGGAATGGGGGACAGCTCTACAGTAGACATGTCGATCTGTAGAAAATGAATCAAATTGTCATCAAAGACATTGAGAAAGACTTCTAGTCAAACCGTTTGTCATTGAATTCAGCCACTTTCTTTTAGTATTTCTAAACTTAGCACCATTGAGTGTTCAATAGTTCTGGATGATTACAATCTTAAACATAGTTTACTTTACACGATACACAACCGTGCATCGCTGATGAAGAAGATAGCATCACAGTATTGACTTCTAATGAATTGACAAAAGCATGCATTGGAACATTTGTCTCCTTATTTCTATTGAGTTTGACCTCGAAGTTTATGATAAAAACGCCATTGAAAACCAGATGTTACGTCTCAATGAACTCTGTGGTTGTAAATGTGTATATTCACCAACTTACCATGTTACTACCTTATTCACACTCCCTATCTAATGGAAGACCAATGCATGCTGAACACAGGGTTGTTATTCACCACCATGCTTTCAATGATCATGCAATACTAAGTTACTTTGAACAGGGTATTATTCTTTAAACAGGCACTGCTGTATTTAGCTTAGAGTCACCTGGCTCTATTGAGCCAGTCTAAATGCCACTGCTTTAGTTCTGGAATGCACAGTACTGACCTTTTGTTAAATACTTAGTGAAGTCACTGCAAAATGTTGGAATGACTTCTCCAATCCAAATAAAAAGCTGTACTTTACTCTAAATGGGAATGCATTAATTACCACTCTTAGACATCATTTGCTATGAATAACTCTGGCACTTGCTGTTGTCTCAATGTAAATGCACATGTGCATTAATCATGCTGTGGAAATCATCTTAGTAACAAAAATGGATTACATTTCAGGCAAATTAGTATGATCTGAAAACCCTAAACACTGCACACTGTCTTTGTTACTGTGTCTTCTTTCTTAGACTGAAGTGTCTACAGAATCAGACAGTATTGCAATCTTCTAACTGAAAGATGCATTCCAGAGTCAGAGAGGGAAAAGCACCTTGTGTGAGAGAGATACAGAGCGAGAAAATAACAAGAAAATACAGACCTAACTGAACAGAAAATCAGTTTAAAAAGGCAACAAGTTTCAATTTGAGGAAGCCCAAAGCAAAAACCCTTTCCCTGTGTTGGACTTGCACAATGCTGCTTCCATTGGCGGAAGATTCCGTGGTCTTTAAGGATAGCTACAGCTGACCAATAGGAGAAACCGGATCTAAATACGGACATCATTAAATCATGAAATGATCAGCTGCCACATAGTGGCGCACAGGTGTACTTGCTGTGTGTTTTTTGCTGGTGTGATCATGCTCTATTGTCCATGTGCTGACTGTCAAGCAGCAGGGAGTAGAGGTTTCGTGACACTTCAAGAGTTTCTTTTTATTGTGTCAGCTTTCACAAAGGCACAATCCTCCAAGGGCATGTGTGTTGTTTCAATTAACGGATGGCAATTACCTCATAATCCTGACCTGGTGCATAAATATCCCCACTGCAAAGCTGCAATAGACTGTTTCTGCTTTATGCTGGTACAGCGTGGAACTGTTAAGCCATGAATCAGTAACACCTGGGCCGGCCGTGAGGCGCTGTTCACAGATTCCTTTTGAATGATTGATTTGATATTGCAGACAATTAAGAATTATAATGCCATGGAGTTTCTATGCGTGTGTTTGCATGTGCGTGTGCGTGTGCGTGTGTGTGCATGTGTGTGGTGGGGTTTTTTTAAATGAATAATAAAATTTTTTCCCACAGCTTTTTCCAGTGCTAATTTAAAACCAATCAGCGAGCTCAGGTTTTTTGTCAGCGCTACTCACACCAGAAGAAGACGAAGCAGAAGCTACAGGATCATCAGAGTGTGGTTGACCTACAGCACAGGAAGTTACAAGCTACCAGGAAGCAGCAAAAAAAAAAGGAAAAACAAAACCAGCGTATCAATGTGACAATGCTGCTGACGCTACCAAGAGCTCATAGAAATGTATTACAGACTCCTGACTCCCAAGAGCTCATAGAAATGTATTAGACTCCTGACTCCCAAGAGCTCATAGAAATGTATTACAGACTCCTGACTCCCAAGAGCTCATAGAAATGTATTACAGACTCCTGATAAGAGCTCATAGAAATGTATTAGACACCTGACTCCCAAGAGCTCATAGAAATGTATTACAGACTCCTGACTCCCAAGAGCTTATAGAAATGTATTACAGACTCCTGACTCCCAAGAGCTCATAGAAATGTATTAGACTCCTGACTCCCAAGAGCTCATAGAAATGTATTACAGACTCCTGACTCCCAAGAGCTTATAGAAATGTATTACAGACTCCTGACTCCCAAGAGCTCATAGAAATGTATTACAGACTCCTGACTCCCAAGAGCTTATAGAAATGTATTACAGACTCCTGACTCCCAAGAGCTCATAGAAATGTATTACAGACTCCTGACTCCCAAGACCGAGATTCAGCAATAGTTAACTTCATATCCTTTCCACTTTTTAAATGGAAAAAGGTTGAACCACATATTAAACATGTGTTAGTGGTTATGCTTAAAAAGGTTGGGAAATTACAATTTTTATGGCTGATTCATGTCAAATATGGGGGCTTTCCTGCTCACCAAAAAAGAGAGGGAAAACAAAATGTGTGCTAATGCAATGTGACAACATCAGAGCTGTCTGCGTGGGATTTGTAATCAAGACAGTTCATTCAGTATGTTTAACCCAGATCCTGCAATTATTTGCTTTCTGTTTTTATTCCACCACGTTTCCTCGATTTCATATATTCTAGTACAGTTCAAACAACCTTCTCTCATAAAGAAAGCTTTATGACCCTCAACTTCAAACCTCTTGCTTCTGGTAACAAAATATTTTAAAACAACTCTCTTCAAAAAAGGTTATCCAAAGCTGAACTTCTGTGAAACAGTCAAGTGTTTTTTTTTTTTTTTGAAAAACAAGAGTGTAATGCATACGTAGAAAGCAAAAATACAAAATATGTATCTAAATCAATAATGAACAGGCTCTGGAAACTGCTGAACTGGTGGCCTGGCTGCTGCTACTCTGAGCTCCCAGAATGATGATAAATGGGAAAATGAACAACTTACTTATTATTTGAAAATCACCAAAAGAGAAACTTGAACAGCAGCACAGCAACATGGCTGTAGCTTTATAATTCTCATACACATACAGGCATGTACATGACCAGCATACCAGCTGTCTTTCTGTAGATATCCACAATACTGTATGTACAGAGGAAGGGCTGCCCTTGACAGTCTGACAAGTACATTTCCACAGTAACTTTTCCCATGGTTATACTATGCATTTGATCGTCTATGCTTTACCATGCTTTCACTGTGCTTTAAGAATTTTGCTTTATATATATATATATATATATATATATATATATATATATATATATATATATATATATATACAGATGTGCTCAAATTTGTTGGTACCCCTCCACAAAAAACGAAGAATGCACAATTTTCTGTGAAATAACTTGAAACTGACAAAAGTAATTGGCATCCACCATTGTTTATTCCATATTTAATAGAAATCAGACTTTGCTTTTGATTTTTTATTCAACATAATATTGTAAATAATAAAACAAATGAAAATGGCATGGACAAAAATGATGGGACCGCTAACCTAATATTTTGTTGCACAACCTTTAGAGGCAATCACTGCAATCAAACGTTTTCTGTAGCTCTCAATGAGACTTCTGCTCCTGTTAACAGGTAGTTTGGCCCACTCTTCCTGAGCAAACTGCTCCAGCTGTCTCAGGTTTGATGGGTGCCTTCTCCAGACTGCAAGTTTCAGCTCTTTCCATAGATGTTCGATAGGATTCAGATCAGGACTCATAGAAGGCCACTTCAGAATAGTCCAATGTTTTGTTCTTATCCATTCTTGGGTGCTTTTAGCTGTGTGTTTTGGGTCATTATCCTGTTGGAGGACCCATGACCTGCAACTGAGACAGAGCTTTCTGACACTGGGCAGTACGTTTCGCTCCAGAATGCCTTGATAGTCTTGAGATTTCATTGTGCCTGCACAGATTCCAGGCACCCTGTGCCAGGCGCAGCAAAGCAGCCCCAAAACATAACCGAGCCTCCTCCATGTTTCATTGTAGGTATGGTGTTCTTTTTTCTTTGAAAGCTTCATTTTTTCGTCTGTGAACATAGAGCTGATGTGACTTGCCAAAAAGCTCCAGTTTTGACTCATCTGTCCAAAGGACATTCTCCCAGAAGGATTGTGGCTTGTCAATATGCATTTTAGCAAATTCCAGTCTGGCTTTTTTTATGTTTTTTCTTTCAAAAGTGGAGTCCTCCTGGGTCTTCTTCCATGGAGCCCACTTTCGCTCAAAAAAGCGACGGATGGTGCGATCAGAAACTGACGTACCTTCACCTTGGAGTTCAGCTTGTATCTCTTTGGCAGTTATCCTTGGTTCTTTTTCTACCATTCGCACTATCCTTCTGTTCAATCTGGGGATGATTTTAATCTTGCGGCCGCGCCCAGAGAGGTTGGCTACAGTTCCATGGACCTTAAACTTCTTAATAATATTTGCAACTGTTGTCACAGGAACATCAAGCTGCTTGGAGATGGTCTTGTAGCCTTTACCTTTACCATGCTTGTCTATTATTTTCTTTCTGATCTCCTCAGACAACTCTCTCCTTTGCTTTCTCTGGTCCATGTTCAGTGTGGTGCACACAATGATACCAAACAGCACAGTGACTACTTTTCTCCATTTAAATAGGCTGAATGACTGATTACAAGATTGGAGACATGTGTGATACTAATTAAAGAAACGAATTAGTTTGAAATATCACTATAATCCAATTCTTTATTATCTTTTCTAAGGGGTACCAACAAATGTGTCCAGGCCATTTTAGAATATCTTTGTAGAATAAGCAATAATTCATCTCTTTTCACAGCTTCTTTGCTTTATTCTATGACATACCAAAGGCATGCAAGTATACATGATAAAATAGCTTTTAATTTCATCACTTTTCAGGAGGAATGAAGCATTATTTCAATGAGCTGTAAGGGTACCAACAAATTTGAGCATGTCTGTATATATATATATATATATATATATATACAGTGCCTTGCGAAAGTATTCGGCCCCCTTGAACTTTGCGACCTTTTGCCACATTTCAGGCTTCAAACATAAAGATATGAAACTGTAATTTTTGTGAAGAATCAACAACAAGTGGGACACAATCATGAAGTGGAACGAAATTTATTGGATATTTCAAACTTTTTTAAACAAATAAAAACTGAAAAATTGGGCGTGCAAAATTATTCAGCCCCTTTACTTTCAGTGCAGCAAACTCTCTCCAGAAGTTCAGTGAGGATCTCTGAATGATCCAATGTTGACCTAAATGACTAATGATGATAAATAGAATCCACCTGTGTGTAATCAAGTCTCCGTATAAATGCACCTGCACTGTGATAGTCTCAGAGGTCCGTTTAAAGCGCAGAGAGCATCATGAAGAACAAGGAACACACCAGGCAGGTCCGAGATACTGTTGTGGAGAAGTTTAAAGCCGGATTTGATACAAAAAGATTTCCCAAGCTTTAAACATCCCAAGGAGCACTGTGCAAGCGATAATATTGAAATGGAAGGAGTATCAGACCACTGCAAATCTACCAAGACCTGGCCGTCCCTCTAAACTTTCAGCTCATACAAGGAGAAGACTGATCAGAGATGCAGCCAAGAGGCCCATGATCACTCTGGATGAACTGCAGAGATCTACAGCTGAGGTGGGAGACTCTGTCCATAGGACAACAATCAGTCGTATACTGCACAAATCTGGCCTTTATGGAAGAGTGGCAAGAAGAAAGCCATTTCTTAAAGATATCCATAAAAAGTGTCGTTTACAGTTTGCCACAAGCCACCTGGGAGACACACCAAACATGTGGAAGAAGGTGCTCTGGTCAGATGAAACCAAAATCGAACTTTTTTGGCAACAATGCAAAACGTTATGTTTGGCGTAAAAAGCAACACAGCTCATCACCCTGAACACACCATCCCCACTGTCAAACATGGTGGTGGCAGCATCATGGTTTGGGCCTGCTTTTCTTCAGCAGGGACAGGGAAGATGGTTAAAATTGATGGGAAGATGGATGGAGCCAAATACAGGACCATTCTGGAAGAAAACCTGATGGAGTCTGCAAAAGACCTGAGACTGGGACGGAGATTTGTCTTCCAACAAGACAATGATCCAAAACATAAAGCAAAATCTACAATGGAATGGTTCACAAATAAACATATCCAGGTGTTAGAATGGCCAAGTCAAAGTCCAGACCTGAATCCAATCGAGAATCTGTGGAAAGAACTGAAAACTGCTGTTCACAAATGCTCTCCATCCAACCTCACTGAGCTCGAGCTGTTTTGCAAGGAGGAATGGGCAAAAATTTCAGTCTCTCGATGTGCAAAACTGATAGAGACATACCCCAAGCGACTTACAGCTGTAATCGCAGCAAAAGGTGGCGCTACAAAGTATTAACTTAAGGGGGCTGAATAATTTTGCACGCCCAATTTTTCAGTTTTTTATTTGTTAAAAAAGTTTGAAATATCCAATAAATTTCGTTTCACTTCATGATTGTGTCCCACTTGTTGTTGATTCTTCACAAAAAATTACAGTTTCATATCTTTATGTTTGAAGCCTGAAATGTGGCAAAAGGTCGCAAAGTTCAAGGGGGCCGAATACTTTCGCAAGGCACTGTATATATACACACACACACTGGTATGGGCTATATTGGAAAATGATGTTACCGACAGGGGGCTATAATGTCCGAAGCCGCAGGCCGCCCTTTAACCTTATTTGCCCCATTATGCTATTTTACTAGCAGTGTCATTCTTGTTATAAGGAGGAACACAAATAACAAGGTCTCGTAACTATGGCTCCCAAATATAGCGTTATAATGGGGGAACACTGGAGATACAAAGTACAGTATAAAATATTCTTTTAAGACAATTTATGAAATAGTTTGCATTGTCTTAAACTGACAAATAAATACAAAGGGCATATATTTATGTATTACCAAAAACAAGAGTAGTTTATGCGGTTATTTTGAGTGGTGTTGTCTAATACAGAAAATATACACGAATAGCAGTTTGCAGGTGTTTTGAACAGCACACACACACACACACACACACACACACACACACACACACACACACACACACACACACACACACACACACACACACACACACACATCACCCCAATAAAGATTTGCTGTAAAACTTTTAAAGCCTGCTACTTCTTGGTGTAGATTATTACTTAACCAAAATATTTTTACATTTTCATGACACATGCAGAAAACATTTCAGAAAACATAAGGCATTTGTTAAACTTGATCGCCATCTAATGTACAAAGAAACCAGTGCACCCTCGTAGCTGCAAAGGCGAAGGCCACTCAAGTACAGATTGCAGTAACACAAAGTCTCATTCTATTTCATTATTTGTAATTCACTGAAACTCTTGAACCCAACACTAGCACATTGTATTGAGGGAATGCAATGCTGCATGTCGTAAAATAAAGAAACTTAAATACAATGACACGCTTTTTGACGAGACTCTGTTCAACACTCTAACATCAGCCCTGGAATATTGCACACCAGGGCCTGGCTGTGAACTGGCAAGGCTGTTACTGTTAAAACAACATGGAGAATCCTAAATCACTCAAACACACAACTATCCACTGAGTCACTGATTAAAGAAAGCAATGCAGTTATTGTAACAGGCAGTGTGGTGTGTGTGTGATGCTCTGCCGTTATGGATTCAAGAGGCCCCTGGCTCTTCTGCATAGTGGCTTACACACTCGCTGGCAGGTTTGCACTCGGTCTCAGTCCTGTTACATTCGAAACTGCCATTCAAAAAGAACTGCTTATAATGCTTGTGCCCTCCCCAACTGCTATTCATTCCCACAGCATTGCGATGTAGTTCCAGGTACTCTACCATGGCAGGGGGCTTAGTAAACACTACTGGATAGCATCTCAATGTATTTAACTGTAATTTATTGCAACAGTAGACTACACTAAATGTGCTTCATTACTGGGAACAATTTTAATGAATTAATTAAAACGAGGGCTTTTCCTCACCTCCTGGGGTTGTGTGATTAATCACCTCCAACTTTCCTTTTATATTTATCACTCTTGTTCACTTTAATGTTACTTTGCATTCCAGGTGCATTTGGTATTTCCTGGAAGCTGGCTTAGAATCTGAAGGAATTCCTTCAGACAATGTTGTTTTCTTTGGCATCACAATGAATATTTAATGCAACACATTACCATTGTACGGCTTTTTTGGGGAGTTATGCTGTACACGTCAATACAGAGGCAAACAAGGACCCAGGGGCTATTGTGGCATCGATAATAAATAAAAAGCCCAAACATCATGGGATTTTACAAACTGTTTAAAGATGTACCGTTTGCTTTGGCTTCCTCACTTTTACAAAAAGTTTCAGCAGTTACAGTATCTTGATGCATTATAATTTAATACTGTGTGTAAAAAAAAATCTATGTAAATGTGAAATAAAGACAAATGAAAAAATACAAAATCAATGGTTTAAAGTCTGGGTACCAAACCCAATGTTCTGTTCATCTGTATGGCAGTGGTGTAGAAATATTATTGGAGGTTGTCAAGCAACACGACAACATGACAGGAAAATGAAAGGAGATGTCAAGGAGTTAGTATAACTATAACAAGTATGTCATTTCTACTCTTTCCCCAGTGATAGGGAAAACAAGATTCCTATCACCTAATCTGCTGTATTCAAAAATTCAGACAAACAGCCTGCATGTATAGACTAGTCCGATTTTCACAAAATCTAACACCCATCCGGCTTTTTTGAGTAAAAGTTGTCTGATTGTTTTTCCTAAAGGATTTGTGGGTGCTGAATCAATTTCTGCTAAGCTGTATCTGTCAAGCAAACAAAATGGCCACCAGAAAACAGGACGAGATTTGCATAATACCGTTATGGTAAAACTTTTCAAACAGTGTTATCCCCATGATTTTGGGGTGCTGAATCCAAATTTCATGTCTATTAAATCCTAGGGCAAAGTTTTGACCTTCAAACTGCACCCAGACAAAATGGCCACCAAAACGGAGGAGCAGCACTGTTATTCCAAGACGATAATGCCATGTCATTTGTTGAGAGCTACTTTATTATTCCTTTGATGATTAATAAAGATGCAGTTATACAGTCTCATTTTTTCAAGCTGAATGAAGTTATGGAAAGTTAAAAGTTAGCTACAAAGCATTAACAAAAATTACCAAACTTTTGAAGATATCTCTAGTTACGGTATCATAACTCTTTAACCTACATTAAGAAATTAGACCTTTCTCATAAAAATAAAAATCCAACTGTTCTCTTCAATACTGCATTGTCACTAAATATTCTTAACCCTATATGGAAAAAATAAAGTCTTGGAGGTAACAAGACAGTCAGATCATTTAACTTGTGTTAAGTCTTTACTTCAATTTGCAAGCAACATCAGGTACACAGTTCTTTAATCATTGTTGCAAGCTGCACTGGTGGCTCTGCATTTGCAAGCTGCTGTGCAAAGGGATGGGAGGTAGAGACATGAGGATGGACAAAAGTGAGGTCTCTTCCAGTCTCCACCCCATGGTCTCAGGAGGGCTCTGGGTATTGCATGTGTGCTTGTCGCCACACTGCTGCCTGATAATGTGTGCGTTTGATGTGGAAGGACAAGGCATCACTTGTCGGTAGAAGGGTCTCCAGTGCATGGGATTTGACAAACATGATTGAATGTGCCTTCTTCACAGTGGTGGTATTTGGTACATTGTAGACTTTGCAAAATTTCCATTGTCAAATTCTGTCTTCACTTCTGGGGGAAGCTGGTGTATCTCATTCACGTAGATTGTTCCCCAGCGGGCATAGTTTGTGCGATTGTACCTCATGAAGAAGGGAAGCATGGACTGGAATGTACGTAAATGGAGTTCCCAAAAACCATTTCTCTGAGCACGAGCAAACAGGAGAAGAATCTCTACCATTTGCATGTAGCTCCACCAGAATTTGAAGTTAGCATTGTCATTGGATGCTACAAAAGCTTACATGACATCTCTGAACTCTTTGGTAGCAAGCAGGGAGAGCATGTCTTCAGGATCATTGCTGTCTGATTTGTCCTCTATATCTTTCTTTGGTTGTGGTTCTCGTTCTCAATGTAGTTGAGCAGCTGTGGAATAACAATTCTCCTCATGGCCTGTAGGGTCAGGTTGTGTGCTCTCATTCCTCTGGCATAGGACTTGCCAGCCATCACCTGTTCTGCTTTCCTAAGCCTATTTGAGGAGTTACAAAACTATTTTTTAATATTTACTTTCCTAACTCACAAACCACAAAAAACACATGTTAAGAATGGTGACGTTTGGTGACTATTTTTGTAGCCATTTTGAATTTGTCAGTACTTCAGATGCACAAACCAATAGCTATACCTGAACATTGACAACAAATTAGGTTCTGCAACCTCAAATTATGCAGAATGAAGTGTTTATTGTTAAGTATTGGGTTTCATAATGATAAAATCATGTGGTAATACTACAAGTTCCATTGTTTCTGGCGGCCATTTTGTTTTTCTGCTTTTCAAAGCTCAAGCTTGACAGTTACAGCTTGGCAGACAGCAGAAATGGATTCAGCACCCCCAAATCCTTTAGAAAAAAATATTTTACTCAAATGCCTGACCTTTCTTATAGAGCTTCATTTTTCAGATTTGTGACTAGTCTAGTCTATCCAGATTGTGATACACACAATAACTGGTCTTAAGGAATGTCTTTAGGAAGTTTCATCACAAGTGGAGAAGCAGGACTGTCGATATATGCATGACTGACTGTAAGTGTGATTTACAGATGGACAGACAGACAGAAAGCCTGCATATACTGTGCACCCACATTCTGATACACTAGCGTGTAAAGAATGTCCTCAGCAAGTTTGATCAGTGTGAACAGATCAGAATGAGAGTTCACACACGCAGCTGACCGAGTTCAGCAATATAACCACAGCACTGAATCCTCCCTCCTCTCTTACCCCTACGTTACTGAAGGATTCAGACCTTCCTTCCTACCAGGTTACTTGCACGTTTTGAAAAGGTGAGAATCACTGATTTTTCACCCAATGTATCTTTTTTAAAATCCACAGTCAGTCTGGTTAAACCACAATGGCTTCGATCCAAACAGTCTTTATCGCCAGCAGAGCAATAGCTGTTATTGCCTGTTTAGCTTTTGAACCAATGCAAGATTAATGCCTAGATTAAAGTCACTAAGCACAATAAAAAAAAGGAACATGTTTTTGCAGTTTTTACTTCACTCATTTGTTTAATGTGTTTTTTTCTTTCTTTCGTATTGAAAACTGCATAATCTCTCAGCAGGCCAGATAAAATAATGCAGCCACACATATTCCCCCAGCACAGATCCTTTGGTCCATTTATGTATTTGTTTTATTATATTTATTTACGTTATTTTTATTATTATTATTATTATTATTATTATTATTATTATTATTATTATTATTTTATTTATTTCTTAGCAGACGCCCTTATCCAGGGCGACTTACAATCGTAAGCAAATACATTTCAAGTATCACAGTATAAGTAATAATACAATTAAGAGCAAGATAAATACAATGACTTTGGTTCAAGCAAGTACAAGTGTGACAAAATACAATTCAATAATACAGCAGATAACAGTGTCAGTGATAGTTACATCACGATATGATTAAATACAAAATAGTACAGATTAAATACTTGGCAGATTACAGTACTCTGAAGTACAGGATTAAATGCAGTAAAACAAGGGGCAGATAAGAGCAAGTAAAGCACATTTAAGGAAGGGTGATAAGTGTCCCAGGGGAAAAACAGAGGAGTTCTACAGGTGCTGTCTGAAGAGGTGAGTCTTGAGGAGGCGCCGGAATGTGGTCAGGACTGGGCAGTCCTGACATCTGTGGAAGGTCATTCCACCACTGCAGAGCGAGGGGTGGAGAAGGAGCGGGCTCTGGAGGCAGGGGAGCGTAGAGGAGGTAGAGCCAGTCTTCTAGTGCAGGCAGAGCGGAGAGGTCGAGTGGGGGTGTAGGGAGAGATGAGGGTCTGGAGGTAGCTGGGTGCAGTCTGGTCAAGGCATCTGTAGGCTAGTACAAGAGTCTTGAACTGGATGCGAGCGGTGATCGGGAGCCAGTGGAGTGAGCGGAGTAGTGGAGTTGCGTGGGAGAAGCGAGGCAGAGAGAACACCAGGCGGCAGCGGAGTTCTGGATGAGCTGGAGCGGACGGATGGCGGACGAGGGAGGCCAGCCAGGAGGGAGTTGCAGTAGTCTAGGCGGCAGAGTACCAAGGCCTGGACCAGGAGCTGGTGGCGAAGTTGGTGAGGAAGGGTTTGATTCTTCGGATGTTGCTCAGGAAGAATCGGGCAAGTGCGTGCCAGAGTGAGAGAGATGTGCTGGGAATAAGAGAGGCAGGGGTCCAGGGTGACTCCGAGGTTCTTAGCGGAGGAAGAGGGAGAGAGGTGGTAGATTCCAGAGGAACAGAGATAGAGAGAGATCAGAGGAGGGGAGGAGGAGGAGGGAAAAAAAAAGGAGGTCAGATTTAGAGAGGTTGAGTTTGAGGTGATGCGAGTGCATCCAAGAGGAAATAGCAGACAGACAGGTAGAGATACGGGAGGGATGGTGAGTCAGAGGTGGGGAAGGAGAGGAAAATCTGAGCATCATCAGCATAGAAATGGTATGAGAAACCATAGGATGCGATGAGGGGGCCCAGGGAGCGGGTGTAGAGAGAGAACAGGAGAGGACCCAAGACTGACCCTTGGGGACTCCTGTTAAGAGAGGGCGAGGTGTGGAGGTTGCTCCACGCCAGGTTACCTGGTAAGTGCGGTTGGAGAGGTAGGAGGAGAACCAGGCCAGAGCAGTGCCAGAGATTCCCAGGTCAGCGAGAGATGATAGTAGAATAGAGTGATCAACAGTGTCAAAGGCAGCAGAGAGGTCGAGGAGAATTAGGACAGAGGAGAGAGAGGCAGCTCGGGCACACTTAAGTGAGTTGGTGACAGACAGGAGGGCGGTTTCAGTGGAGTGAGCATAGCGGAAGCCAGATTGGAGAGGGTCAAGCAAAGAGTGGTTGGACAGGAAAGCAGAGAGCTGGCGGTGTACAGTCTGCTCGAGGGTTTTGGAGAGGAAGGGTAGGAGGAGACAGGACGGTAGCTCTGGAGGGAGGTGGGGTCGAGGTAGGTTTTTGAGGAGGGGAGATAGAGGCTTTTTGAAGGCAGAGGGAAAGAGACCAGAAAGGAGAGAGGTGTTGAGAAGGGAGGAGATGAAGGAAGTAGAGCAGGAGCAGCAGCTTGAAAGAGGTGAGTGGGGGGGGGGGTCCAGGGCACACGTGGTGGGTTTGTGACCCTGGAGCAGGGAGGAGAGGTCAGAGTCTGAGAGGGGCGAGAAGGTGGAGAAGGAGGGTGAGTTAGTAGGGGATGCAGTGGGTGTAGGGGTTGGAGCAGGAGGGGGTGCGGGGGAGGGAGAGGTGTTAAAGAGTTTGCGGATATCTGAGATTTTAGAAGAGAAGAAGGAGGCAAAGTCATCAGGGGAGATAGAGGAGGGAGGAGGAAGGGGGGAGGGTTTAGGAGGGAGGAGAAGGTAGAGAATAGTTTACGTGGGTTGTTAGTGGAGGCTTGGATTACAGATTGGAAATACGTACATTTAGCAGAGGTGAAGGAGGAGAGGAGAGTGCGGTAGAGGTCTAGGGCAGCAGGGAGTTTGGTTCTCTTCCATTTCTTTTCAGCAGATCGCAGTGTGATTCTTGCTGAGCGGAGCGTGAGGAGAGCCAGGGTTGGGGAGGGGGGGCAAGCAGGTCGGGAGGTGAGGGACAGAGGGAGTCGAGGAGGAGGTGAGGGAGGAGAAGAGGGTGGAGGTAGCAGAGTCCACGGAGAGTTGTGAAAAGGAGTCGATGGGAGGGAGGTGAGAGAGCAGTGAGGCAAGGACAGAGGGGAGAGAGATGGAGGTTAGGGCGAGAGGTGACAGTGGGGGGTAGGAGGAGCAGGGAGAGGGGAGAGACAGAGAAAAGAGATTAAATAGTGATCAGAGAGGCCCAGGGGTGACAGAGAGAGGGATGGGGCAACAGGCCCTGGAGAAGGTGAGGTCCAGTTGACGGCCAGCTTTGTGGGTAGGAGGGGATGGAGAGAGACAGAAGTCCAAGGAGTGAAGGAGAGGGAGGAATCCGGCAGAGTGGCTGGGGTTGGAGAGATGGATATTGGTCACCTAACAGGACAGTTGGGGTAGACAGAGAGGGGAGGGAGGAGAGTAGATAGTTGAGTTCATCGAGAAAGTGAGCGAGAGGCCCAGGGGGACGGTACAGTACAATTAGCAGGAGTTGACAGGGAGAGGTTAGTTGGACTGCATGAAATTCAAAGGTATTAACAGAGAGTGAGGAAAGATCGGTGGGGACAGAAAAGAGTAAGGAGGGAGAGAGAAGACCAGTCCCACCTCCCCGTCCAGTGAGACGCGGGGTATGGGACAGGATGTAGAGAGAGGACAGGGCAGCAGGAGTTACAGTGTTATCAGGGGACAGCCAGGTTTCAGTGAGAGCAAGGAAATTGAGAGAGAGGTGGGAGGCAAAGGCAGAGATGAAATCAGCTTTGTTAGCAGAAGAGTGACAGTTCCAGAGTGCACCAGAGAGTGTGCGGGAGGGAGGGAGAGGCAGAGGGATGAGGTTAGAGGGGTTGGAGGAGCAGCAGCGGAGAGAGGGCAGAGGACGAGGGCGAGAGGACAGAACAGGGATGTGAGAGACAGTCATAGCAGGACAGGCAAGACAAATAGGCGCAGTGGGAGCAGTGGGGTGGAGGGTACAGACCTGACTAGTAGATGGCTTCTTCCAGAGCGCTGTTAGGTTCGGATCTATTCCGACAGCGTCTCAGCGCAGGTCTCCCCTCGCTGGACTCCCACAGCTAGACTCCCGGCTCTTTTGTTGAGGCTCTTCGGTTAGCTGGCGCGGAAATAGGCTGCTTGATTAAATTTACAACTGCGTGGCAAAAGAACCAACTAAACTGTGTGGAAACCAATCAAATAGCAAATCAACTTCTAATCAATTTAACCACTCACCTGGTACTGATCACACACTAACTCAGCTAATTCAAACACCACCTTACAATGTTACCAAATGTAGTTAATTTAAAATTACTTGAAGCAGGAACTTACCTATCTGCCTCGGTCCCTGGTTACCTGTAGACTGTTATGTAGGGTTGGAATATTAATAGGTTTCGCAAAAGTTCTGAGGGTGTACATTTCAATTATACTAAAACAATTTGTATTATGTATTTAATTATTGTTATAAAAGGAACGTTGGAGCGTTTTATAAGAGGAACTTACAATAATGTAGGCCTACTTCAAAACGTGAATGAAAACAGCAGCAGCATTAATTAACAATTAATATACAGTCTATTTATGGATTTTGCACTTTATTTTGGTGGTAGCTGTGTTTCAATAGACTACATCACCCAGGAGCGCGCTGGACCCGACACACGTGACACCGGCATGCATCTCGCGATGACAATACAGTGGAAAGAGAACATACATTCAGGAAATGCAAAGAAACAGATTAAATAGGAGTTTAAGGGATACAGAAATAAATGTAGCATCAGAAAATGATATTCTGAAGGTAGAAGGGAGAGAAAAACAAACGGAGAAAGAAGTGTATATTACAATTCATAAAAAACATAGGGAAATGGGAGAAGCTATAAGGAAAGAACTACTATATATATATATATATATATATATATATATATATATATATATATATATATATATAAGGTAGAGGGCGCGCATCATCTCCATTTAGAGGGCATGCGCCAACAAACCCTAAACGGAAGAAGACATCTCGCGAGATCGCAGATAAAACTCAAATGTAAAATTATTGCTGCCGAAATGAGTAGGGGGAAAACATTGCTTCGAAAGCGCTGTAATAATATTATCTGCTTATAATAACAGAACTCTATGCAAATAAATAAGTTGTTTGAACGCAGAGTCTCCTTTCTGTGTTGTTTGGAGCGTAAAAACCAAAACAACGTAAGTACAGCCGGGTGCCTATAAATGGTGGCTGGTAATACATTTAATCAAGTGTTTGCACAAGTAATGGAATAAAGCGGTATTTGTTCATGTTAGCCAACGTAAATTATGATTTGTGTAAAAACTCGTTTGACTGAAAACTGAAGAGCAGCATGTAAAAAAAAAAAAAAAAGGTAAAAAGCACTAGATTGTATAAATCTAAAACGTAGATAAAAGTTTCCTCTGTGTTCAGTAACTGCACCACCAGCTGGGAAAAGAACACTTTCGTGCATAATCTACTGTACCTAAGTTAAACTAAGGAAACTAGATAGGTGTCTGGTGAAGTACTATAGAAAGAACTGCACAGATGTGTCTATACACATGAGCAATTAAATTGAATATGGTTGTTCCAGACTGTCTTTAATTGACTTCTTCTGTTTACATCTGTACTCCGGAGTCAGATCTCTCAGTAAGATCTCTTGTTCTAACTAATTGATAACGAGAGAGGGAGATCTCATTAGGTGCTGCTTCTAATGATACACCAATGAAAACCCACTCTAAGCCACAAGATGCCCCATGTGTAGGATTTCTTTCTTTTGCGAATACATTTTTTTTTAGCGATGGGAATACCAGAATACTATTGATCTGGGCATTCCAAAGATAAAACTAAAACCTAGGGAGAGGCCAGTTCACTTGTGACATTGAGTACAAATCGAAGATGACAATATATTCTTAGGGGTTGCACCTTTCTTCTCCTAATTTGAAATCTCTTTAATAATAGTAAATACCGGTTTTAATTTCTCTGTCTTTTAGCTTGTTTGTTAGGGTCTGTGTCCGATGTGAGAGCCCTGTCTGCAGGACATGAATCCCCAGCATGGCCTGGCAGAGGATGCGCACCACCCTGCCACCGAAGTGATTGCCTTTGTGGTTGGAGATGATGGGCAGCTCTGCTCTGTGCAAGAAGAGCCGGCTGCAGGTACAGTATAATGATGCGGATTAGTATGCACACAGCTGTAGAATCATCCCTAAACGATGGCAATAATAATGATAACAGTCATGTTCACACTGTTGTAAAAGGTCAGGAGTCTTGACATATTTGCTATTGCTCTGAATGACAGCACATGAACAGGTTACCTGGAGATTGTGCTGCTGCTCTGAATGACAGCACATGAACACGTTACCTGGAGATTGTGTTGTGGTCGTTTTAATGTTTATCAGTGCTGCCACAATGTTAAGCCTTGGTAGATTCAATCCACGGTGGTGTTGCAGATATAACTGGTACTATGGAAGTGTAACAAAGCTACGAACAATGGGTTCTTAAGAGTTTTCTTTTTTACACTTTATCTTATAGGAACACCAAAAGATGACATTAGAACTCCAGAAGATGAATTGTATAATCGTGAAGAAAACAACTCCAGAGGTAGTGTAGCGGAGTGTGAAATCAGTGCGCCTGTATCGGCTGTGTAGATTCCCCTGATTGAGCAATACATCTGTTCATGATGAAGCATAATTAACATATTCACTCACACAGCAAGCATGTCAAATCATATTTTTGATGTCAGTCACAGATTGCAACTGAGATTAACATGCACCATCTTATAGATTTGGAGAAACATAGTAGCTATTATTATTTTATTTCTTAGCAAAATAATAATAGCTACTATGTATATATATATATGTATATTATATATAGTAACAAAACTCCACTCACGTTCGTTTGCCCCTTTAAAAACATAGAGCCGGCACAGGAACTTCAGTTTTAGCGCTTACATGCACTTTTATTCATGATAAAATAAGCAAAAACAAAAACCTAACTCCTTCAGAGCTAACTAAACTTTCAGGAAACAGCCCTGAGTACAAAGTGTGATGGCTAAGCCGTTTCCCCTCGACATAAAACACACAGTTTACAAAACCAGTACACACAGTCCTTCCCATGACTGCCTGGTAGAACACAGCCTGCTTCTCCTACCCATACAGCAGCCCTGACTGAACGATCTGTGAGGCTTTTATACCTCACAGGAACAGGCACAGGCCAGCTGCCAAAACAATAAAACAATTAACACAATAGTTAACAAAACAATTAACACATGTTTGCACGTGTTTTTGGCAGGAAGGATTTTAACCCCCTCCCTGCCTTGCTACAATATTATTATTATTATTATTATTATTATTATTATTATTATTATTATTATTATTATTATTATTTATTTCTTAGCAGACGCCTTTACCCAGGGTGACTTACAGTTGTATATATATAATGTCACTGGGGCATGCATGAAGATTATTATATCTAAGTTACATATCGTAATCAAATTAAAAATAAACATTAATTTCATTCAGGTTGGTGTTTTTTTCAGTCGTGAACTCCCTTTTCGGAGGACAGGAGGGGTATTTCACAACCACTCTACAGACAATAAGATTCCAATGTTCAAATTAAATATATGATACTATTAAGACTCATGATTGAGAAATTTCACAATAATAAAAAAATAATAATTCATTACTACTGTTCTGCGCTTTCTCCTCTCTGCTTGAGATCACCCATAATGCATTGCACACCAGCGTTGCCTCAGTTGATTGGTGTTTCCACGGGGTCCTGGTGGAGAGTGCTGTGCTAACTTGTAGTGATTATACGAATACATTATTGAGAAATACAAGTTTTAGTACTGCTGCAATGTAAGTTATAGCTATTATTAATACTAACAGCATGCTGTTTACTTTAAGTGTTTCATAATGCCAGGTTATGTTTGTTATACATAGATTTACTTGCATGTAATTGACAGTTTGGAAATATTAGCTTGCATGTAATCGGAAGGTAGCCAAAGTGAGTCATTAAAAATATGAACTTAGTTTTTAATTTGCTTTTTTTGGTATACTGTAAGCCAGTGTTTCCCAAATTGGGTGCCACCAATAAATCTCAGGTGTGTCTCATCGTATATTGAATTGGTTGTGTTTTTTGTTTTTCGTTCAAACTCATTGCTAATGCATGTGAAAATGCAGCCAGTTAGTGTTAGTGGACGGTGTCATTAGCAATGAGTTTGAAACACAACCGTTTCAATATACAGCAAGACCCCTTTGCGACACACCTGATATTTATTGGGTTAGCGTTAAAAGGCGTGTTAGTGCAGTAGATCGGAATAGCTTCATCAGGTTCTGTTAAGATGCATGCCTCTGTTACATGGAAGAGGAAACACAGGCATGATCTCAAGTTATTGAGCAGGTCACACACATGTGACCCAGATTGCATTTCTTTTGGCTTGACTGTTAATGTTTAAAACGGAGAAGAAAGGCCACAGTGTGTTGTCTGTTCTGTTTTAGCTGCGGAAAGTTTAGTACCAAACCAATTCAAGTGCCATTTCAATACAAATCACAAAGACGCTTCAGATAAGCCTGGTGATTGAACTTGCGTGCGTTCGGCGAAGAGAGAGAGAGAATATTCACTGCTAGTGCCGAGACAATGAAAGTGTTGCTTTCATTTTCAACCACTTATCTTTGTGAGTCTATTTGGCTTTGTAAGATGAAGGGGAAAAAACTTTTTTGGTTCTCGTTTATTACATAGCATATACAATGGCTTGCATACTAATGAGCTGCTTCACATTGAATAAATCACTACGCACCACTACATTCTAAATTCCATTCTAAATTCCATTTAATTTGTTATTAGCTACAAAACCACTGCCAAAAATGAGTGACATTCCACCTGTTTCCTTTAATATATTTGGCTTACGCCTCGGGCCTTATCACCAACCCAGGCGTGATATGTATCATGGGAACCGCACGGCCCGTCATGGTTTATACCTTACGTGTGTGTGTGTCTCAGTGTCAGTGTGTTCTCTGTGTCAGTGTTTTTGTGTGTGTGTGTGTGTGTGTGTGTGTGCTGCTGTCTTAATCTAACCATGGTTTCTTTTGGCAGGTGCTTCAACGTGCAACATTTGTGGAAAATCCTACAAGTATTTCCGAAGTTTTTTGAAACATGCAGAAGAGCATAGCACCACAGTATTGGGAGGCAACCCCATCATGTCTCGTGAGTCAGTTTGTTTTATACTTTGCATACAAGGTTTACTGTTGCGTCTAAACAGCGATATGCGTTCAGCTTCATGCTTTTTACTGTGGTGTAACACGATTCGCACATATCAAAGGCGCTGGCTCGATTCTGTTTCAGATTCCGCCACAGCTGGAGGTAGAAGATTACAATCCCTTCAGGAAAAGAACGTTTGGATTTTCTGAGCATGAAACTAAGGTTCTCATAGCAGAAGGGTTAAAGAATGATGGTGTTTGTTGAGAGAAACAGAGGCTTCTCTCGGATGATCTGGTGTGATCTGACAAGACGTGATCAGGCAAGGATGGAGTCTGTGTGGCGAGCTTTCAGAGCATCGGGCTGTGTGTTTTTTTTTTTAACTATTTGTAATTTTCCGTTTCATGAATGCCCTTCATTTCTGTATTTAATTCTAAGCACTCAGCATTTTCAGAAAGCAGCCTTTGCTGACAGTCCATGTGGTTTATAAAGGTATGTTTAGCTGGGTAATGCAGGACTGTGCAGGGAGACGTACAGGTAGTTCAGTCTAACTAACACCATTCTGTAATGGCTTTGAAAAGGAAGCCCACGTTTGCTCCCAGTGTTTAAGCTTCACATGTTTTCATCTGTTTACAGGACGTGCCAGAAACCGTCGCCTCAGTCACAATGAGAAACCAGTGCTTCAGAACTCACAGGTTTACCATCCAGTGGAGAAAACTGAAAATCACGGTATGTTTTTACTTTTAACTTTGGAAATTCTTTTAAGGACAAGGGTTATTAAGATCGTAATTTTGCCTAAAAGTAAAAAAAAAATTGGTATTTGAACGTGCCACATTGCTATTTTTTTCTGCATGTATTTTGCTCATTTTAAGGTAATTATTATGAATCAATTTTTTTGATGCAAGGTGTTATTTAAAAATAGATCCTTGATTGAAAGTAGAAAAAGTGACAGCACCAATGTGCAGAACAATTCTGGTCAACACATACCCAAAGGGTCATAGTGGCCTTAGTTACACACAGCGCTTAATTGTGCAATACTGTGTTAACAAATAAATAAAACGGTGGGAACGTTTTCTAACATATATCTGAACAAATAATACATTAAACAGTGCTTTTATATATATATATATATATATATATATAAAACATTTAACAGAGATTTTGTGCTTTTCTTTCAGAAAGGCAATCGCATGCGGCAGCAAAGAGACAAATCTCTTCAGAACATTACCCCGGCTTAGCCAACGTACCTCAGCATGACATACGATCTCTGTGTATTCAGCATCAACCTCCAGCAAAAACTCTCGAAACTGACAGTGATTGAGCGCTATTGCGCGGATGAAATGAACTATTTTCACTACCTTATCCATGCAGTCTTTCATTGTTCCCTTTGCGCACACAAACTTTCCTGGTGGATAATGCAGTGGAATGCGTACAGCCGATTGTCTGGGTGTAACAAATCCAACAGGTGCTGTTGCAGCAAAGCTGAGAATCCGACAGCAGAGCCAGTCATTGCTGCAGCACCATCAGTAGTGCAAGATGCACGTTTTCCCAAATCCAGATCGAATCTCAATGCCAATGCAAGAAAGGCGTCCATAAAGTCTTCACCGCTGGTAGATCGAATCTCAATGCCACTGCAAGAAAGGCGTCCATAAAGTATTTACCGCTGGTAGATCGCATCTCAATGCCACTGCAAGAAAGGCGTCCATAAAGTCTTTACTGCTGGTAGATCGCATCTCAATGCCACTGCAAAAAAGGCATCCATAAAGTCTCTACCGCTGGTAGATCGCATCTCAATGCCACCGCAAGAAAGGCATCCATAAAGTCTTTACCGCTGGTAGATCTCAATGCCACTGCAAGAAAGGCATCCATAAAGTCTTTACCGCTGGTAGATCGCATCTCAATGCCACTGCAAGAAAGGCATCCATTTACCGCTGGTAGATCGAATCTCAATGCCACTGCAAGAAAGGCATCCATAAAGTCTTTACCGCTGGTAGATCGCATCTCAATGCCACTGCAAGAAAGGCGTCCATAAAGTCTTTACCGCTGGTAGATCGAATCTCAATGCCACTGCAAGAAAGGCATCCATAAAGTCTTTACCGCTGGTGTGATTTTTCAGCAGATATAAGGCAAGCAGTTATTTTATTGTCCCATCTTTTGTCAGGTGTCTTACCCAGATGAAAAGCTAAGCAATATCCACAATGTCTGTCGACTCATCCAGTGCAATGCTGAAAGACAGGCGCTCGCTGAGTTCTAATGAAGCAGATTTTCCACATTTTCAGCCATTTCCTTTATTCGGGACACTATTGTTGCTGGACTGATTGGAACATTCCTTGCCAGCTGCCGAATTGCATGCCTTTCTTTTTTAGGAAGATTTTCTGAAATCATTTTGAGACACGTAACCAAGGATTCTGTCAGAATGTCTGCGTCGCTGAATGCCTTTGTCCCTCTTGCAAGAATCCAACTCCCTTTATAACTCGTTAATTAACCAATTCAGAGTCAGTCATAAAACGTTTCAAAGGTCTCTTTTGTTGCTGGTAAACTTGCTTCATCTCGCACTCGTTTCTGCCGTCGGAGCTGAAGCTTTACCTCGAATTAGAAAGGTATCCAGAATTATGATGATTTTCTTATCTTCTTAAATTCCTGCCACATTAACCAATTGTAAACTGCTGTGATGCGTTCGTCCACTACCTGAGCACGTGCATACTGCTGTGACTCATTCCGGCTTGCTGTGCAGTCTGCCTCGCAACAAGTGAGTCAGGATGGCGCGAGTGCTCCTGAGTGATAGAGTGGTAACTTGAGAATCACTTATTCTGAATTCTGTGAAACCTTGTCAATCAAGGATTTATTAGAAATGATCACTGTTTTTAAAAACTGACAAAACCATTTTTTTGTTTTGTTGTGTCTTCTTTTATTGTGAAATGCAGGCACACGAGGCAAGGTGAATTCCGTCTTGATGAGCAGTTCTTTTAAAAGTGGACGCCTATATCGACGAAAGCCACGTAAGAACATTTCCGGTTCATGAACACTCGTTGGCTACGGCCTTTAACTCATAAGGAGTGGGTGCATGTGTAAATGATTTGAGTATAGCTTTACAATGATGCAAATCCCAGGTGTATAACATATACAGTAACATAATATTACATTTCTTACTTGATTTAATATCCTATTATTAGTGTTTCAATATTATCTCCTATGCTTACGAACAGCTCCAGCCAAATACATAGGTTGGTTCAGAAGGAGTCATTAGTAAACACAGTTAATAATAATGATCTAAGCTGCAACAGATAATTCTACAGAACCAATGTCAGTTGTTCAACTGGTTAGAAATGAAGTATTATGAAAATTAAGATGAGGTGTTTCTGTTCACATGTCCTACTGTGCTTCAACACTACATGGATCAATAACATTAGCCTTCAGTGGCAGAGCTCCTCACACTGAAGTCTACCTAACCTCATTAAACGCTGTTCCCTCAGGAATACATTACTGTATTTTGAAGTCCTGGTTTCTCATGTCTAAATAGAAAAAAGAACACCCAACCTCCCAGCATGTACTGGGGCAATACTTGCTAGTGTGCCTCGGTATGTTTTAACAATTGGAATACACCCCCTTTCCCCTGTGATGTGCTGTGCAGTGCTTGTTTGAGGGTAGAGTGCATAGTCTGAGCTGTCGGGCTGCTCTTTGATGTTGTTATTTGTGTTTATCCCCTGTGATATTCTGTGCAGTGCTTGTCTGAGGGTAGAGTGCATAGTCTGAGCTGTCAGGCAGGGCGATTGTGAGGTGAAGCCTCTACAGCAAAATGAATGCTGTTTCCATCTTCTAGATGTGAAAGTGGAAGCATCCATTGAAGAGACTCAGAGCCCCAACACAACAGCAGAGAAGATGATTGTGCAGAAGCTGCCATCCCCTGGTGTGTATCCCATTTTTAATATAAAGATGCTATTTACAGCTAAACTGACCATTTTAGTGGATGCCCTTTGAAGGGCTGTTCAGGCTTTGGGTGTCATTGGCTGCTGACAGCTGCAGTGACTTTCTTTACATATGAAATCTCTGGGTTAGAGTTTGAGCCACACGTGAAAGAACGTCTGGTTTGAAGTTTTACTCAGACTGGTTTGTAATGGGAGTGAGCCGCTTCGTGCTCAAACTGCTGCTCACAGTGATTTGAAACTTCAGCTCTACGGTGACTGTTTTACACAAAGTTGTAAAAGCTGCATTTACATCTTGAAACATTCAGAGGAAGTGTTCTTGCAATGATGATAATAAATGCTGGTTCCCCTATAGAGTGGAAGACAGTGAGCCAGATCTATCAAGGTCTCTACACAAATGCTTTTTTAATTTTATTAAAACATTTTTTTTTGTGAAATTAATTAAAACTGTAAAGACGCTCCGCGTGGAGTGCAGGATGCGCCCTATAGCCTGGATGTCGCCGGTTAGTGTCCAGGCTATTCCACTGCCGACCATGGACGGGAGCTCCCAGGGGGCGGCGCACAATTGGCCGAGCGTCGCCCGGGGGGAGTGGGCTTAGGTCGGCCAGGGTGTCCTCGGCTCACCACGCACCAGCGACCCCTGTAGACTGGCCGGTTGCCTGCAGGCTTGCCTGTAAGCTGCCCAGAGCTGCATTGTCCTCCGATGCTGTAGCTCTGGGTTGGCTGCATGGCGGGCCTGGAGTGTGAAAAGACGCGGTTGGCTGACGGCACGTGCTTCGGAGGACAGCGTGTGTTCGTCTTCGCCACTCCCAAGTCAGCGCAGTGGTGGTAGCGGTGAGCTGAGCCTAAAAATACAATTGGACATTTCAAATTGGTAGAAAAACAGGGTAAAAAAAAATTAGGGACAGATAAGTCCTTAAAATAACCACTTTTTATTAAATTTTTTTTTTTTTTTTTTTTGAACATTAACAATTTTATTCTGCTTCCTGAAGAAAAAAAAAAAAATCTAATAGCAGTTTGGCGTGAAGACCTTGAATCCATTCTACTGTCTCTCGGCAGTGGGACAGGTGTAGATCACAGAGAAGCTGCTGTATCCAAAAAACAAGCAGAATAACAAAGTGAAAAGGTGTTGAATCACAAGAAGAGCCCCAGTAAGGATCTTTACAAATCTTCTGACATCATGCACCCTTTACTTTACATGTCCTTGTAGTTCCCATGTGAAATACTGGACTTTGCTGTACAGTGGTCCTTGGTAGAACCACAGTTATTCTTTAAGTGGTTTAATATTCTTCTTTGTTTTTAATCCGGATTAATGAGGCTCGGCTGTTGCTTGCCGGGTTCTTCTGAATCTGATGGTGATGTCTTGTAATACTTTGCTGTTTTCTTTATAAAAGGGATTCCTGGCTTAACTTGTCAGCAGTGTGGAGCTCGATTCTCCCGCAAAAGTGGTTTGCGGGACCACATTCATTTTGTGCACGAGAGGTACAGACCGTATCCTTGTGATTTCTGCAGTTCAAAGTTCTGCCGACCATCTCAACTGATGAACCACCTTGACCGACGTCATAAAGGTATACCCTCGCTACTGGCTTTTAGCTTTAGCAAGTACGGAACATGCTGCATATAGAATGCATGTAGAGCTTCAGTGGACCATCCCACATTTTCAACATTGCAAAGAGACTATTGCGAGTTGATTTATTGTCTCCGTCACAGTGTTGACGTTGTTTTGAATTTGCATATTTTTATAAAAATAAAAAAAAAGCGTTTCTGTACAGGTAAGCCCAACATTTTAGTTGGAGTGACCATTTCAGCAAGAGCCATTTATATTTATTTTTTGTCAGGATAAGTCATCCCACTTGTATGTACATAAACGACAGGGATGGAAATAAAACGCTATTGCATTGCTGTTCCAGCTTCTACTGTGAACAGATGTGACAGTTCATCTCACAGTAAATGGGTGGACTGGCTCAAGCTGCATGCAGAGAGATCTTCTTTCCATGCTGGCACACATGGCTTGTTGCTGTATCAAGCTTCATGCCTTTAGCCGTCTAACACTTGCTATTTTGCTGGTATTGCACATGAAAGCAGTCACTCCTTGTATATCCGTCCTGCTGCCGGCGATTCTTCCCTGTGCTTCAGTGTGCTGCTTGACTTTTAAGAAGCTGTTTTTGAGCCATGCAGACTTGGCTCAGGTATTCACTGTCATTTTGTTTAGCAGTGTTGCAGTGTTTGCAGGTCTGATGTATCCTCTTTATGTTTCTTTTTTGAAAGGTACAGACTCTTTCATTATTCCCGTTGCACCTGCCTCACACGTCCCTAAAGAGATCAAGCTGGAGAATGAGGAAGAGCCTGCAGGTAAGTGTAGCGTATTCAAGGTACCCTCTGCAGAAGATTTAGGAATCTCTCGCTGCATCTTGCAATACTCTTTAGCATTGCTTAACATTTTTGTTTTCATGGTCCATAAAATCTTAAATAAAATGCACAAGTGTCATCTGGTAGACAGTATACAAAGTTCAGTAATAGATGCAGAAACACATTCTGTTATTCACTGACCTTTGTTTTTTGAAAGATGAAGCCTTGCTGAGTATAAGCAGCGTGACATCATCACCCCCAAGGAAAAGGATTCAGCTGGAGATCAAGCCAGAGCCTCACAGTAAGCATACCTGCCAACATTGAGTTTTCAAAATAAGGGAGCATTTGTAAACTGAAATCTTAGTGGTCTGAATTCAAGCAAATAGCGGCATAAGGCAAAGGCATACAACTATTACGGTGCTCCTTCTTATTGCTTTTAAAAAGGAAAAATATCAAACAGAAAAACAACCGTGACATGCTTCACAATCCAGTTCTCTCCTGGTCCACGTGGTTCTTATTGTACTGCAGTTGTAGGCGGCTGATTTGTAATCAATACTTTGTAAACAGGTCCACTGTAGTTGATTTTGCACGACAGCAAAGCATAGACAGCTGGCTTAGCTACTTTCATCACACAACCAACCTAAAGGCTGAGTTTGGTACTGCACTTGACCTCGTCATCGAAGGTCGAGATATGGCACCAACTTCGTAACAAGAAACTCTAAATTAAATAAGTCAATTATAAAAAAATTAAATAAATAAAGCCAAAATACACAACAACTTGGTATTGCAATGTTATTCATTACTCTGCACATATGTGGTGCATCAATAATACAGTCGTCTCCGGCTAAGAGAACACCCCTCGGGAAGCAAGCAAAGTGTTCTCTAAGGAGTCGACCACCAGACACAATATGAATCAATAAATATGTATTACTGGTCATGACGCACGTGCATCAACATATGAAATGAATAGAATAAGTAAGAGAAAAGCAATAGGCGAGTGTGCGTTAATAAACTATAATAATAAAGTAACAGACAAACTAACGTTAATAAACTAACTGTCAAACTAAATTAACACAGCACTCCTACACACGTTACAAAATGCAGTAGCAGCTCTAGATTCATTATAAAGACCTGTACAGGAGCAATATTCAAGACATGCGCAAAATTATTTAACAGAATGGTGAAGCAACTCACCAGAACGGGAAACAGCAAATTGCTCGCCGACTTATGTCTGATTCAGGTATTTTTCAAGAGCTCAAACAATTTCCAACTTTTTGTAGCAGGAGAAAGTGGCGCGTTTTGCAGTTTGGTTTACATGCCATTTTGTAGCGATGAGGTGCACTTGTGGAAATCAGAATACATTTGAGTCACATTTGAATTTAAGTTTGATGATGATGAGTTCTCAGGTTACAAAACAGTACTGTATCAGTTGTGAACGAATCATTAGCGGTGCCAAAAGGTGTTCTATTAAGTGAAGTTCCTGTTCTTTTAGGGAGGGTCATTTACAATGTGAAAAATCAAGGGTGTTCTCTTAGGAGGTGTTCCTATACGCGGAGTCTACTGTACCACTGTCAGTAACATTTCATTGTCAACTATTCTGTTTTAAATGAACAAACTGTTGCTGTATCTAAACACCTATTATCAATCATTCTGAATTTCTAAAGTACTGTTGATGCTGAAATTGTAATAGAAATGCTTATCTTTCACTATTTGTGTGACTTTTTTAGACTTTCTTGCAGAATACTGCAATCCTGGAACATGTCTACTAGAGATTTGCTAAACTAGCCCCAACATGTAAAGGTCTCTGCATATATAATTTTATTGAGCTCTGCTTTTCCTTTGGCAATGAAAGATGTTACTGACGCGCTGGGTATCTGAGCGCCGCTGGCTTTTTGGTGTTTTTGTGATCTCTCGTGCTTACCACAAACATTATTCTTGCTCCCATCTCCCACCGTTAAAATCATCCTGCATAGTTTACAGAAAGTATGCATTTCTCCAACGTTGCTTAGGACTCTGAGAATATGTTGTGGTCCAAGCTTGAAATTGGTATCTTTTTTTTAACCGGATGAGGAGGGCTTATCGCATGCACAGCCATCGTAGATGGTCAAGTATGTGAGCTTGCCTCGTGCACTGAATGCATTCCTCCCACAGGGCTCCCCTGGGTCCTAAACCCTGCTAGATACAGACTGGGATTGCAGTAACCACACACTTTACATGACACAGTATACATGATTTTAGTATCTGAAATGTTAGCAAGAAATTGACTTTTGCAGAAATTAAAGGTTTGCAGACCGAAAAGGGTTTAACAGTAGAATTTTGAGCAAAATACGGGAGAAAATCTGTCCTGGGAGTTGTCTGGGAGGCGTGTCCAAAAAATGGGAGAGTCCCGGTAAATAAGGGAGAGTTGACGGGTCTGCATAATAGAGCAGTGATCTGTATGTTTTCACTGCTATCAATTCCTGTCTGACCAGTCAGGTTATTACAGTAGGAACAAAGAGAACATCTGGGCAGTGATCTGTATGTTTTCACTGCTATCAATTCCTGTCTGACCCGTCAGGTTATTAAAAGAGGAACAAGGAGAACATCTGGGATGCCAGAGCATTAGCTCAGGATCAGAATAAATAAGATGTTCTTACAGAGCAAGCTGTTTGTGGATTTACCTCTGGGGTAGTACAGCAGACGTATGTTTAGAGACACGTGTGTTCCCATGACCAACCAGCACACGCCATTCGAAGGTGTCTGGAGTCGCCAGATAGATTCCATTTGTACCTCCTGTAGAAGCGTGTGGTGTGAGTGATGGATTGCACTTCACAGCGAGTGTGTGTGGTGCAGTGTGAGTGATGGATTGGTGCAGTGATTGGTGGTGTGAGTGATGGATTGCACTTCACCACGAGCGTGTGTGGTGCAGTGATTGGTGGTGTGAGTGATGGATTGCACTTCACCGCGAGCGTGTGCAGTGATGCAGTGATCGGTGGTGTGGTGATGGATTGCACTTCACCGCGAGCGTGTGTGGTGCAGTGGTGGTGATGGATTGCACTTCACCGGTGGTGTGAGTGATGGTTGGTGCAGTGTGGTGCAGTGATCGGTGATGGATTGCACTTCACCGCGGCGTGTGTGGTGCAGTGATCGGTGGTGTGATTGCACTTCACCGTGAGCGTGGTGCAGTGATCGGTGGTGTGAGTGATGGATTGCACTTCACCACGGCGTGTGTGGTGCAGTGATCGGTGATGGATTGCACTTCACCGTGGCGTGGGTGGTGTGAGTGATGGATTGCGGTGGTGTGAGTGATGGATTGCACTTCACCGATGGATTGCACGTGTGGTGCAGTGATCGGTGGTGTGAGTGATGGATTGCACTTCACCGTGAGCGTGGTGCAGTGATCGGTGGTGTGATTGATGGATTGCACTTCACCGCGAGCGTGTGTGGTGCAGTGATCGGTGGTGTGAGTGATGGATTGCACTTCACCGCGAGCGTGTGTGGTGCAGTGATCGGTGATGGATTGCACTTCACCGCGAGCGTGTGTGGTGCAGTGATCGGTGGTGTGAGTGATGGATTGCACTTCACCGCGAGCGTGTGTGGTGCAGTGATCGGTGGTGATGATGGATTGCACTTCACCGCGGCGTGTGGTGCAGTGATCGGTGATGGATTGCACTTCACCGCGAGTGATGGATTGCACTGGATTGTCACCGGATTGCGTGTGTGGTGCAGTGATCGGTGGTGTGAGTGATGGATTGCACTTCAACGCGAGCGTGTGTGGTGCAGTGGTCGGTGATGGATTGCACTTCATTGCGAGCGTGTGTGGTGCAGTGATCGGTGGTGTGAGTGATGGATTGCACTTCACCGCAGTCACAGTTTGGAGACTCCTTAATTCCCCACTTAAGAAGGAGGTAGTCGCACCTCCCATGTGTTGTTCCAGCGGTTCAGTGCAGTCCAGTGTCTTCGAGACAAGGAGAAGCCAAGTAGTTTCTATGTTGGATCTTCAATAATGTCTTGTTAGGGACATTGCAGCCAGACCACTTTAAACTGAGAATGGAAGTGTGTGTGAAACGGTGTTACAAGAAACAATGGGAGCGTGGATCAACAGAGCGGCACATGTTCAATAAGAATGTGCCGCTCTGTTTCTGAATGAGGGAGATCTGTAGGAAACTGATTATTATTTTTCATATTTTTGAAAAATGTAGCTATCCTGTGTGTGTCCGCTGTCAAGGAATCTACACAGAAAAAAATCAAACTGGAAGAGGAGGAGCCAGGTTAGTGTGTATCTGCAATTTTGACTTCTCAAACAAAAAGTATCAAGAGCAGGCAGCTGACACAGCTTCTCTACAGATTGCTTTTTTAAAATCTCAAAACTACTCTAAATAGCAGACGATTGTGTGTAATGAATGATAGTCCAAGTTTATAACCTGATTTATTTTGTTGCAGAAATACAAAAGCACGGAGTCTTGTTAATGTAGGCGTGTCTTATGAGAGCTCACTTTCTGTATAGTTTTAGTTATATTGTGCGCTTTCTTTGTCTTGTGAAATGAGCAGCCTTGGATATGATTAGATCACATTTGCAGCTTGCAGTTTCATTTATATGACTTTTTAATTTTTTTTTTTGTATTTAGTGTCATTGCTTTATGCATGCAAAATACCATCATGTGGAAAAATATATAGGTCCAGACATACCTATTTAAAGCACAAGAAAGACCATCGAATTGCAGGTAATGTTCATTTTTCATTTATGAAAATGTCAATTTAAGTGAGAATGAAAGGAACTGTATGGTAGTTTTGCTCTGTTTACACTGTGTGTGTGTAAATGGAACTGAAGTTTTGGTTAGATTGAAATCCCAGGACTTAATTACATGAATTATGAAGAAAGGTTAAAATAATTAAATCTCTTCAGCCTTGAAAAAAGAAGGGAAAGAGGGGATGATTAACATCTTTAAAATCATAAATGGTGTAGATCAAGTTACCCTAAGACACGATTTCAAATGTAGCACAGAGAGAAGATCACGAGGGAAGCTGAGTAGAGCTTAGAACAGAAGGCAGGAAGCACTTTTTTACACTGAGAGTTTTAAATGCATGGAATTGCCTGCCAGGTGAAGATCTCAAACACGGGGGATATTCGGGGATATTGTGATTCTACTAGATTTGCACAAAAGCCTGTAAACAGATGTGTTTAATGTGAGGTTAGAATAGTAACAATATATCAGAGGAAGTCTAGCTGAAAAATAACGAAACAGAAAAACATGTTAGTCTAGAGAGAATCTGAGGATGGGGCAGTAAAGAAGCTTGGCTGCAGAACAGCTAACCTGTGGGCCTCTTTATCGAAACCAGGAAATGAATTGAGCAGTTAAAATTGATTTGACAGCCGAGACAGAGATGCTAAGCAAACCCATTACAGACAGAGCCGCGGTGCCGCTGTGCGCACTGCAGGTAACGAAGACAACCTGGTCAACCAGAAACAGTGCCAGAGATGGGCGCCAGCATGATGTCCTTGTTAGTGGAGGCAGCTTTATTATACTTATTCTGGTTCGTGGCTTATTTTTTAAATGACTTTAATTGAGTATATACAGATTGCACATGCGCAACAAATACACTGCCTGTTACTGATCACAAGTGGGAAGCACCAGTGTTGTATCTGGAATACATGTACCTGTTTAAAACTAAACCACAAGAAAGCCAGCGATCAGGTTGGTCATGCTAATAAGAGTTAGGAACATTGCTTTTTTAAAGATCTGGTTAGCACTCAGAAAGTAAAGCCTGGAAAACGTCTTTCGTTTGCTAATCTGTTCAAACCCTGGAAGCTTTACCAGGCAAAGGTAAAAAGATGGAGGAAGCGGACACTTCTCTTTTGAAGCTGCTCTTTCTTTAAATGGCAGATTCTAGTCTTGATACAATGTTACAGAAGTGTTACCAATGGAGCAACGTTATTCATTATGGTCTAGACTCTAGGAGATATTTCTGTAAAATTTAGAAGATACTGCAGTGTGTGCCGTAATGTATTGTGTGTTTGTGTGGTGTGTGTGTATATATATAAAAAAATAAATAAATAACCTGTATATCAAAAAAACATTGTATTTACAGTGTCCTCTTCTTTCTTAACAGCAAAAAACAACACACAGAGATTACTTCAAGCAATACAAGGTACTGCCTTTACTTTTAGCATTTCAATCTGAGTGGACTGTTGAAATAAACCTGCATTTTAATAGCACTGAACATTGTTATTAAGAGGGTCATTTATTACTGTGGTTTGGGGGCAGGATTACTAGATATTGTTGTGAATTGTGTCCCGTGTCACACTTTATAGCTCTGTACTGAAGCAGGATTACTAGATATTGTTGTGAATTGTGTGCCGTGTCACACCTTATAGCTCTGTACTGAAGCACGATTACTAGATATTCTTGTGAATTGTGTCCCTGTCACACCTTATAGCTCTGTACTGAAGCAGGATTACTAGATATTCTTGTGGATTGTGTCCCGTGTCACATCTTATAGCTCTGTACTGAAGCAGGATTACTAGATATTCTTGTGGATTGTGTCCCGTGTCACACCTTATAGCTCTGTACTGAAACACGATTACTAGATATTCTTGTGGATTGTGTCCCGTGTCACATCTTATAGCTCTGTACTGAAGCAGGATTACTAGATATTCTTGTGAATTGCGTCCCTGTCACACCTTATAGCTCTGTACTGAAGCAGGATTACTAGATATTCTTGTGAATTGTGTGCCGTGTCACACTTTATAGCTCTGTACTGAAGCAGGATTACTAGATATTCTTGTGAATTGTGTCCCTGTCACACCTTATAGCTCTGTACTGAAGCAGGATTACTAGATATTCTTGTGAATTGTGTGCCGTGTCACACCTTATAGCTCTGTACTGAAGCACGATTACTAGATATTCTTGTGGATTGTGTCCCGTGTCACACCTTATAGCTCTGTACTGAAGCACGATTACTAGATATTCTTGTGGATTGTGTGCCGTGTCACATCTTATAGCTCTGTACTGAACTGTTCCTTTTTTTCTGACAGGTTCTTTAAGCTGCCCGCTATGTGGAGCTCATTTTTCCCGCAGAGGGCATTTGTACGACCACATTCTGTATGTTCACGAGAAGTACCGACCACATGGTTGTGACATGTGTGATCAGCAGTATACCCGACCCTCAGAACTGCAGAGACATATTGAGAAATGCCACGCAGGTACAGTGACTTTGTGTTAATTAGTGCAGAGCTAGAATGTGTATGTGTTTGCTGCACGGCAAGCGCCAGATTATCTACGTGATCATGTAACAGAGCCCAATGGTCCTATATATCCCAGTGTTTTAATATGTCCAGTAATCCCTAAATTAAGTGACAGAATGCCAAGTCAGTAATGTGAACCAAACCATGTAGTCCTCTGTGTGTGTGTGTCTGACTATCTATCTGTCTGTCACTGTGTGTACTGGGAATGAGGGAGCTGTGTGCGTGAGCTGTGCACTCTGTAGGTCGGGTTCTCCCCTTTCTTTTCCTTCTTGTTATTGCTCTCACAGTATACCAGTCTCTTAAGGGTTTTTTTATTTATGTAAAGCTGACTTGTCACTATGGCCAAGTCTGGAGGCAGATCCGGCCGATCAAACGTTTTTGAGCCATGGCATTAAGATCCTGGTAGATGTTGTAGATGGAAATTGGTGATGTGCCTGTAAGAGGTGGTGATTGTGGGTCAGGGGGGAGGGGGGTTGTAAAGTGTTTTTTATTGTTTATTTGAATTGTTTATTTGTGTTACAATAAATGTCTTTTGCTAAGTAAAATAAAAATATCTATAGCTATCGATCAATCGACAAATATGGTAATCTATCCCTGTCCTATGTTTGACTAAATATCCCAATAAAATACAACATATTTAGTAAACCGTGCAGTTGACAGTCTGGTGAAATATTTACACACATATAAACGTGTTCTATTGAATTGTGCCTTTTAACACAACTCTTATTGTTCATACAGGTGGGGTTGGGAACCAAAGGACAAAGGAAGCTGAGAAAGTCGAACAAGGAAGCAGTAAGTATGTCTGGGAACGATCTAGAGCATGGCAGACGGATTGGCTGTTAGGACTGCTGGGAAGCGCATCTCAGCACAGGGCTGATACTGAGGCTGAAGTCTGCTGAATTATGTTACGTTAATATATTGAATTACATACCGCTTTGTACTTTTCCATAAACTGACCAATTGAAAAATGTGACATTTTGAAATCTAACTGAAATACTCTACTACTGTTCTGGCGTCCTGTAGACTTTGACGATTTCATTTTGTAGATTCTTTGTTTAGATTCTGTTAAATAAAAGATCTACATTTTATGTTCATATCATTATTTATTAATCCTAAAATTCTAGGTGATGCAAAACTTTTGGTCAGAGCTGTATGTAAAATCGCTTCATCCTAAAAAAAGAACATTTTTAATTCAACCTTCAATGTCTGTCTAAATCAGCCTGTATGTGACTCTTCTAAGTGTTTTATTGATTCCCTGTGATCAACATGATTAGAACAGCAGACAATCCTTTTGCAATAATAACCTGATGAAAAGAAGTCCATCTATTAAAAACAATGTCCAATATTTAGCTCTCAGTATTGCTGTAAAGCCCTACGTGTTCAGCAGGTATGCCCGATACAATCTCTGGATTCTGTAAATGTTTCAGCATGTTTTTTTAATCTCTCATTGAATTCTCACTTTAAACACGCGAGGCGAGGTTGAAAACCAAAGGAAAAAAGCTGCCGGGAGAAAAGAGCAAAGAAAAAGTACGTATGTTTAGGGATAATCTAAAAAACGTTGGGATTAGAAAAGGCGGGTTTCTAAAATGAAGTTTGAAAGTTGATTGCGATGGCAGCGTGGATCGGATTGTAGGCCAGTTTGGATTGCCGGGCTCTGAATTAACAATAGTCTACTGCACTAGCTATCAACAAGTACCAGTGTGAACCTCGATTTCACTGAGCTCTGTATCTGTTTCATGCATTCAACTAAAAGTATTAATAAGAAGAATCTTTATTTTATATAGCGCCTTTCATGTGCATCTCAAAGCGCTGAACAATAAAACATAACCATTTGTTCATACAATAAAAGCCATTGAATAAAAATGTGTTTTCAGCTTAGATTTAAAAGAGGTTACAGAGTCACTATCCCTTATGACCTCCGGGAGGTCGTTCCACAGCCTTGGAGCTCGACATGAAAAGGCTCTATCCCTGAAAGATCGCCGCTTAGTTATTGGTACCTTGACTAGACCGGAATCATAGGATTGAAGTCTGCGCATTGGGGTATATGGTACCAGAAGCTCGCAGATATAGCTTGGCGCTAACCAATGCAGAGCCTTAAAAGTCAGCAATAGGATTTAAAATTTTACTCTGAACTCCACTGGGAGCCAATGCAGCGTGGCTAAGACTGGAGTAATATGATCAGTGAATTTGGTTTTAGTTCAAATTCTAGCCGCTGAATTTTGAACATATTGTAATTTTTTTAAATAATTTTTTTTGAGACACCAGCAAGCAAAGCATTACAATCGTCTGTACGAGAAAAACAAAGGCATGAATCAGCTTTTCTGCATCTGAGTAAGACAGGAGTGAATACGAGCAATATTACATAGATGGTAAAAAGAAACTTTAGTAATATTACGAATATGCTCATCAAAAGCCAAGTTTTGGTCAAAAATAATACCAAGATTCTTTAGAGTAGTGGTGCACCGATAAGGCTGGGTCGTTCTTCCTTACGGTCTCAAGTCCGTCTACAAGCAGTTTAAAATGTCCACATTTATTTAATTGATGTGAGGAGCCGACCAGCATTACCTCAGTCTTGTCAGGATTCAACTTGAAAAAATGTAGCTGCATCCAATTCTTAATGTCACTTAGACAAAGCGAAAGACAAGATATTGATAACTCCAAGCCTGGAGAAGTGAGCCTGTAAACCTGTTTTTCCTCCACATAACAGTGAAATGTTATGCCATATTTACGAAGTAACTATTCACAAGGACATTGCTATGTACTGAGTTTGCAAGGCTTCTTTCTTAGACCTCCTGTACTGCTTTGCAGTGTTTGACAGTACCTTTACTACTGTGCTTTATTCTGTTGTGCTGTTTTTATTTTGCTTTGCTATTTACAGAGAAGAAAATCCAAATTGTGCTGCCTAGGAAACAATCCAACCCCACTGCACCTTCCAGTGAGATTAGAAATGAGAACTCAGTGAGCCTGATGAAACCCAGTGCAGTTTTACAGAGGAATTCGATGCTCATTGCATGTTTTGATGAAATCTCCAATGAAAATTCAGAGCACATGCTGTCTTCTATTGAAGATTACGATGGCTATTCTGAGCAGCTGCTCTATTCAAGTGATGCTTGCCATGCGAGTTCTGTGCACACGCCCGGCAACAATGACATTCTTAATGGGAGTTCTGTGCACACGCCCGGCAACAATGACATTCTTAATGGGAGTTCTGTGCACACGCCCGGCAACAATGACATTCTTAATGGGAGTTCTGTGCACACGCCTTGCTCTAATGACACTGTGATTGAGAATTCTACCTACATGAATCAACACTCCCAACTTGATGATTCAGGTCAGTCTTTCTTGTCTTTTCTTTAATTAGCAATAGTATGCATGTAGAATGACTAAGTTTGGACAGGATGCATTACGTGCTGCTTGTTATTTTTAGATGGTTTGTCAATGATCCAGATCAGTAATGTGACCTCCCTGGTGATGTCTCAAGCGGATTTCCTTCAGACCCCAGGTAAGGGTGTGCGACATTTACTGATGCAGGAGGAACATGATTGTCTGAGCATGCCGTTAAACATCATCATCATGAAAAGGTCCCATCCCTTGAGTTCTCATGTTTAATAGCTGTGTGGGGAGGAGTGCAATGAGATTGTATGTAATCCTGTGCAAGAGCTGCAAAGCTGGCCTCTACCTAGTGGCATTCCTACTGTCTGTATATTTGGTCACCAGTCAGATTCCTGAATGCATGCACACACATGCTCCCAAGTCCCTGTTTAGTAACTGTAAAGTATAGGAAACCTCTCTAATCTTCTCTATGAAGCCCAGCTAAACACAGATAACTGTGCAAAAGCCCTGTCTAAAATGAAGTGGTTCTCCACAGGTACTGATGAAGTCATTGAAGGGGGCAGCGTGGCGAGTCCTGTGTGTTCAGCAAGATCTCAGCAGACAAAGCCGCATGCAAGTATGTCTTCATTTTCTGCGGGTTAGTTTAACACCAGCTTTTAGGACACCTACAAGTTCTGTGCTCATGAAGTACTGTATGCAGCACCCAGTTTCACACCCTCATTGCAGCCTTCCCTTCTGACAATGGTTCTCCTGGAGACTTGGGTTATTTCACAGTAGCAGGTTACAGTTGTGCACGACAGTGGTGTTCTGTGCAATCTGTGCATGCCATTGGATATTTGAGCTTGTGGTTAAAGGGCTTTGTGCTTTTCACGTAACCGTTCCTTCTCCACTTTCTTTCCTCTAGGGAAGTATATCTGTGGGGTATGTGGACAGGAACACAGGTTATATTCCAGTCTCCTGAAACACAAACGGGTGCACTCAGGTAAGTTTTAAGGTTAGCTCTGCGCACACAGCAGGTCTTGGCGGGTTGGCGGGTTGGCGGGGGGTTCAGGGTTTCCTCAGACCCAAGCGCAGTCATCTGTTTTCCCTGATTTTTAGCACGTGGGGTTCTTCCAGTTACTGCTTGAAGGTTTTCATTGTTTATATTTACTAATCCTTCCACGTTCATCGAATCAAATCTGACAACAGAAATGGCTGACCAGGTAACAAGCCAGCAATAGTGACTTTAATACATGGACTGGAAATGGCACCCTTCACCATATTTAAGCATGGTTGGCTGGCTTTATTGTTGGTCCACAGCTGTTTTCTCTGATTCTTGCAGCCAGGTCCCATTGGCGGTGTTGTCCAGTACAATGATATGTTTCACTGGCTCGTTGTAACCTCGGGCAGTGACAGTGATGCACATGTTTCCAAGCTGCTCCAGCAGAGATGTCTTTCCCCTTGCATTGCGCCCCTGGAGATGCTTGGAAGGGTCTACTCGAATGTGGTTTTAATGAAGCCGACGTCGGCCAGCGTAAATCCCATGTCATCTTTATTGTTTTAACTTCATTTAGGAAGAAGGCGAGTTTTTTGTTTGCTCTGCGGGAGAAGCTTCTTGCAGCCAAAGGACCTTGACAGGCACATTGCCTGTGTTCACTCTCAAAGCTTCAGGTTCAAATGCACGCACTGTGAGATGGGCTTCAGTCGGCGTGTGCTGTTTTGTAAGCACGTTCTCCTGGCACACTGTGGTGAGTGCAAGCCTTTTTTCAGTGTATAGCAGCTTGAGTTCACCAGATGTCTGTTTAGCCTAAAATGAAGTTTAACATCTGTTTACTAAAGAGCCTTTGTCATACAGTTCTGTCATGAAATCTCCCAGTTATTTTATAGTTTTTCGAGGAGGTAGATGGCATTGTGATTGGATTGTATCAGGAATTAGCAATGCGATGCATATACAGAACAGTATGTATGAATAAATAATGTTTGGATTCAAATAGTCATCTCTCATTTTAGGGGATTTCAAGGGACCAGCAAAAAAATGTCAGATCAGTAATTCTTATTACTAGGAGTTTAAGCCAAATGCATACTTTCAGTTTTTGTTGAAGTCACAGTAACACTGAAATCAAATTTCAATCACAGTGCAATGAAAAGTAATACACATGTAGAAGTACTGTGCATTTTATTGAACATACAGCTGTAAGTGAACTTGTAAAAAGTATACATTGCAAATGAACTGCACTTGAAACCTGCATGTCCCGTTCTGATCACAGGCATTTTTAAACTACGAAAGCAAGACGTCCTCAACATCAGGGTATTGAACAAATCGGAAACGCTGACGACCTGCACCCGCAGCTTGTTGTATTATTGACAGAGTGTTCTCAGGAATGTTGAAATCTACAGATAAACTTTTTCCTACGCTGCTTTATGGAAATGGCATTGATGCGTGAGCACTATGTAGAACGTGTGTAGTTCAAACTAATTTGTTTAATCCGAGGTTGCTTTAATGAGAATTGACTGCATATTGATTGTGACTACTCTACTCCATGGCATTGTTCTTGCCTGGCTCAGGTACAGTAATAGACGACACACTGTTCCATTTAAGCTTGGTATTCCAGCCATGTCCTGATCTAGTACTATGCAATGGAAGAGCTGACGACAGGAACACAGATCCAGTGTTTCCATCCCTGTGGTTTTACACACAGTGCAGTAGAAGCCACTGAAAACAATTAGTTGATCATTATTTACCATGCTTACTAACAAATTCCCTTTTCAACTGCTTAGAAAGCAGAATTTTGGAAGTGAGGTTTTTTTTTTAATTTTTTATCTGTAGTTACCACTAGGGGGTGTGCAACTAATTTCTGCACCCTCTGAAATTGATTTTCCAATAACTGCCATAGTTGCTCCTAAAGTGTTCAGTAAATGATTTTAAATAATCCATTAACCCACAATTAATCGACCTTTTTTGTTGTTTTTATTTTCAGATTTAGAAAGCCTGAAGTGTCACATATGCAAAAAGAAATACAAAACTGCACATCACCTTCAGGGTCATATCCAAAAGCATCACAGCGTCTGTAAGCAACTCTGATTGCATTCTTCTTCAAGGGTCTGGTCACTGGCATGTACCCAGCGACTTCACGTTGTTAATGCAGTCATTGCACAGGCAGAAGAGACTGATGTTGCCCATGCAAATGTCTGTTTACATTTACATCTATGCAAAACCTACAAGCGCAAGTACCATCAGCACAAACTAAGACGATGCTCGAGTCAGGTTTGGAAGTGCAGTATCAGCAGCACAAGCTAAGACGATGCTCGAGTCAGGTTTGGAAGTGCAGTATCAGCAGCACAAGCTAAGACGATGCTCGAGTCAGGTTTGGAAGTGTAGTATCAGCAGCACAAGCTAAGACTGTGCTCGAGTCAGTTTGGAAATGTAACCTGCGTGTTTGGTAGCTTAGTGTGCTCTTTTTTTTTTCCCCCAGTGCACACATGGTGATATTACATCCACATTCAATCAGTTGGGTCTGTGGCTTTGCCTGGATCATCACACTTTTAGCAATGTACAATCTCCCAGTCTGCTTTCGTTTGCTCACACCTCACAGCTGAGCTTCAAACCCTCAGTAAGAATGCGCTGTGCAAACGATTGTTCAGCAGAAACAGCAGTGTGTAAATGAAGAGGCCTTTGTCGAACTTTGTTGGTTACCAAAAGGTTCGGATCAGAGTTTATTTCTCAGGGGAACAAAAGAGTTTTTGTGTACAGCCGCTTTATTTTTTATCATGTACTTGAATTCATGTACTCGAATGTCTTTAAATAATGTACAAAATAGAGAAGTTATTTTTCTTCTACACGTCTAAACAATAACTAATAAATTGTTTTGGATTTGATCAAATGATTTGTTTTGACTAATTCTGCTGCTTATAATCGTTGCTTTATCAGGGTAGTAGATGGAAAACGAACATACCCAGTTTAAGAACGCTGGTGTGACGGTAATGGGTAAATACTATTGCAGTTAGTAAGCATCCCTTTGCGGGGAGCTTCTGTCTTTCGAAACAAACCACAGCTAATGTCTCAAGCCATTTGTCCGAATGACTGTGTTCAGTGTACCCTTTGCTTTGACCTGCGATTTAAGATGGGTGCCATATTGGGCAATGTAACTTTTTGCTTTCCAGAGTTCCCACACGCTTTGAGATCTTTTCTTCATACTCGGTACACAGTTTGATTGTGGGGATCATACAAGAAAAAATAAGCCTCATTAACCCTATATGGTATTGTTATGACATGTATAGTTGCTGGGGTGCAGGGACAGTTCACTTTGAGTTATTGTTAAGACTGCTGCATCATTTTGACCACTGGCCTGATCAATGATACAGAACACACACTGTGACATAGTGTCCTTATAGATAGTTGTTTTCTGTCATTCTTTCTAACATTACACAAGACAAGCAAGGCTGTTCAGTGACACTTCATTTATTATTAACACAGCACATCCAATCGTAGGTAATGTTTATTAAATACAGAATACAGCGCATACAATGTTAGGTAATGTTTATTAAATACAGAATACAGTGCTGTGAGGTCCAGGCATTCTGAAACATGATTTAATGCTATCACTGGTAATTTAGAAAAATAGTGTGTTGCTACAAAAGTATAAATTAAAACTACTACCGGTAGTTAAGAAATATTAAATACATAAACCATATGAGGAATAAGAAATATCTGGCAAGCCCTGTAGAAAACACTGCCCTAAACTGTAGCATCTGTTTAGAGATGAACACATCCTACAGTTAAATCAGGGTTAGGTTTGGAGTGCCTGCATCTAATACGACAGAATGCAAAAAAAAAAAAAAAAATAGGATTGAGTTCTAAACAAATATGTTAATTGAGTTTCTAATTATTCAGGACAAGAGCCCATATTTCTGTAAAACCCACAACATGTGTGATGGCAGTAGGAAGTGAGGAGCTTGGTTTGTTACAGATAACACTATATACACACAATTTCAATTGTTTTCAAGAAAGGACTATTTGGTTTCTTTTCATCTTAAAATGTCTTTACTACAAAGCAACAGTACAGAACATTTAAAACCATGTTTTCTTTGTGTTTGACTTCTCTCACAGAAACACAGAGCATGCTCAAAGTGTCTGCCTTGCAAGTTTACCAAGTGTATAGTATAAAGGAGCAGCACTATACAGAATAGTTCTGAGGAGCAAAGGGATGCCAGTTTGTTTCACAGTAGCGCCCTCTACTGGGATGAAAATAGAACTGCAGCTTATATGTACATGTCGGTTCAATACTGCAATCCTTTACCATGTGTCAAATATTGAGACATCCAGGACGTAACAGTATCATATACAGCTATGTTCAGCTTCTGCTTCACTGCAAGGTAAAATACATGCATTTTTATACAAACACTGATATAGGTGTTTTTGTTCCGTTTCCCCACCCCCACCACAAAGGCTTTGTCTGGCTAATTATTTCTAGATGAACTTGAATTGTATTGTCTGACATTAGTTTCCCTTTGTAGTTGCTCAGAAGAACAGACAGAGAAAGTGAACACCTAACCTCCCCTTAGGTTATTAGGACCTGAGCTTGAAACAGTAACACAAAATATTAAACTGCTAATGCATTGAGGGGTGTGTGCCAGCACAGAGCTGTGCAGCTCACACAGGGAATTGTCCAAAAAACAACCCTTTGAAGAGGTTTGGTTGGAACAGGATTTTTAATGCAATCATGGCGCTGTGATTTTGTTCTCTTCAACTGGAAACGCTGGCATGAAAATCAAATTTCACCATTGCCAGCACAGTGCCAGTCTGGGTGTGCGGGGTAGGTCTATACAGTATATAATCCCCTTCACTCTGATTTTCAGCCCCCTTGTAAATTAGAAGAAGAAAAAAAAATGAAATAAAAAAGGTGTTGTAACTTCCTTTGTTTTTGAAATTATAATCGTCTGGGACATTGCTTCATAAAACATCCACCACCTGTTTAAAAATAAAATATTTAAAAAGTGACCCTCTAGGGAGCAGCTGTAATAATGAGTGTTCTCTGGTAGTTTAGAGATACAGTCCCCTGACTCTACAGTACTCACACAGCATGGACATGCGTACCCTCCTATACATTCAGTGTCTGACATCCAATATGTTCTGTTTCCCCTCACAAAAATAGTTCTATATACAATGCAATACATACCAACGCTGCTTTCCTGCTTACTCTGGGCAGGGCTGTTATCAATACTGATGTAGCACTCGCAACACCACCCAAACATACAATGATATTTAAAAGAAAACAAACTTACACAAGGGCAAGCTCAAATGCAGCTGTGACACGTGGTGCCTGTATGTGTAAATGTTTCAACAATAGGCAACTTATTTTGATTTGAATATTGCTTATGAATTAATACAATCTGTATTTATACTCTACACTGCAGCGAGTTCGCCATTGTTAGATAGATAGATACTGTGTGTGTTAAACAGGTATGTGGCTGATTTATTATCTATGTACAAGTGGCAGATCTCGGGACACAAGCAGGTTTTGTTAGTAAAGCTAGTTTAGGTTGAATTTACACTCCTCTGTTTGCATCTAAACCCATTTTTTATTAAAATGCTATCAACTTGAATGAAATGGTTAAATATATGTGGCTTTACATATAAAACATTATAACAAGCTTTGTTCTCAAAAATAGTATTGAATGACATTCGTGGCTGTACAATACTGTTCTAAAATACTATGAAATATTAAAAGAATAAAATAAAAACACGTAAACAAACTGTTCAGGAGAAGATAAAAAAAAAAAAAAAAAAAAAAAACAGAAGGGGAATGATGACCAACTTAATCTAAATAAATCCAAGCGTTTAAAATGTTTCAGATGTGTGGAGGATTTCTGATGCTGTTTTCTTTTGCTATATAAAACAGGACAGCAGCCGTGACCCTACCAAGCTGAAAGTGTTTGACCAGTACAATACAGAACTCTGTCCATTTGGCCATTTCCTCTAGAAGCTATCCACACGTTTGCACTACTGCCGGCAGGCTGTTCTCCCGATATTCAGCACGGTGCAAATCAAACATTTCTATTGGAGTGTTTGTCCTTGGCCTTTAGTTAAGATTTAGCACCTTAGTATTATTTTGATTTTGAAAACTGTATTTTTCCTAGTGACCTGTTCAAGGCATGTTTGACTTCAAGAAAATAAGTTTATTCATTTCCTCTGGGGTCACCTGTCGTCTCCTCTTCATTGACAGCGCCTGCTCGCACATGCTGACAGACTCGCTCCTCGCACCCACAGCTGGCACAGACAGCAGCCAGAAAGCCAGCCTGGCTAGTCTGGGATACTTCTGGGTGACTGACGACCAGTACTGGAAAAGATCCGGAGTCGCTTGGAACAGAGGTTCTGCCAAATATTCGTAAACTTCTTTCTTGACCTGCTTCTCGTCACTTCCCTGAGCTTTACTGTTGCTGCTGGCCAGCCGGGCCTTCTTGGTGCTGGGCTCCATATCAGTGTCCTCTCCGCTCATCTCTCGGATCTCTGTAATCATTTCGCACACCTTGCTGATTATCTCCTCATGCTGGTAAGCAGGAACCGGCCTCAGTTTCTGCTGGGGGTCCAGAATCATAGCTACTTTGTGTGCTCGCTCCACTTTAAAGTTCTCCTTAAGAGCCTCCAGGAAGAAGTGGCAGAGCTTGCTTACAGCACCGACGTCGTTGGCTTTGGCCGTAAAGAGTTTTTCCAGTCTGACGTAGGTGGGAAGCACCAGCTGCAGCGTGGGCTTCTGCTCACAGCTCAGCTCCACCACTGCCTGCTTTACTGGGGCCAGGATAGCCGCCAGGTTACACAGCAGCTGCTTGTTCAGGTTCTGGATGTGGCTCATCTTCTTGGCCCGGCTGTAAAACTCACAGATCTGCTCGTAGCGTTCGTTCACCAGCAGCAAAGACTCTGTGACGGAGTCCCAGCAGGGTGGCGCTGGTGCTTCTTCCAGGGAGCCAAAGGTCTCTCTGGAGAAGCCAGCAGATCCAGCCATGTCCTCGCACACGTTGAGAAGGTCTATCACCTCGTGCATGCTGCGGGCCTGCAGAGTTCTCTTATTCAGCGCGCTTTGCACCACACAGTTTAAGGCACAGGCTGAGCAGCCCAGGCATATCCCAGCCTTGAAGAAGGCAGCCAAGCTCACTTTGCAGTCCATCACGTAAATGGTGCGGATCTCGGACATCACAAACTCCGAGAGGACGTTCTGCACCCAGTGATGGACCTGCTCGCCACACTCCTTCACGTCCACCTCCTTGACCCCCAGGACATAGCGCTTCCTCTGGGTTCCTTCCACCTGATACGCGGTGAGCACATAGCAGGAGTCGACACCCACCATCTGGGAGTGGCACGTGACGCCGATCCCCAGGCTGGTGTTGCTGCCCAGGGCACAGGTCACCTTCACCTTTACCTGATTATACATTCTGGGTAAGTGCTTCAAGGCTAGCGTGTTCATATCACCCAGAACATCTGTGACGGAGAATGCGCCGTATTGCGCTCCAGCGTCAACCAGCGTCTGCGCTAATTTCATGAAGTCTTTTGTGTTCAGGACACTCGCTGCTCCCAGATCAGTGTACATCACTTTCAGTAGTCTCTCAGCAATCTGTTGCCGTTCTTTCTCTGGTACAGTGCTGTTGGCTGCAGAGAGAGAATACACGATGATTAGACTATTGCTATGTAAGAAACCAAGAAATGAAAACAAAATAGTATGGAGACTCCATGAAAAGTTACAAGGGAGCTTAAATTTAGAAAATTTAAAACGGGACACGAGTGAGAATAATACAGAGAAACAATGTATAAGGAAGGCATAATGAAGAACAGATTTATTTTTTCATGTGTGCTTAATGTATTTTATATAAACCTGTATTAACACATTTTCTGTGATCATTTTCTGTGAGATAAAATGCTGCCTTTGGCTGCTATGTTATAATCTGTTCCCAGTTCTGTATGCTTCTTTTACCCAAACATCCCCCCGCCCAAAAAAAAACAAAAACCCTAATATAGTTCAGGGTTTGCCATGTGATAAATTAACCAAATGTACGAGGATGGCCCAACATAAACACTCATATGCAGCACTTATCTGCTTTTACATTGTATGTTCAAGTCCATATTTTTTAGCATTAACATTTCTCATTTTAGAATACTTTATGTAGTTGTGATGCCCCTTCCTTAAATGGAATATTTTCTGAGGTTTGTCAGTCATTCCCCACTCCTATCTGCAACATGCAAGATAAAGATTATAGCTTACAGTTGGTGTTGTGGTTTCTTTGGGGTGGGGATTTCCATTGCTGTTCACTGGTAACTGGAGCAGGAGCAGGTGCAGGTACAGGAGCTGGTGCTGGAGCTGGTGCTGGAGCAGGTGCAGGAGCAGGGGTGGAAGATGTTTTGGGCTGCTCAACCACCACACTGTTTTCATTGTCCGCTGTATTGAGAGAGGAAAGAACAGAGTACAGTCAGTGGTGGTGCGTTTGCAGTCTGCTATGTAGGGATCTTGCAACATTAATAAATAAATGAAGAGGAACACCAGTCCAACAGTTGGACGGTATATAGAATGGTTAAAATAATGAGACATACTGTGATGACATACATTATGTACTAACTGGTTCCTCATTCAGCAAGCTTTCTTTTAAAGTGCTTTTTGGGTTTTCTGGCAGCATCATTCAAATATTAATGTATTGTGTACATGAGTTACAAAAAAAACATCTACAGGTTTAAGAGGTTTTGAGTTTGTTTGCATTCTCTCACCTCATTTTCAACTCTTTTAAGGGGACAACCCCCCCCTGAGTTCAACTTAAACTTCATCTTTTAACATCACACTTTTAAATGTTAGCATTTTATTACAATGCCTGCCACAGGTTTTTACTGATCTTCCCCCAACGTCAAAGGCAGACGTAAACTCCCAGTAACACACGATTAGACAGCCCAGCCTCACCTGCATGGGACTGCATGTGTTCCAGCAGGTTGTTGTAAAACTGGAACTGAATCCCACAAGCACCACATGTGTACGGCTCTACAAGGCAAAGAGCAGTTTTTTCTTGAATTAAAGAGAACATGATTCTTTCTGTTTCCACAGCGATTGCATTTGAAGCGCCTCGGTAGTTAATGGCTGCTTTTTCAATGATTCACGTGTTTTCAGTGTGTCTGGGTTCCTTTGTGTCCCCTCCTGAAGCAGAGTGCAGCATTGGAATATATGCATGGAACTGGTTCATTAGTAGCTTTAAAATAAATACCATTACAAAAATAAAATAGATGTTTACCATAATGAGACATTACACTATATAGGGAAATGAGAGACCTGTGCAATGATGGTATTGCAGTGGGTAAGATTTATTGGAATGTATTTGTTAGCTCTATGAAAAGCAGACAGTGAGTAATGTGTTTGTAACTGATAAGACACCCTGCTAAATCCAGGACACTGTCATCGACACACTGAAAGAACATTTACATGAAAACTGATCTGGCAGCAGTTGGATGCACTGTGAATTAGAAAGGAATTCAGGGGGCTGCTGCTGGTACACCACCTGCTTTAACAAACATTATTAAAGAGACGACTTACTTTGTAGAAGAGGAAAGGGGTTGGAAATCAAGGGGCTGGTTCCTCCTGTGGAAGACATGAGCATTTAAACAGACTGGCTGGATCCTGTACCGAGCCGACTGGCATTCTGCATTTAAACAGACTGGCTGGCATTCTGACTGGCATTCTGCATTTAAACAGACTGGCTGGCATTTCTGCATTTAAACAGACTGGCTGGCATTCTGCATTTAAACAGACTGGCTGGCATTCTGCACCGAGGCGGCTGGCATTCTGCATTTAAACAGACTGGCTGGATTCTGCACCGAGCCGGCTGGCATTCTGCATTTAAACAGACTGGCTGGCATTCTGCATTTAAACAGACTGGCTGGCATTCTGCATTCTGCATTTAAACAGACTGGCTGGCATTCTGCATTTAAACAGACTGGCAGGCATTCTGCATTTAAACAGACTGGCTGGCATTCTGCATTTAAACAGACTGGCTGGATTCTGCACCGGCATTCTGGACTGGCTGGCATTCTGCATTTAAACAGACTGGCTGGCATTCTGCATTTAAACAGACTGGCAGGATTCTGCATTTAAACAGACATTCTGCATTTAAACAGACTGGCTGGCATTCTGCATTTAAACAGACTGGCTGGATTCTGCATTTAAACAGACTTCTGCATTTAAACAGACTGGCATTCTGGCATTCTGCATTTAAACAGACTGGCTGGCATTCTGCATTTAAACAGACTGGCTGGATTCTGACTGGCTGGATTCTGCATTTAAACAGACTGGCTGGATTCTGCATTCTGCATTTAAACAGACTGGCTGGCATTCTGCATTTAAACAGACTGGCTGGCATTCTGCATTTAAACAGACTGGCTGGCATTCTGCATTTAAACAGACTGGCTGGCATTTAAACTGCATTTTTAAACAGACTGGCTGGCATTCTGCATTTAAACAGACTGGCTGGATTCTGCATTTAAACAGACTGGCTGGATTCTGCATTTAAACAGACTGGCTGGCATTCTGCATTTAAACAGACTGGCTGGATTCTGCATTTAAACAGACTGGCTGGCATTCTGCATTTAAACAGACTGGCTGGATTCTGCATTTAAACAGACTGGCTGGATTCTGCATTTAAACAGACTGGCTGGATTCTGCATTTAAACAGACTGGCTGGCATTCTGCATTTAAACAGACTGGCTGGCTGCATTTAAACAGACTGCATTTAAACAGACTGGCTGGATTCTGCATTTAAACAGACTGGCTGGATTCTGCATTTAAACAGACTGGCTGGCATTCTGCATTTAAACAGACTGGCTGGATTCTGCATTTAAACAGACTGGCTGGATTCTGCATTTAAACAGACTGGCTGGATTCTGGACTGGCTGGCATTCTGCATTTAAACAGACTGGCTGGATTCTGCATTTAAACAGACTGGCTGGATTCTGCATTTAAACAGACTGGCTGGCATTCTGCATTTAAACAGACTGGCTGGCATTCTGCATTTAAACAGACTGGGGCATTTAAAACAGACTGGCTGGCATTCTGGACTGGCTGGCATTCTGCATTTAAACAACATCTGGCATTCTGTTTAAACCTGGCTGGCAATCTGCAACAACAGACTGGCTGGATTTGCATTTAAACAGACATGGCATTCTGCATTTAAACAGACTGGCTGGATTTGAACTGAAAACAGACTGGCTATTTTGAGATTCTGCATTTAAACATTGGCATTTTTTAAACAGACTGGCTGGCATTCTGCATTTAAACAGACTGGCTGGCATTCTGCTTTTCAACCTGGCTGAATGATTTAACAGACTGGCTAATTCTGCATTTGAACATGGCTGGCATTCTGCAAACCTCTGGCAGTTCAACTGGCAATTCTGCATTTAAACAGACTGGCTGGCATTCTGCATTTAAACACTGGCTGGACAGCATTTAAACAGACTGGCTGGCATTCTGCATTTAAACAACTGGCTACAAAACAGACTGGCTGGCATTCTGCATTTAAACCACTGGCTGTTCTGGGAACTGGCTTTCTGTTTCTGGCAGGATCCATTTAAACAGACTGGCTGTTTTTTGTGTTTTTTATTAGATAACTTTAAATGTTCTCTGCATGGCTGGGAATCATTCCACTAATACCAACATCTGAACCTTTGTCTATCCTTAAATGTAACACTATGGCTTTTTTACAAGACATATTTGAACTGAAGCAGTTTTGTATTTTGAGATCAGAGAACCAATTTGCGCAACCTTGAATGATAGTTAATCAGATTTGACATTTTTCAAACCTCAGGACAAGCTGGCAGCGAGGCAGCCGTTGCAGGCTGATGAAAACAAGCAGAGGGGCATGCACTCACCACTGGAGTTCTGGGAACTGTTTGTTTCCTCCAGCAGCAAATGTTTTGCTGGATGTCCTGATAAGAGCCCCAATTGGTTCTCTTTCATAGGACCGGGCGTAGGCTGTGAAACATGAGGGCCACATGGCAAAATCTCTGGCTACATGGCACTTTCACTTTCACCTGCTTTGGAAAACCCTTTATCATCTCAAGATTACTGGATATACTGAAGTCTTTGTTCAATAAAGATTACTGGACATACTGAAGTCTTTGTTCAATAGGTGACAACAGTGGAGAATGTGATGAAATAAAAACTACATGAAGATGATATATGATTGAGACCTGTGTACTCAGGCATTCAATTGGGTTGTGCTGCACACTCAATTGGGTTGAGCTGCACACTCAATTGGGTTGTTCCATGCTTTCTATTGGGTTGTCCTCTTGTGCTGTGCTAATGCTGCCATGTCTGAACAAGCCCAAGCCCAATAAAACACGTTCAGGTAATATCCATGTGCTGAAGGATTCCTGGCTCTTCTTCACACGGCTGTGTTGTTTTACCTATTTGGCTGCGTTCTGTTTGTGGGGGGCCACGTTTTCTGCTGCTGGCAGGACGTAGCTGTGAACGAAGTGCTTGCATCTCAATGGACCAACCTGTTCAAATAACTTCTTGTAAATCAATCACAGCATTGCTTCCCTGAGACACACCTGTATACAGTAAGCTGCTGCCTGTTGCCCAGATCAATAAATACATCAATAATAAATCAAGGCAAAAGCCTGTATGGCTCGCTTTCCCAATAATAGGCATAACAATGACTTGAGAAATCAAACTAATACCACACATGGTTAACCTGTTGAATACAAAAATCCTTTGGCAATTACTGCCTGGTCGACACAGTGACTACACAAGTCTTTATACAGAGATGTAGCATCTTTCTTACATCAAGAAGTTCAAAGACACTCATTCATGTGAGTACTAAGAGAACAGTAAACTATGAAGACATTGACAGATGTTTCTAAAGACAGCCCTCACACATTCAGTATCAGAGTTAACCCTTCCTAAAACACACAATGTAGCACACTCGTCTTCAAAGTCAGACAAGATCACGTTTGCTGTCGTGTGGATTAATATGCCTCTACGTTTGGTATCCAGCTATGCTTTTTCAATAGGCACTGCTTTCCAGAGCACACACAAGGCAGCAGTCAAAGCGCTGTTTTCAGGTTAGAATACCCATATAAATAATAAGGTGGTAGACTCTAGTACAAAAAACAAGGCCTGTTAATGGCCATTGAGGACTAGAGTGGAAAACTGCATTAGTGAGGGCCAAAGATTAATATAGAAAAACACACTAATATAATTTGCATTAATATAAAAATGCAAATCATATGCAAAACTAGCTGGATCCCATACAAGCAGTGCACTCCTCCGTGTGTCTGTGCAGCTCCTCTCAACTCCTCTCTGCTTCACCCTGCATACCACTGGACTGGGCCTCCACAGCACAGGAGGAGCCCACCTTAACCAACAGCATGAGCTCCACTGAAGCACAACAGGAATGTAGCCTGCAGCTCCTGAGCCTTGCACAACAATACAGAATAGAAAGTGGATGAACTCCGAGAAGCAGGTGTGCTTGTTACTGATGTTACTATCTGGACAACCTGCAGGTTAAGTGCGAGAAGATGTGCAAAGTGCGGTGTCCTTTTTCTAATACTCATTACTGTGTGCATGCAGCAATGACGTGTGGTCACCGTTAATGACGGAGTGGAATTCCTGGGTTTCTTCCTCAATGATGTCAGTTTAAATATGCAGTTAGATGCTAAAGGTCTGACATAATTCCCGTATTAAACCCCAGCTAACGCACTCAGGCGCTTCCAGTTGCAGCACTGTACCAGGTTTATTAATTCAGCTAAAACAGCGTGTGTCGTCAGAAAACTATTCTGAACACACTGAACAAATAAACGTTCTTACTTTAAATAACTTGCACTAGGACCCAATGGAATGAATACCTGAAGCACTAAACCGGGATGAGCTAACTTTAAAATGTGTGAGAGTCAACTATCCCTAAGCAGGTTTGAAATCAAATCTTTCAATTAAAAAGGGTTACTCCCTAATTAAAACATTAGGTCTTGCATTTTATTAGGTGCTCTCAATTTGAATCTTCAAAATCAACTAAGAGCACATTCCTCTCCAATTAAAACAAGCGTTCACCTACTTATGGGTGCGTGCAAAGCCACGTGCTCCTGGTAAGGATTAAAGTACTTGTACTGTTTTCCACAGAATTCACAAATGTAGTTCCCGGTTTCTGTAATGAGAAAACAGAAAGTGTGAAAGGTTTCCTAGTCTGAAATTGATCATCTCGGGATTAAACACAAAATAAAGCGGACGGTAGAATTCCTACTTGGTCCGATTTTTTGGAATGGTTCCGTCGGTTCCTCCTCTTTGGGATCGTCCACTGGAATGACAGCCTGGTCGTAGGGATCTGAAAGGGGGAGGGCAGCGTGTGAGGTGTTGACTCTTCTATATGATAAAATAGGGGCAATACGAACCATCACCAGCCAATACAATCTGTGTATAGTTTAGACACCTTTGATCCGTGACTTGTGTGCGACTGCATGCTTTTGGATTCATTATGTGAAAATGATTCTCAAAATGAAATACTAAAATTAAACATGTGATGCTATCAATTTTATTGAAATAAACAATTTTCTTTTATAAATAGAATCTCTTTGTTCCTTCCAAAAATAATTAAAAAAATAAATAAATAAATAAAAATGGCAGACAGATATTCTTGTACCAGTTTTCCCCAGAGTCCGTGGTGTTTTAATGTGTACAAACAAGCACTGTACTTTATATGCAGATTTCAAAACCAGCACACAATGCAGAAGCTCTGCAAGTCTCTGCTTGACTGAGGCCAGGACTGAAAAGCAGGTACTGATGTGCTGTGCTGATCCAGAGCAAGAGCCCTACATTCACAAGCACCACAAATAAATGACATTGTCTCTATAATGAAAGGGTTTACCATCCACTGCGTGCAGGTCCCTGTGCTCCTGGAAACAGCTGTAGTATTTATACTTCTTCCCACAGATGTCGCAGGCATACCGGAAGTTATCTACGAAACAGGAAAGCAAAGAGAGACATTTTGTGTTTCTTGGTGTATTTGTTCCTCTGGTAAATTTGAAAGAATCCACTCACTGGTTGCTCCTTGGGAACTCCCCTCTCCTGCTCCCGTTTCTGTTTCTGTAGAAAGAGAAAACAGGCAGTTAATACGATATCATCAGAGTACTATAAATAACACTGCTGCTCTGCACGTTACACATGATTTCTTGCCTAAACCCCCATGCGTTTACAGAATCAAACCAGTCTAACGTCTCTACTTCTGGCTCAACAGTAGTATCTTGTCCAGTGACTGTGCTGCCAATGTTAATGAACAGAGTTTGGTTAAAAACTGCAGGGAAGGTGATTCTACATGACGTTCTATACTGGAAGCCAGGCATCATGTATATATGTGGATTTGAATGCTCTCTGTTAAACATCTATCTGCACCACCCATCAAAATGATCCTGATTGTTACTCTTTGCTTAAAGACTTTGATTTCATACCTGAAAGAAATAGAGTGAACCCAGTATTATCAATTTGTCTCTTACCTGCAAATAGGGCAACTGCATTTTAGGCTATTTTCAGATTAAGTGAAAAAATAATTGCCCAAAGAGAAATCCATAACATGCTAAAAGGGTGAACCTGCATCTCTGACAATCAGGAGCATGAAGAGGCTCATGGGCACTGAATCTCTGACAATCAGGAGCTATGAAGAGGCTCATGGGCACTGAATCTCTGATAATCAGGAGATATGGAGAGGCTCATGGGCACTGAATCTCTGATAATCAGGGAGACATGAAGAGGCTCATGGGCACTGAATCTCTGATAATCAGGAGCTATGAAGAGGCTCATGGGCACTGAATCTCTGATAATCAGGAGATATGGAGAGGCTCATGGGCACTGAATCTCTGATAATCAGGGAGACATGAAGAGGCTCATGGGCACTGAATCTCTGATAATCAGGAGATATGAAGAGGCTAATGAGCACTTTGCCTTTCTTGTATTAACATGTGTTTGAAACAGGGTACTTCCTGTTTACTAAACCCTTGGAGCAGCATGGCAGCCTCTATCAGGTTCCTTCTGTTACTTGTTACACACACTTTGCAACAAAGGATTGTTTCGTTGTATTGCCGTGTTTTCAGTAAGATATTGTGCTACTGCAGTTTATTTTTTTATATTACCATTACAAAGATATCCTAAGCAGAGGAATGCTGCAGCAAGGTTTTTTTCAGTTTTACAAACAATCCTTTACAGACCAGGAAACTCCATTGTGATCATTAACCTCAAGCAAAAGTCTCTTTTTAAAAATAATAACATTGCAGCTTCGCCCTTCTGGCAGCAGAAAGTAAAACAAAATAAAACTGACCACAAATACAAAAGGGTGATACTGACATTTAAAACAAATGCGCAGAGAGTGGATTGTTAAATTGCCAGTGGTTTTTCATGCAAGTTAAATGTATTTATTAATTTTAATTTTTGGAAAGTAGTATTTTAGCAGTTTCGCTCTATTAGCAGGTAAGGGATGAATTTTGCCTAAGATGCCTTATGGGAGACTCTGTTGTACGGCCCCCATCAACGCATATCGCAAAACAGAAACTGCATATCTTTAAAGCCCATTGCAGACAGCGAGACAGCTGGTCAGCTGACCTGGAGTTCATTTTGTTATTTAAACAGGTCAGCTGTTACAATAAAATATTAAGATAAGTAACACAAGCAAAGTATCCCCTGGTACAGTGTAACATGCATTAACCTGCTGTGCCACCTTGCAATGGGATTTAGAAAGGTACAAGCTGTGGTTGTTCTGCAGGGATGGTGAATGTATTACCTTGGTGAGCCCGCACGTGAGTCTGAAAGCAGTTGTAGTACTTGTATTTCTTTCCACAGATTCCACACACGTAGGACCCTGAAAGGAACAGGAAATGGAAATGCAGAGACATCATTCAGACATACAACCACGTACAGCATTTAGTGGCGGCTCCACCGAGAACCAGATTCCTTACCAAGGGTCTGCGGGCTCCGGGGCCCCCCAATCACCACGCAGATCTCGGCTGGCAGCTTCCCGCCGCTGTCTTTGCCGTTCTTCCTGTCTTTGGCATCATCTTGCCAGAGCACTTCCTGAAGGTCGTAGTCCTCACTGAGCTCAGACTTGAGCGTCATCGGTGAGGACGTGGTGCCAGCAGGGCGCTGAGAGGCTGGCCCCCTGGGCTTGGGAGTGTTCCTGCTGTCCATTCAGACTGCAACACAGGAGGGCAGCGGGTTATTACTGTGATATACACACTCACTTCAGCGGAATAGCTCAGACAGACTACCTTGGACAAAGCTTTATGGAAAGGGTAGATTATGCATGCATCATTTCGGATCAACTGCCACTAACTCTGGCAGTCAAAACTTAACCATTTACTGGCAAGAGAGAGAAGTTTCCAAGCCTCCCCTTTTTATAGAATCGACTGCTTATTAACTACCGTATTGCAACGACATCCTAATGCCAATGTGAAGTCTGAGCCTCTTTATTCAGCTCTGGGTGTACCTGGTAACAGATACAGTATGCAGTACCAAATTAAATTGAGGGTAAAAATAGAAATGTAACACTGCCTCCACTCTTGTCAAAGTCTTTCCCATCGAATATTGTCCCAAAAAAGGGAAAATATAAGGAGAAACCCCACAATCGGCGAACGTCAGTTTGTGTTATTTTAGTCGATAATGTACACCGATATTCATGCTTGAATTTCTTCCAGCATAATGTTTGGTCAGGCGCGCTTACTATACTAATGACGCCAGAACACGGAGACAGTCATTTCCCAGCGCTGTGTAGCGGGCGATCAACCTGCAGTAAATACGTCTCAAAAAAAGAGAAGTTTTTTTAAATATCTGAAGACATCAACACAGGGTTCTTCCCAGGCCTTTTCAGCCAGACGGGACGCCCGGCAAAGTGGCTGTCGCCGCCCGGCTGAAAAAACCTGATCCGCCCGTCTTGCAGATGCTACTGTGCCTTTAACAATAAGGGTTGATTTCGCTTGTAGCAGACCGTTGCTGCGTGAAAAAAAAAAATCTTGGAACCACATGACAGCTGTGTTACAACTTGACACAACATTTAACCAATCAGAGTGTTGAAGGGGGGCGGGTTTTCTGTGTTAAGCACCTCGAGAGGCTAAAACGTTAAAAATGACTGCCAAAAAAATAACTAATTATTTTCAAAGCAAAAATAGTGAATGAATGCAGGGGGTCAAAATAAGCCGGCGAGCGGCACAATCTACCGCCTAATAATATATTTGCACCGCTACTTTATTAAATATTACAATTATTTTCGGGTATTATTATTCAGTAAATTTTTGTTGTATTACTGTACTGTAAAATGATATATAGTACATAATAGCTATACATATGCACCAAAAAAAAAAAAAAAAAGAGTACTCCTTTTATTGTGATATCGTAACAATATGTACCCAGGTGCTTGTGAGAGATATTGGGGGATAATATATAGAGGCTGTATGCCTTTAAGAAGAAAGGCGTGATGGGATATCAGCTGACATACAAATGCTTAAATGCAGCGGTGCTGGATTATTACATTCCAGTTTCATGCAGCAGTTATGATGGTGACCAAACGTGTGAGTACTGTTTTGTAAAAAAAAATGGTTAAAATGAAGTTGCATTCAAAAAATGTAGAACAGCGAAAAACACAAACAGACGTGAACTGAAATAGTGATAAAACCTAAGTAATGCTACTTAGCTCTCCTCGACAACGTTTAGCATCGTGATCGACGGGCTTGAAGTTAAATCTAGCTCTGTAGTTAGGAATCTTGGTGTGGTCTCTGACCCGAGCCTTACTTTCGAGTCGCATATCCGCAATGTCACCAAGGTGTCCTTTTTTCATCTTCGTAACATTGCTCATCTGCTCCCTATGCTGTCTGTGCCTGATGCAGAAAGGCTAGTTCATGCCTTTGTTTCTCCCTGGCTCGATTATTGCAACCTCTCCAAGGCTGCTATCAGCAGGCTACAATATATTCAGAACTCGCTGCTCGCATTTTAACTGGCACTAAACTGGGTGCCCATATTACACCGGTTCTTGCTTCTTTGCACTGGTTGCTGGTTGAGAGCAGGATTGATTTTAAAATACTGTTAACCTATAAGGCTCTGAATGGTTTAGCTCCAGGTTACATTGCTGAATTGCTTACACGTTACACACCCGTATGTAATCTATGTTCTTCATCCTCGGGTTTATTGGCAATACCCAAAACTAAGCTTCGCTCCATGGGCAATAGGGCTTTTTGCCGCTATGCGCCCAAGTTTTGGAATGACCTTCCTCAATCTGTCAGGGATGCTAAGACCGTTGATGCTTTTAAAAAACAGTTAATGACACACTTTTACATTCAGGCATTTTTATCATGATTTGTTTTTTGATTTGTGTAATTTCTTTTATGTTATGTATACTCTTAATGTGCTGTATGTATATATGGTTCTCTGTGTTTGTACAGCACTTTGAGATGCGTGCATTTAGGCACTTTATAAAATAAAGATTATTATTATTATATTAACAAAATGCCCTGAAAACAAAGAAAACAATTTAAATGAAGCAATAAGCCCAATAATTAAGCTAAAAAGGAAGTGCAAAGGTTACCGGTTTTTTTTGTTTTGTTTTTTTGTGAACTCCAGTAACCCTACGTTATCTTTCCCCAGTCAAGTCGTACAGTGCCTAAATAAGCACAGTAATTTACCAATATAAAAAAAGTCATGAAAAAGAAAAAATGTAAAACATAAAAAACAGCAACCAAACATAGTCAAAAAGACAACACACTATTCAAATTCTTTGTCGTATTATATATTTAAGGTAAGGCAAGTTTATTTATCCGTTAAGTGCTCACGGCTATAATGTTCTGCCGCCCGGCTGTACAGAATTCCTGGGGGGAAACCTGTAATAGGATATCCGAGTTGTGTGCAGAAAAACAGACTTGATGCTACATTAAATCCAGAATATTATTCTGATGCTTTCTGAAAAAGCTCTCTTTGAATATTTAAGACTCTGGAGTGTTTGCCAGGTTGTTACATTATATTATTATTACACAACGTACTTCAAAATGGCCTTTTGTAATTTGTGTTTATCTTGCTTAATCTGCACTGGCTGCGGGTGTATTACAGCAGAAATTGATTACAGTGCCGTCTTTTTTTTTTTTTTTTTGATTAAGTGAATAATTTCAGTTGTGCTGCATTTAAGTATGCTTAAAATAAAAATGTAACAGAAGTTGTTGTAGATGACATTGCATGGGCTACATTTTTTTGTACTGTACAGAAGTGTTTTACTAGTACAAATGCAAAATGTTATTTTTGTGTGACTATGTTGTAAAACAAATGTATAAATTGCTGTCCAGCACACACTATAATACCATGTTATTCTTTGCATTCATTTTCTGAAGTAAATTTAACAAGTAAACAATACCTGTTCATTTTTGTCATAAACACATTTAAACGACATCTGTTCATTTTTTAACATTTTATTATTATTATTATTATTATTATTATTATTATTATTATTATTATTTATTTCTTAGCAGACGCCCTTATCCAGGGCGACTTACAGTCAAACAAAAATACAAGATAAAAATACAAAAATAAAAATACAATGACTTTGGTTTATAATTATAAAACAGTTTCAATACAGGCCCTGTGTCTGGTTCTAGTAGTTTACAATCGCTTACCTGCACTGTCTATTATTATCAGCATCCTATCAGTATCGGCCGATATGGGTAGATAACCATCGGCTATAGGTATCGGCCAAGAAACTCTTTATCGGTGCACCCCTAATAATAACCTCTAGGATTGTCTTAGGATCTCTGACCCAAATCCTTGCAATCCTGGAAAGTAGTGATGAAAAAAACAAATCCTCGCTGTAGTATTAAAAACCTGACAATCTGGCATCCGTTTGCGTTACATTATATCATTTAAATTCAATTCAAATTCCAGTATATTGCAAAACAGCCAAAAGCAACAGAAATGCTGAAGTTCAGCTGAAAGAATGTGCACTATCTAGTGGATTATCTAGTGGGAGCAAGGGGAAGTTCAGCAGGTTATGCAGAGGGGAGGCAGGCTGCTGTTGCAATACGGATGGGAAACGTGTTGTCACAAGCCACGTACAGGCAGGGATTGCTTTGAGAATGGTTGATGCACAAAGACATGCTGTCACAATTCATGAAGTTTCCAATACCAACAATGAAGAGCTTGAAAAGCAAGGGGTGCAAACCAAACTAACGTTTGGCAATTGACAGCCATAGAGTTCTAGTCAAATAATGTAGAACAGAGAATGGAGCCGCTGTGCATGTACAGGACATATAGGACAATGGAAAAAAAGGAAAATGAACATATTTTGAATTTAATGTTATATACCATACCTAATCTATTCAAATGGATGACCTGATTAAATATCAGATTGCTAAACACTTCACTGCAGTATATTGCAGATGAAATGTAAAAGTGCAGGAGAACCCCCCACCGCACAAAACCCCACATTTAAAACACATAACAGGCTACAGGGCTGCTACGATTACATTGAAAACCGATTCTTCAATCGATTCCATTCCTCATTATATACATTGATATAAATACTGGATAATCCATTCAATAATTACATGTGTGTAACGCGCATAGTTCACAACATTTAAGTTTATCAACGAAACTGCACCGAACGCGCTGCCTTGCTATTTACAGTATTTCTGCCAAAGACAAGCAGTGGGCGTGCTCTTCTTTACCTGCTCGTGTTAACCAGCATCTGATTTGCTGGTCCCACCCTACCAGAGAATCAGTTTTGAAAATGTTTTGTAAGTACGCCCTTCTGTGTATTCGGTGTAAACAAACAGAAAAAGCACGGCGCCTTGAATCCAGAGCAGAACGACAGGCTTGTATTCCTGGCAAACAGCCTGGAAATAAACTGTGCACACTGAAGAAAACTGACTGGATATAGTGTGTGCTTCTTTGGAGTTTCAGAATGAACGGTCATATAATGAATATTTACTAATATTCAATAATATTAAAATAAATAAATAAATAAATAAATAAAATAAACAAACAAACAAACAAACAATCACGGATGTTAAACGCAGTTTTGGAGTAATGATCAGCTTGACCTATAGCGAGTCTGCATGTTGTGGTGAGTAAATCGATGTTATTATTATTATTATTATTATTATTATTATGATGATGTTTTAGGCAGGGATTTCCACATTGTGTGTTTCACAGATATAGTGAAGGTTAGGTGGTACAGTATGAACAAGATGCAATGTGTGATGCTGCAGCTGCGGTTTTCATAAACCCGTGTCTAGTTTATATAGATTACATTCCACAGTACTGTAATCTGTTTAATAAATATTTTAGTAGCACTCCTGTAGTATGTTAAGCTTGCTTTCGAATTTTGTGTTTTTTTCTCCTGACGGTTTCTAAAGGCAGTCCTAATGGAACTGTGCCAGATGTTGGGTCCTAGGTTGCACAGACCAAACAAGCGCACACATTTACCATACATGTCTCTATAAAGGAGTTTTAAATGCCACATTTCCATGAGCAAACAATTTGTGACATTGAGATTTATTAACACCTATCACTTAGAAACGTGCATACCAGTGCCTTATGCAAGATTGATCAATCAGGATTTAATAATGCATGCAACAGTTCTAACAAATCAAGTCATTTATTTCACATGCCAATGATAAATATCTTAAGAGGGTTTATGTGTTGAAATTGAACTTCTTTACTAAAAGGACTTGCTTTCCAATAAAGTTAAAATACATACCATTTGTATTCCTATTGGATTTTCACGGTTTTTAAAACTTTGATTTGAAAGGAGAAAATTAATACATATGCTGTGTCTTTTCACTGCTGCAGCGCAGTTCAACGGAACGCTGCTTTCAAGAACATCCATTGATCTTTTATATCCATCCAAACTGTGAAGCAATAAGCACGGGATCCATCACCATTGTTTGTTTCACATGTTACACATTTAAAAGAAAGATTTGACAACTACAGCCAGCGATATTTTACCAGAAAAATAAAAAGCTAGTCTCTACAGTACAAGAATGTCTTCGTGCATCCTCCGTCTATGTCAACGTGCTGCTCTCTTCACAGGTCAAATGAATTTTTCACAAGCTGCCTTACTGGACATCTTCAGTGTTACAATGAAACATGTACATCCCATTCCTGGAGAAAAATGTGGTTTGTTTATTTTTTTTTAAAGGGGCGGTGCTTTAACCTAATCAGTGTTTTCAAAATAAAAATAATTAGTGTTGGTGAATATTGTATGTTTCACACTTATTCTACCATAACTTATTTCACACCCACATCTTGTGCACTAAGTATTCAGTACATGTTTAATTGAAGCAATACTGCCGCTATAGGCACTCCCCTAGTGCTTTGGTATTATAACTCCAATGCACGGCAGCAGCATCATTGATAAAGAGGTGCTACGTATAACGATCTGGTAATGGATTTTAATACAACTTTAATAGGCCTTATACAAAACCAAAAAGATCACATTTTGCAGTGACATTTAATGTGAAATTTATAGTATTCAAACATTGTCAAACGTTTAGGGGTGCAACAATTAAAATCGATGCATCGATTATTGATCATCTGAGTTTTGATTACATGTTGGTGAATTGATGCATCAAATTAGAACCCAGTTTGAAGTCTCCTGTTGCCGGTTTGCATTAAAACCTTGAGTGTGTGAGAGTGCGCTTCTTTTAGTGCTAGTACGGTAGATTAGCACGTTGCTAGGATACACACTTTACGCCTCTACATTCGCGTTGGACAAGCCAAATCAGAAATAGGCCTATTGTATTCACGTTTTCTTGATTTAAAAATAAAGGCAAAACGTGTTTTTTTTGTTTGTTTGTTTGTTTTTTAATCTATTAAATATACCAATTACCTTCTTTTGTTTCAAAGCATGTTGTGTTTGGATTATATGGCAATATTACATAAAAAGAAGCAGAATTTAGTACGATAGTTAATTTAGTCTGGATGATTTGTGAGATTAATTCAAATGCTTTGCTTTGCTTTTGGGCATAATGTTAACAGTAATTAACCATAGTTCAGATAGAAATGACTTCTGTTAAAAAAGTCTTTTATTATTACAATGTTAAAGGGACATCTGATACAGGACGCACGCATATGCTTTTCAGTTGTTAAACTCAAATCCTTTGTATTTCTTTTTTTATACAAAAGTGAGTGGAATCTTGGAAATGGATGTAGACACACATTTGGTTAGGCACTGTATTTCCTTAAAACATGCAGTATGTCATGCACTGAAAATACAAATCTGTGAGTATCTGTAAATTGTTTGGTTGTGTATGCAAACAGCATTTACGTGTAGCTATGTAGGTCAGCAAATGAGATTTGTATTTTGTAGCTGAGCGACCATGTAATTGAACAGATCGTATGTTACTGTAAACTCAGTTGTGATCTTCATACATACAGCGCTTGTTAATTGAACAGATCGTATGTTACTGTAAACTCAGTTGTGATCTTCATACATACAGCGCTTGTTAATTGAACAGATCGTATGTTACTGTAAACTCAGTTGTGATCTTCATACATACAGCACTTGTTAATTGAACAGAGCGTATGTTACTGTAAACTCAGTTGTGATCTTCATACATACAGCGCTTGTTAATTGAACAGATCGTATGTTACTGTAAACTCAGTTGTGATCTTCATACATACAGCGCTTGTTAATTGAACAGAGCATATGTTACTGTAAACTCAGTTGTGATCTTCATACATACAGCGCTTGTTAATTGAACAGATCGTATGTTATTGTAAACTCAGTTGTGATCTTCATACATACAGCGCTTGTTAATTTATTTTTTGAAAAAAAAAAGTGGGCTGCATCTTCCAAAAATATTAATACGTACATTTTATTTCTTGAACAATTAGTCTGTACTCACTGTCTCAATCTAAACATTGCTAAACAATTTTTTTATTATTTCATGCAAACTGTATATAAAATGAGTTCTGTTTTGTAGTTTTGTTTTTTTTTGATCTTCGTGATGCCCCGCATCTTGGACACGGTGCTGCCTTTGTGATTTGACTAACAGTTTTTTTGTTTGTTTTTATTTTTAACCAATAACCAACTGTGACAGGAATGACGAGTGGTAACGTCACGGCAGAAGCAGGAAGGACAACTGACACCAGGTACTGCAGTTCAAAAAGGCTTGCGCCGTTTTAATTAAAAAAATAAATAAAATATTTAAACAAAAATAAACACTTGCTCGCAGAGCAAAAATAAAAGGTTTAACAAAAACAAATCACGAACACAAAATAATACGATCCCAGGTCAGGCTGGGCAGTTGCTGTCACTGTTCCTGGAATCTTTTTAAATCACGTTTCGTTTCTCTCCACTCTCGCTCCTCACTAACACCCACCCCGAGCTGGAGAGCTGCAGGCTTTTTATAACAGGTGACCATCTCCCGATTAGCAACAAATTAAATCACTTAATTAAATTCGGGAGATGGCCCTTCTTCTGCACGAGTTTTATTATTACTTCTGTGGATGGGACTACCCATCCACGCTACAAGACAAATCGGCTACACCGTCAAAATACAAACAATAACAGAACATACGGCGCTCGCCGTCATACATTTAAATATAATAAATCATCAAAATAAACAAACACAAAATAACACAGGGGCGGAGGGGGAACCCTCGTTCTGAAAATAAAATAAACAAACACATATCAATAAGCAGGGCTTACTACCGCCCTGCTACATATCCCCCACCTTGTGCAACGCACACTTGGCCCCAACGGCCACCTTCCCCCTCAGTCTCAAAGTCCCGGAAGAGGGGGAAGCAAGTTGCTTCTGGGGGGTGGCCATGGTGGAATCTCTGGCACCCCCCAATTCTTCGTGGCCGGCAGCTCCCTCTTCCGGGGCTCCCGCCACACTCTATCCTGCCGTGAAAGTGCGGCTGGGGGAGCTGGTCTCCTGACCTCCCCCCCCTTCTTCATGGCCGGCAGTTCCCCTCCGTGGGGCTCCGACCACACAATCTCCTGCCGCGAAAGTGCGGCTGGGGGAGCTGGTCTCCTGACCTTCCCCCCCCCTTCTTCATGGCCGGCAGTTCCCCTCCGTGGGGCTCCGACCACACAATCTCCTGCCGCGAAAGTGCGGCTGGGGGAGCTGGTCTCCTGACCTCTCCCCCTTTTCTTCATGGCCGTCAGTTCCCTTCCGTGGGGCTCCGGCCATAGTGTAGTGACCCCAGGCGAAGCAGGATCCCTGGCGACCCCAGGCGAAGCAGGACCCTCGACGACCCCAGGCGAAGCAGGATCCCTGGCGACCCCAGTCGAAGCAGGATCCCTGGCGACCCCAGTCGAAGCAGGATCCGGGACGACCCCAGGCGACGGCGGCAGCAGCGCGGACCTCGGGGCGGCAACAGCAGCGGACCCTCGGGCGGCGGCAGCAGCGGACCCTCGAGGCGGCGGCAGCAGCAGCAGCCCTCGAGGCGGCGGCAGCAGCAGGGGGACCGGGAGGCGACGGCAGCAGCAGCGGACCCTCGGGAGGCGACGGCAGCAGCAGCGGACCCTCGGGAGGCGACGGCAGCAGCAGCGGACCCTCGGGAGGCGACGGCGGCAGCAGCGGACCCTCGGGAGGCGAACTCGGGAGGGGAGCCCCTGGCCATGGAGGTGGCAGCGGGAGCTCCACTTCTCCCTCGTACCCTGTATCCTGTGGGGAACAAAAGGCAGCCCCAGGCGATAAGGAGCAACAGGCAGCCCCAGGCGATGCGGAGCAACAGGCAGCCCCAGGCGATCCAGGCGTGGCATCCCTGAGCGGAGCGGGCGTGGCATCCCTGGGCGGTGCGAGGCTGGCATCCCCGGGCGGTGCGAGGCAGGGCGGCATGGGCTCCTCCCCTTCTGGCGGCCAAGGCGGCAGGGCCTCCTCCCCTTCTGGTGGCCAAGGCGGCAGGGCCTCCTCCCCTTCTGGCGGCAAAGGCGGCAGGGGCTCCTCCCCTTCTGGCGGCCAAGGCGGCAGGGGCTCCTCCCCTTCAGGCTGCGAAGGCTGAACCAGCAGGCATGCTCCCTCTGCTGGTGGTGGTGGGAGCGACAAGTCGTCCTCCCATGGTGGCGGAGGTGGAACCAGCAGGAACTCTCCCTCTGCTGGCGGAGGTGGGAGCGACTCACAGTCCTCCCAGGGCGGTGGAGGTGGAACCAGCAGGAACTCTCCCTCTGCTGGTGGAGGTGGGAGCGACACACAGTCCTCCCATGGAGACGGAGGTGGCACCAGCAGGTATTCTCCCTCTGCTGGCGGAGGTAGGAGCGACACCCAGTCCTCCCAGGGCGGTGGAGGTGGAACCAGCAGGAACTCTCCCTCTGCTGGCGGAGGCGGGAGTGACACCCAGTCCTCCCCCGGAGGTGGAGGCGGAACCAGCAGGAACTCTCCCTCTGCTGGCGGAGGTGGGAGCGACACCCAGTCCTCCCAGGGCGGTGGAGGTGGAACCAGCAGGTATGCTCCCTCTGCTGGCGGAGGTGGGAGCGACTCACAGTCCTCCCACGGAGGTGGAGGTGTAACCAGCAGGAACTCTCCCTCTGCTGGCAGGTACCTGGGCTGTGGATGTTCGGCCTTCCCCCTCTTGGGCTGTGGACGTACCGACTCCCCCCTCTTGGGCTGTGGACGCACCGGCTCCCCCCTCTTGGGCTGTGGACGCACCGGCTCCTCCCTTTTAGGCGCAGGGGCGTTCGGGCTCCTCCCACTCCAGGTCCGTGTTCCTCTCTGCCTCCTTCTCCTCACCTTCCGCTCTCCCCTCTCGCTCCTGGTAGACCCAGTCGACCATCTGGGTCATCCTCTCCAAGGCCTCTATGAGCCCTGGATATCCTCTGGTGATGGCCTTTTCCTGATCTTCTAGCTCCAGCCTAACGAAGTCCAAGAGGATATCCAGGTTGCTGTCCCCCAGCAGATGTCTCCCCTCTGTTTTTAACCACAGCGGGGCGCTGGGGTCCCTCAGCCAGCTCTCATACCTCTCCATCCTTCTCTGGAGAGGTGGCCTCTGTGGAGCACTTTCCCTCTGGTAGTGCCTCACCTCCGTGAAGTGCAGGCACCACGAAGCTTCCTCCAACCTCTTTCTTCCCATCTTCCTTCCTCCTCTTCACTCCACAAACAATAATCGAAAAAAAATGAAAAACAAAAAACTGCAGTACCCACTTCTGCCTGCGTCCTGGAGGCGCTGCGATCCCACGCAGGACACCACGTGTGACAGGAATGACGAGCGGTGACGTCACGGCAGAAGCAGGAAGGACAACTGACACCAAGTACTGCAGTTCAAAAAGGCTTGCGCCGTTTTAATTAAAATAAATAAAATATTTAAACAAAAATAAACACTTGCTCGCAGAGCAAAAATAAAAGGTTTAACAAAAACAAATCACGAACACAAAATAATACGATCCCAGGTCAGGCTGGGCAGTTGCTGTCACTGTTCCTGGAATCTTTTTAAATCACGTTTCGTTTCTCTCCACTCTCGCTCCTCACTAACACCCACCCCGAGCTGGTGAGCTGCAGGCTTTTTATAACAGGTGACCATCTCCCGATTAGCAACAAATTAAATCACTTAATTAAATTCGGGAGATGGCCACCTTCTGCACGAGTTTTATTATTACTTCTGTGGATGGGACTACCCATCCACGCTACAAAACAAATCGGCTATGCCGTCAAAATACAAACAATAACAGAACATACGGCGCTCGCCGTCATACATTTAAATATAATAAATCATCAAAATAAACAAACACAAAATAACACAGGGGCGGAGGGGGAACCCTCGTTCTGAAAATAAAACAAACAAACACATATCAATAAGCAGGGCTTACTACCGCCCTGCTACACCAACCGACACCAATTTAAATGTGTCGTTCTTATTATTGAAAATATATATATATATATATATATATATATATATATATATATATATATATATATATATATATATATATATATACATTTCATTTTTTGAACACGGTAAGAAAAACTATTATTTGACATTATGATTTTGTGTGTGTGTATATATATATATATATAGACACACAAACAAACATTTACGCCGGACGCGCACAGAAATAGGAACAGTTTAAGACACTGTCTGTTTCTCTATGTGGCCGGTGTGAAAGCCTGCATCGTACAGTACTGTATTCTAGAAAAATAAATGTTACGTTGGTGTGAAAGTCTTGTGCTCTAAAGTAACATTTAAACTTGTTGTTGTTGTTTGCCAACAACAACAACAACAACAACAACAACAACATCTGACTGTGCGTGAATGCCACCTGACAAACCTTCGCATTCCTGGCTAGTGAATGAACCTTTGAACACAGCCCTAAAGATTATACAATGCCCTACTCAGACCCCACCTACAATACGGTGTGCAGTTTTGGTCACCTAACTACAAAAGAAGACATCATTGCACTGAAGTAGTACAGAGAAGGGCAACGAGGCTGATCCCACAACTGAATGACATGAACTGTGAGGACAGGTTAAAATAATGGAAGCTCTTCAGCCTAGAAAAAAGAAAAGGAAAGAGTGATTTGATTGAAGTCTTTAAAATTGTAAACGGTCTGGATAAAGTTAACCCAGGACACTACTTCAAATCTAAACACAGAGAAAACAACAGACAGCATAAATGGAAGTTGAGAAAGTAAGTTTAAAACAGAAAGCACGTTTTTACACAAAGTTATAAATGCACGGGATAGCCTACCAAATGAAGCAGTAGCATCTAAAACACTGGGAACATTTACAAAAATACCAGCTTTTGTGTTTTTATATTAGTTTTTACAGTAGTGGAGAATGGTGTGGAGGCTGTGTGGTCTAGTGGTTAAAGAAAAGGGCTTGTAACCAGGAGGTCCCCGGTTCAAATCCCACCTCAGCCACTGACTCATTGTGTGACCCTGAGCAAGTCACTTAACCTCCTTGTGCTCTGTCTTTCGGGTGAGATGTATTTGTAAGTGACTCTGCAGCTCATGCATAGTTCACACACCCTAGTCCCTGTAAGTCGCCTTGGATAAAGACATCTGCTAAATAAACAAATATATATATATATATATATATATATATATATATATATATATATATTTTATTTTTACTTACTGCAGTGGAAAAATCAGTAAAAGTATTTTTTATAGTTTCTAAATATAAAAATTAGATAATATTCTCTAGAGTGTCCTGAACCAAAATACCATTTCAAGTCTCTACTACTAAAAACAGATTTTTTGATGAATTTTATAAGATAGAAAGGCAAAAAGTCAGCTAAAAATGTGTACAAATAAATATATATAAAATAAAATCACAAAATCACTCAGTTGAAACAATGCCTTGTAATTCGAGACTCCACATCAGTGTTGAATTTCAAATCCACTCTTAAGACACACAGCTTTTTTTACGTCTTGTTTTTATGATCTTAGGAATTGGTTTTTATTTGTATCGTACCTGTTTTGAAGGTATTTTTCAATTGACTGTTTATTTTGTTTTATTATTATTATTATAATATGTTCCTGATTTTGTTTTTCTATATTGTGCAGCACCCAGAGACACACCTTGGTGTGACGGGTGCTATATCAAATAAAAAATATTATTATTATTTTGTCCAAACATCAATATTTTTCAACACCTTTCAGGAGGTATTGTGTAGTCCCTCAGGTCATAGAACAACAAGTTTGTATACATCTATCTCTTTAAAAACAGCAAGTGGAATACATAATATAAAATGCTAAGATGCTACTGTTTGATTTCTAATGAATTTTTATAGGAGGGTCAACTACAGCCAAAAAAACACTAGTCCTGGGGGAGCAGCCCACTGAAAAACCCTTCAAGGGTTAAAAGAGCAGGCAGCACCCGGCACAGTTCACAGAGTTACTCTATTGCAAATGAAAAGGAATAATTGAGTAAGGCATTGCGATTGAGATCAGGGTTGTGCACGACTGTCTAAGCAGGTTGTAATCAATGTGCCGATCCTGTATGTGAGCCTGTACCGACATGCAAAAAAAAAACAAACAAAAAAAAAAAACACGTCCTTAGACCAATAACATTTAACAAGAAAAATACTCCAAAGCCGTTAACTTTCTTGTGTACTGTTCACATGACAACGATGTTTTAAATCGCCTATCAGTGCGTCTGTACTGGCTTTTCTGTGACCTGTAAATGTACAGCAGGAGGTGGGACAAAGTCAGTGTTGCACTGTTATGTTAATTTAGGTTGCTAAAATCTAGTTTTCAGCATTGGAGGTAAAATACCAAAAATAGACAACAAAGCAAAAGCAGCAAAGTATATTTTGGCTGAGGATCGTGTCAAGAAATTTCCCAAAGAAACTTTACATGCAGATGGAGGTAAAATGTTTTGCACATCTTGTAAGGCGACTGAAGAAAATACAATCTATCGCTATTTAGCTTCAGAATCACACATTAAACGAAAGGCTACTACAGAGGCTGCTGAACAGAATGTAAAACAAACAGCTTTCAGAAAACAAACTTGAAAGTCAGCGCAGAGAAAAAGTATTCCTGTCGGTTGTAGCCAAGTTAAATCAGTACTACAGGTACGATCTAGCACAACCACCTCACTTCAAAACAGCCTGCTGCTTACTTTTTAAAACGCAGTTAGAATTTTAGACCGGAATAGGCACGCTTTCTTTCTTTTGACTCAGTTCTAATAAAATACATTCCTGGATGGGACAAACATGACAATGAACATGCTGCATAATGGCCTTTATTAAAGAATGACAGATGCCCTTGAGGGTAACCAAGTGTTGGGACTGTTTCTAATCGATTTCCACATCTGTATAACTTGGCAAAGCGTTGCTTTACACTTCCAAGCAATTCAGTGGATGCAGAACGTGCAGGCTCAATGTATGGACAAGTCTTCACAATACAAAGACAGAGAATGTCTGCAGAACCTGCTGGGGGATGTTGCATGCTTGCCTTTAACACATGACAGCACTGTGTTTAGTAAGGAAGCGCCATTATTTTTAGGCTTTTATAGTGCTCTGAAATATTATCTACTTAGGTTTATTTAATGTTTAAACATATCTGCGAAATCCTAATTTTATTGCATAACCTACCCACGAAAAATATGTAAATTCTCCGCGATTTAAGTAGACCCCTACTCATGACATACACTGATACTGCAAACCACATTACATCAGAAAGGAACTTGATAGTCCCAAGAAAAGTTTTAAAAATACACAGAGAAAAATAACTGGAGCTGCTGGCACTCCATTGCCTTCAACACTCTGGTAGAGCTGGAAAGCACACACACACACACATTAGAGGATCGCTTTCCTCAACCAAAAGTCAAATATCATGAACTGTTACAAAAATTACATATCTGGTGTCTATACAGTAGTCTCCGGCTAAGAGAACACCCCTCGGGAATCAAGCGAAGTGTTCTCTTAGCCGAAGTGTTCTTTAAAGACGGAGTTGACCACCAGACACAAAATTAATGTCATGACGCACGTGCATCAACACATGAAATGAATAGAATAAGTAAGAGAAAAGCAATAGGCAAGTGTATGTTAATAAACTATAATAATAAAGTAACAGACAAACCAACGTTAATAAACTAACTGTCAAACTAAATTAACACAGCACCCCTACACACGTTACAAAATGCAGCAGCAGCTCTAGATTAATTGTGAATATATATACAGGAGCAATATTCAAGACATGCGCATTATCTAACAGAATGGTGAAGCAGCTCACCAGAACGGAAAACACCAAATTGCTCGGCGACTTGTGTCTGATTCAGGTTTTTTTCAGGAGCTTGAACAATTTCCCTTTTTGTATTAAGAGAAACATTTGTTTACATGCCATTTTGTAGCGATGAGGTGCTCGTGGGCAATGATATGACGGCTGTTCTGGAAAGGCTGAGTAAACCGATCAGTGTGCCTCAAGACACTCTCGCGATGACAAGTCACATTTCAAAAGACTGAATAAACCATTTCAATTGAAGTTTGACGATGAGTTATAGGACTGCTACGATTAAAATCTAAAATCAATTTTTCAATCGATTCCATTTCTATATACATCGAGATACATGCTGAATAATCCATTAAATAACTACATTTTTGTAGCGTGCATAGTTCACAACATTATTTAAGTTTATCAACGAAACTGCACCAAACTCCTTGCCTTGCTATTTACAATATTTCTGCCAAAGACAAGCAGTGGGCGTGTTCTTCTTTTCATGCTTAAGTGTTAACTAGCATCTGATTTGCTAGTCCCATCCTGTCTGCCAGCTAATCAGTTTTGAAAATGCTTTGTAAGTGCTCGCCCTCTGTGTATTCGTCGTTGTGGGCATTATCTGAAGTGGGTTCATTTCAGCTCCAATGTGGCGGATGTGGCTGAAGTTTCCAGTTCTCCTGAGTGAACCATCGCTACACCTCCAGGTAACAAAAGTATCTACTGCCGTTATTTTGGATTTTGGATGATCGGCTGCAAGAAATAAATACATGATTTGTAAAATTGGCAAATGCGAATACTGCTACCATTGAAATACCATAAACATGAAGGCCCCTCTGGAAAAATATCACCTGGTGGAATACAGTGAAATGAGAGGTACGGACGGATCGCACACTGGTGGAGTGAAGTAAAATGAGAGGTACGGACGGATCGCACACTGGTACAGTGCAGTGAAATGAGAGGTACGGACGGATCACACACTGGTGGAATACAGTGAAATGAGCGAAATGAGTTCCCCTTTCAGATAACACAGTAAGTCACTGCATTGATGGCATGTCAGGTGAGAAATGAAAATCAAGCAGAAAACTTGCATTGCAGCTTGATGAATGGACAGATATCAGTGGCCATGCGCAACTCTTTGCTAATGTAGTGTATGTTGACGGCGATAGTATCAAAATAAAAAAAGAGAGTGATGGAGACTAATATAATATTAGTGGGTACACACTGTATAGGAAAGACGTGCAGGACAGAAGAGGTGGAGGGGTAGCTCTATACATAAGAAATAGTCTTGAAGCCCAGGTGTTAAATCTGGACAAAGAAAACAACGCCGAATCAATATGGGTCAGAATAATGGACAAAAATTCAAAGGGCATAATAATAGGAGCATGCTATAGACCGCCAAATTCAGGCGCTTGCAAAAAATAATCTGTTATACAATGACATTAGAAATGCGTGTAGAAAAGGAGAAGCCATACTAATGGGGAATTTCAACTTCCCCCATATAAAATGGGAGAACCCGGTGGGGAGCACGACGGACAAAACTGAAATGGTGGAAATGACAAATGACTGCTTCCTAACGCAATTTGTCAAGGCACCGACTAGAGGGGAGGCATGCCTTGATTTAGTCTTTTCAAATAACAAGGACAGAATAACTAAAACAGAGGTCAGAGAGCCATTGGCAAACTCAGACCACAACATGGTCTCATTTGAAGTGTTTTTTAAAACCCCAAGGAGTAATGACTAAAGCTAAGGTTTACAATTTTAGAAAAGCAAACTATGAAGGTATGAAACAGAGACTAACAGAAGTAGATTGGAGTAAAACAGAGAAAACATCCACAGAAAGGATTTTTTAAAAATGTAGTACTAAAGGCGCAAAACAATTACATCCCAGAAGTAGACAAATCTAAATCTAAAACAAAATGGCCAAAATGGTTTAATAGATCAATTAAAAAAAAATATTCAGCGAAAAAAGGCACTTTACAGAGCGTTTAAAAGGGACCAAAAACAAAGTACACAGAGAGTACTTGGGACTGCAAACAAGTCAAAAAGGAAGTTAGAAAGGCCAAGAGAGAGATAGAAATCATTATTGCTAAGGGGGCTAAAACCAATTCCAAAATGTTTTTCCAATATCATAACAGAAAGAGAACATTCAAAGAGGAGGTTAAATGTCTAAGAGACACAAATGGCAAAATCATAGACGAAGAAAAAAAAATTACCTAGCAAATACATTAAATTATTACTTTTCACAGGTTTTTACAAAAGAGGAGGATCACGGACAACATGCCCCACATGTCGACCTGTTCCTATCCAGTTTTAAATAACTTTAGCATAACAGAGGCAGAAGTGTTAAAGGGACTAGGAGCTCTTAAAATAAACAAATCCCTGGGCCAGATGAGATCCTCCCAATAGTACTCAAAAGAAATGAAAGAAGTTATTTACAAACCGCTAACCAAGATCATGCAACAGTCTCTTGACACAGGGGTTGTACCGACAGACTGGAAGATTGAAAACGTAATACCGATCCACAAAAAGGGAGACAAAACCGAACCAGGTAACTACAGACCAATTAGCCTGACTTCTATTATATGTAAACTTATGGAAACTATAATAAGATCTAAAATGGAAAATTACCTATATGGTAACAATATCCTGGGAGACAGTCAGCATGGTTTTAGGAAAGGGAGATCATGTCTAACTAACCTGCTTGACTTTTTTGAGGATGCAACATTGACAATGGATAATTGCAAAGCATACGACATGGTTTATTTAGATTTCCAGAAAGCTTTTGACAAAGTCCCGCATAAAAGATTAATTCTCAAACTGAACGCAGTAGGGATTCAAGGAAATGCATGCACATGGATTAGGGAGTGGTTAACATGTAGAAAACAGAAAGTACTGATTAGAGAAGAAACCTCAAAAAGGAGTGAGGTAACCAGTGGTGTACCACAGGGATCAGTATTAGGTCCTGTACTATTCCTAATCTACATTAATGATTTAGATTCTGGTGTAGTAAGCAAACTTGTTAAATTTGCAGACGACACAAAAATAAAAAGAGTGGCAAACACTGTTGCAGCAGCAAAGGTCATTCAAAATGATCTAGACAGCATTCAGAACTGCACAGACACGTGGCAAATGTCATTTAATAGAGAAAAGTGTAAGTTACTGCACACAGGCAATAAAAATGTGCATTATAAATATCATATGGGAGATACTGAAATTGAAGAAGGAATCTATGAAAAAGACCTAGGAGTTTATGTTGACTCAGAAATGTCTTCATCTAGACAATGTGGGGAAGCTATAAAAAGGCTAAGATGATGCTTGGATATATTGTGAGAAGTTTGAATTTAAATCAGGATATATTGTGAGAAGTGTTGAATTTAAATCAAGGGTAGTAATGTTAAAAAAGAAGACTAGCGACAATGCATTAGTAAGACCTCACCTAGAATATTGTGTTCAGTTCTGGTCACCTCGTTAAAAAAGGATATTGCTGCTCTAGAAAGAGTGCAAAGAAGAGCAACCAGAATTATTCCGGTTTAAAAGGCATGTCACATGGATTATGCAGACAGGCTAAAAAGAATTGAATCTATTCAGTCTTGAACAAAGAAGACTATGCAAACACTGTTGCAGCAGCAAAGGTCATTCAAAATGATCTGATAAAAACATTCAAAATCCTAAAAGGTATAGACAATGTCGAAATTGAGGGACTTTCTTGACCTGAAAAAAAAAACAAGGACCAGGGGTCACAAATGGAGATTAGATAAAAGGGGCATTCAGAACAGAAAATAGGAGGCACTTTTTTAAAAGGCACACAGAGAATTGTGAGGGTCTGGAACCAACTCCCCAGTAATGTTGTTGAAGCGGACACCCTGGGATCCTTCAAGAAGCTGCTTGATGAGATTCTGGGATCAACAAGATACTAACAACCAAACGAGCGAGATGGGCTGAATGGCCTCCTCTCGTTTGTAAACTTTCTTATGTTCTAATAAAGTTAATGATGTTAGAGGAATGGTAAGGTTGGTAAACAGCTTAAACCGAGGTGATCAGGGGGCAAGTTCATTAGGAGACAATATGGTGGTGTGCCTCAAAAAATTATTAAAAGGTATCAAGGTGTGCCGAAGCAGAGACAAGGTTGGGAACCACTGCCCTAAAGTATTGTTAGCACATTAACATACAGCTACAGTACGGCCACAAGCTTTCCATCACTCTATAGAATTAACACATTTTGCTTCATAACGTCGAATGAACCCTGTTGAATAATCTTACCTTAGCATATGGAATTACATACCGCTTTGTAGTTTTCCATATACTTAACGAAAAACTGACAAATTGAAAAATGTGACATTTTGAAATCTAACTTGTACTACTATTATGGTTTCCGGTCGACTCTTGCGATTTCATTTTGGAGTTGCTTTGATTAGGCTACATGACGTTAAATAAAAGATCTAAATTATGTTTGTATAGTTGTTTTTTTTGGTCTCAATCCTACAATTCTAGGTGATGCAAAACGTTTGGCCAGAGCTGTACACCTCCCCAACAAAGCTGGAAATTGGAGTTAATGCCGTCATAAAAGGTGTAAGAAAGGTAGTGAAGGAAGTCAAGTCTGAAGTTGTATCTAGGAGGAGGCTGTGTGCTCCGGTGGTTAAAGAAAAGGGCTTGTAACCAGCAGGTCCCCAGTTCAAATCCCAGCTCACTCACTGTGTGACCTTGAGCGAGTCACTTAACCTCCTTTTGCTCAGTCTTTCGGGTGAGACGTTGTTGCAAGTGACTCTGCAGCTGATGCATAGTTCATACACCATAGTCTCCGTAAGTTGCCCATAATAATAATAATAATAATAATAATAATAATAATAATAATAATATTGATCTAACCTTGATGCACTGTAAGACAATGCACAGTATACTGCTGCACAAAATGGCATCCTGTAAACACACAGGAAGCAAACACTACAGGGACAGCTACTGCATCTGGAACATTAAACTGTATTCATCACTTCATCTCTTGACTCATGCCTGCGTACCATGCACTGCAAATGCATCGCTGTCCTTCTGTGTCACTTACTGCTCCAGTATTACAGCAGGTGGGCCAATAGGGGAGTGAAGCAGGTTGTGTATAAAAGAAAAACATTGCTTAGCAGCCTGCAGAGCACTGAGCTTTATCAACTGCACGTACTCCCACGTTTATGTGCACAGATTGAATGGCTCATTAAGTTTGACACCCGAACCTACTGTACAAATCAAGACTTTATGTGATGCCCTCACAATGACTGCAGTACAAAATTCAGTACATTGAAAATGTCATTCTGCTTTTGCATTTTCACTTGGAGCCCTTCAAACCCAGAAACATCTGCAGTAAAACATAATAAAACGTAACACACAGAGAGCCGCAAAAACAAGCACAAGAAATCCTTCGCTTTTTATACATAAAGTAAATCAACCTGACATTGAACAGTATACAATCGACTTGAAAATGTCTCTGCCAACCGAAGAATTCCATTAAAAAAAAAAAAAAAAAAAAAATCAATGTGTTAATGCACCACATTAAAATGTAATAACTGCGGATATTGAAAAGCAGGCTTGAATTATAAGAATATAAACCCTATCAGAACCCTCTAAAATTAGAAATTCAGGGCAGCCTGAGGGCTGCAGCTAAGCTCTTGTATGCTGCGAGATTAAATTCTCGATGAAATTAACATTGCACTGCACACAGATACGAGGCAGTAAATCTTCTAAACTAGGATTAATGGTTTCATTAAACAAAAGGAACAGACTTCCCTTCATAGCACAAGGCTTTATAAATGTACGTCTTATTTCTGGGCTGCCAGTCCAGGATCTCAGTGATACTGCAGTGCAAATCGAAAACCTTTGTTTGGGGGGGATATTAAATCTAAGTCTTAAAAGTGTAATGTAGAATTTGTAAAAGGCTTATCAATTCCTTTTCAGAAACATGAATGCTGCGACTGCATGAAGCACACAGCGCATGGCTTAATGCGACAGAGACGCTCCGATGCAGACTTTCAGACCCTGGAACTAAGCCTTTGACTCGTTTTACTGACATGATGTCAGGTGGCTGAACCTTTCACTCTGAATTGTGAAATGAGTTCTAGTTGTTTTGAATGTTTTTTTCGTTGTTTATTTGGGACTTGAAACTGACAAAAGTAATTGGCATCCACCATTGTTTATTCCATATTTAATAGAAATCAGACTTTGCTTTTGATTTTTTATTCAACATAATATTGTAAATAATAAAACAAATGAAAATGGCATGGACAAAAATGATGGGACCGCTAACCTAATATTTTGTTGCACAACCTTTAGAGGCAATCACTGCAATCAAATGTTTTCTGTAGCTCTCAATGAGACTTCTGCACCTGTTAACAGGTAGTTTGGCCCACTCTTCCTGAGCAAATTGCTCCAGCTGTCTCAGGTTTGATGGGTGCCTTCTCCAGACTGCAAGTTTCAGCTCTTTCCATAGATGTTCGATAGGATTCAGATCAGGACTCATAGAAGGCCACTTCAGAATAGTCCAATGTTTTGTTCTTATCCATTCTTGGGTGCTTTTAGCTGTGTGTTTTGGGTCATTATCCTGTTGGAGGACCCATGACCTGCGACTGAGACAGAGCTTTCTGACACTGGGCAGTGCGTTTCGCTCCAGAATGCCTTGATAGTCTTGAGATTTCATTGTGCCCTGCACAGATTCAAGGCACCCTGTGCCAGGCGCAGCAAAGCAGCCCCAAAACATAACCGAGCCTCCTCCATGTTTCACTGTAGGTATGGTGTTCTTTTCTTTGAAAGCTTCATTTTTTTCGTCTGTGAACATAGAGCTGATGTGACTTGCCAAAAAGCTCCAGTTTTGACTCATCTGTCCAAAGGACATTCTCCCAGAAGGATTGTGGCTTGTCAATATGCATTTTAGCAAATTCCAGTCTGGCTTTTTTATGTTTTTCTTTCAAAAGTGGAGTCCTCCTGGGTCGTCTTCCATGGAGCCCACTTTCGCTCAAAAAAAGCGACGGATGGTGCGATCAGAAACTGACGTACCTTCACCTTGGAGTTCAGCTTGTATCTCTTTGGCAGTTATCCTTGGTTCATCTTCTACCATTCGCACTATCCTTCTGTTCACTCTGGGGTCGATTTTTCCTCTTGGGTCGCGCCCAGGAGGTTGGCTACAGTTCCATGGACCTTAAACTTCTTAATAATATTTGCAACTGTTGTTACAGGAACATCAAGCTGCTTGGAGATGGTCTTGTAGCCTTTACCTTTACCATGCTTGTCTATTTTTTCTTTCTGATCTCCTCAGACAACTCTTTCCTTTGCTTTCTCTGGTCCATGTTCAGTGTGGTGCACAAATGATACCAAACAGCACAGTGACTACTTTTCTCCATTTAAATAGGCTGAATGACTGATTACAAGATTGGAGACATGTGTGATACTAATTAAAGAAACGAATTAGTTTGAAATATCACTATAATCCAATTATGTATTATCTTTTCTAAGGGGTACCAACAAATGTGTCCAGGCCATTTTAGAATATCTTTGTAGAATAAGCAATAATTCATCTCTTTTCACAGCTTCTTTGCTTTATTCTATGACATACCAAAGGCATGCAAGTATACATGATAAAATAGCTTTTAATTTCATCACTTTTCAGGAGGAATGAAGCATTATTTCAATGAGCTGTAAGGGTACCAACAAATTTGAGCACGTCTGTATATAGGGGCGGGACACTCCGCCTCACATGCCCTCCCTTGTGTGCAGCACACATGGCCTTTTCGGCCACCTCTCCCCTTAGTCCCAAAAGTCCCGGCTAGCAGTCCCGGCCCAGGAACAGAGGCAGCAACGGGCCAAAGGTGGTGGCCACAGTGGGATGTCCTCCTCCCACCCAAACAGCCGTAGCGTTCCGATGGACCGCGCACAGACCGGCTCCTCCGGCCAAGGAAATTTTGGGGGTGGTCTCCAGACCTCCCCCCCCCTTCTTCATGGCTGGCAGCTCCCCTCCGTGGGGCTCCGGCCACCCATCCTCTCCCTCTGGTGCTGGAAACAATGGCGAGTGCTCCTCTCCCTCTGGCGTTGGAGACGGAAGCGATGGCTCCTCTCCCTCTGGTGCTGGGGACGGCAGCAATGGCTCCTCTCCCTCTGGCGCTGGAGACGGCAGCAGTGGCTCCTCCCTCTGGTGCTGGAGACGGCAGCAATGGCTCCTCTCCCTCTGGCGCTGGAGACGGCAGCAATGGCAGCAATGGCTCCTCTCCCTCTGGCGTTGGAGATGGCAGCAATGGCTCCTCTCCCTCTGGCGCTGGAGATGGCAACGATGGCTCCTCTCCTTCTGGCGCTGGAAACAGCAGCGGGGCCCCTCCCATATCTGCAGCCAGGTAGTTGAGCAGCATGGCTGCGATGTCTGGGAGGGATGCTGGGTGGTGTTTCTGTTCCCAGGCCTCCCAGCGCTCCCCATCTCTCACCCACAGGAGGTTGATCACAGCAGGGAGGGCATCCACAATATCCCTCTCAGGCTCCGCCAGCCAGTCCCAGATCCCCTCTGAGGAGAGTGGACCAGTCCGCCTCGGAGGATGCAGAGGCAGTTCCTGCTCCTTTCCCTCGGATGGTGGTGGTGGAGGTGAAACCAGCAGGTATTCTTCCCCTGCTAGTGGAGCCTTGGGCTGTGGACGCTCGGCCTCCCCCCTCTTGGGCTGTGGACGGACCGACCCCTCATCCTCCGGTTCCTGCTCTGGGCCATCCTCCTCCCACATGGGCGCAGGATGTTCAGGCTCCTCCCTCACCTGCCATGGAGGGGGTTGGTCGGGTGCTACATGCCCGACCTCACCAACGGCGAAGCACCATTCCTCACCCCTCAGACAGGTGAGGTAGATGTCCAGCACAGCAGAGACCCAGCGGGACTGTGCGACCAGCCCCGCGCTGTTGCACTTGCTGCTGCTGTTTCCTCCTCCTTCCCATTACACCGTATAACAATTTTTTTTTTTTTTGGTTCCTGGGTAGTAAGTGTTATTTCCTAATTGCTTATGCCTCAAAAGTATAGAAAATGGTTATTATTCCCCACAAATTTTGCTTTTGTGACCAGGACAGTGATATTTTGAAATTTACCTATTTCCAATGAGAAAACGGGCGAATTTGTGTCTTTTCGTTCACATAAAGTCAGAAAAAAACAACATATGAATCCAAATTAACATGTATTTATACTAAAGTAATACAAAAATGACTACAAAAGATTTAGAAGTGAGTATTTTTTTCTAGATTTACGATTATACTGTAAATCACTTTCACGAATCAGCCCCCAAATGTAGTCTCCCATCATGTTCTCGTTATACTGTCCTTGGTAGCGGCGTTCAAAGTCCAATATATCCTGGTGGGCGCTCGCCTTGCTCCTCCGAGTACTCTCCCATGTTCTCCTTGAATTTATCAAGATGAGCATCAAGGATATAGACTTTGAGGGACATCCTACAGCCCATTGTGCCGTAGTTCTTCACCAGAGTCTCAACCAGCTCCACATAGTTTTTCGCCTTGTGATTGCCCAGGAAGCCCCGAACCACTGCGACAAAGCTGTTCCAAGCCGCTTTCTCCTTACTAGTGAGCTTCTTGGGAATTCATTGCACTCCAGGATCTTCTTTATCTGTGGTCCGGCGAAGACACGGCTTTGACCTTTGCCTCAGACAGCTTAGGGAAGAAGTCTTGAAGGTACTTGAAGGCTGCCGACTCCTTATCTAGAGCTCTGACAAATTGTTTCATAAGGCCCAATTTGATGTGCAGTGGTGGCATCAGCACCTTCCGGGGTCCCAGCCGTACTCATCATACTTCAAGGCGTCCAGCAAGGTCTTGATGCTGTTGTAATCCTCTTTGAGGTGCACCGAGTGAGCCAGGGAAGAGACGGGTACTTGTTACCATTATGGAGCAGCACGGCTTTGAGGCTCCTGGATGAGCTGTCAATGAAGGACAGTATAACGAGAACATGATGGGAGACTACATTTGGGGGCTGATTCGTGAAAGTGATTTACAGTATAAATCGTAAATCTCGAAAAACTACTCACTTCTAAATCTTTTGTAGTCATTTTTGTATTACTTTAGTATAAATACATATTAATTTGGATTCATATGTTGTTTTTTTCTGACTTTATGTGAACGAAAAGACACAAATTCACCCGTTTTCTCATTGGAAATAGGTAAATTTCAAAATATCACTGTCCTGGTCACAAAAGCAAAGTTTGTGGGGAATAATAGCCATTTTCTATACTTTTGAGGCATAAGCAATTAGGAAATAACACTTACTACCCAGGAACAAAAATTGTGTTACATTAATTTGAAAAAAACGAACAAACAAAAAAAACGCACTTTTCTGTCCAGGTCCGGCTCCTGGAGGTGTTGTCTGTCCCACGCAGGACACCATATGTGGCAGGATGGCTTGCAGTGGTTAGGTGTGGTGACGTCACGGACCAGGAAGTAACAGAACCAAAACAATGGGTGGGCGGGTGAAGCCGAACGCAATGGCGCTCAGCGTTTTATTAACTAAATAAACCAAAAGATTTAAACAAAACACAAAACAAAAAGGCGCGTTGGCCAAACAAATAAACAGAAACAAGTATATTTAAATATATTTAAATCTGCTCCCAGTACTCTCCTCTGTACACTCCTCCCGCAGCACGGACAGCTGCAGGTTCTTATACTCTGGCCGAGGGGTTAACTAGCTGTTAATTATCTTATTACCCCTCGGCCACAGTCTGCACACATTTGGTAAGGATGCGTGACTGTCAGCTAGTTAAATAATCAGTTGCTGATCAGCCACGCATCCTCACGAGGTTTTTAAAATATAAAAACAACAAATATGCAGCGCTTTGAACTGCGCCACAAACAAAAATACAAATAATAATAAATAAATATATAGGGGCGGGACACTCCACCACATGCCTGATGACTATACTGTAGGGCTGCAACGAAGGGTACATTCTGACCTTCGAAGGTTCGGAACACATTACCGAAATATTGCACATTGTCACTAAACTTGCACCTATAAGTATTTTATAATCAGATCAGTGTTGCTACATATGCAACTAGAATTTATGTATGAATTGCAAATGTCAGGTTTTCCTCATATAAATGCATTAAAAAATGTTGTTTCTGCTTATTACCTTAAATATTATAGAAATATCTGAAGTAATAAAATAACATTTTATGCATGTTAATGTTTACTCATTAAGCAAATCTTTGTATTTAATATTGATGTTTTATTTCTTTAGTATTAACTACTTCAGTGTAGGAATAAACATTTTTATAAACGTTAATGTTTAGCATTTGGAAATTCTTATTCTTCTTATTAATTAATAATTTGGCTGACGTTTCGGTGTAAACTTACTTGTCACTGTTTGTAGATTAACTTTGTGTGGTAAAGTTCAAAGCAAGGGGCTTGGGCATAGCGCTGGTTGATCTGAGCAGGTTCTGCTTTCTCCATGACTTTTTAGGTCCTTGATCTGAACATCCTCTCTTTCTGTCAGAGCAGACTTTACTGTCACACTTTGATTTTTCATGCTGTCCCAGGAAACGTTCCCTTACAGTCTAGCAGGCACTCCTGGCTTTTCCATCACTGGGGCTGGTACTGCGTTTCTTGCTGTAACTCTGTTCAGGAGCCTCTGCACAATCCTCTCTCTGAACTCAGCAGCCGTCGTATTTGCGTTTGTGCTTTTCTTAAAAATGATGAACGCATTCACTAGCGCTACCTCCTTTGCATGGTGATGTACCATTTGACAGAGCGGTGCTGAAAGCTGTAATAAGAGCAGAGTTGGTCAGCTCTGTCTACACCTCCCATGTATCCTCGACGCTCTCTGGTTTTCGGATTACTCGAAACCCTTCTGGCCCCTTGCTGCGGATTCTCTTTGAAATCACCGATGTGTCGTGCACGGTACAAAGCAAAGTATCTGTTCCTGCATCTTTGAAAGCTAAAAGAGGCCCTTTCTCCAAAAACAATGGGGGATCTCCCGGCTTCATTTTATTATTTTTGAATTCCTGTGGCATGCCTTTTCGATTTCCTGACAGTGCCACAAACGCCGGTGTTTTTTTTTTTTTTTGTGCAGCGTCTCAGAGAGCAGGGGAGGTGTAAAAGTTGTCAGTGTACACTACATGGCCCTTTCCTAGAAGTTCTGCTGTGTTCAGCAGCACCATGACTACACTGTAACCAATCCCCACATCTTTATCATAGGAATATGCTCCTCCAGTGTACACTTCCCATGCAGAAGTGTAGTTTGTGTGCGAGTCAGCGAGGACAACATTTTTAATTCCAAAAAGGTGACGTTTGTTTGGAATGAACTGCCGAACAAAGAGTCGTCCACGGAAAGATATCATTGACTCATCCACAGCCAAATCTCGGAAAAGATAATACTCTCTTTGGAAATTTTCAATTAATTTATCCAGAAGGTGGCGGACTTTAAACAGGGGGTCAAGACCTCTCAGTTCTCAGGCTGTTGTTAGCGAAATGCAGAACAGAACTTAAAATCTCATAGCGTTTTCTGGACAACACTTTCGAAAAATTCAGTGTCCAGGTAACTAACTGAACATTAGTACTCCAGTAATGAGAAATACGTGGCTTTACCACTAGACCCATTGCAATTTGGAGTCCTATAAATATTTCAGTTTGGTGTCGATTGGCAAGTTTCCAGTCGTGAAAGCAGGAATGGGGTGCTAGAGTACCGCGAGTCCGCGTCTCCTCTTTGGCAGCTTGGCTTCACCTCAGCTCCTCCTCCGTAGCTCACTTGATCCAAAAAGGTGACGTTTGTTTGGAATGAACTGCCAAACAAAGAGTCGTCCACGGAAAGATATCATTGACTCATCCACAGCCAAATCTCGGAAAAGATAATACTCTCTTTGGAAGAGTTTCGCTGTAATGCACTTTTTAAAGACTATAGCAGCAATGACAACAATCTCCCGAACTTCCAAGAAGTTGTGGGGTCTCTAAACGTTAAGTGGGAATTAACTTTTGTATTTTTTGTTTATCTTGCTCTGTTTGTTTATCTTAATCTGCATTGGCTGCGGGTGTATCAGGCAGCATTTTGAAGCTGGACTTGATTACTGTGCTGTCTTGTTTAGTAACAAATTTAAGTTTGACTGAATTTTAACCGGATATTTTCAGGACATCTTTTTTTTTTTGATTAAGTGAACAATTTAAGTTGGGCTGCATTTTTAAGCAGTGTATGCTTAAAATAAGAATTTAACGAACGTTGTTGTAGTTGACATTGCTTGCAAGCACACAACATAATACTACGTTACTCTTTGTATTTATTTTTTGAAGTAAATGCAACAAGTAAACAATACCTGTTTGTTTTGTCATAAATACAACAAGTACAACAACTAGTAGTTTGCCTGTATTGTATTTATTATCGGTATCGGCCGATATGGGTAGAGAACCATCGGATCTCGGTATCGGCCAAGAAAATCTTATCCGTGCACCCCTAATAGAAAATCTTATCCGTGCAGCCCTAATAGAAAATCTTATCTGAAAAAACCTGCAGCCTAATAGAAAATCTTATCCGTCTGACCTGAAATAAAAACAAGACAGAGTGTGCATAGATTTCATAGAAAATCTATAACACACAGCCCTAATGATCATAAACAAGATATAACAACTGAAAATGATCATAAACAAGATGTAATACAAATTAAGAATGATCTGAAAAAGATGTAGCCACACTGGTTAAGAATGATCATCCAATCTATAACACACTGAATGATCAAAACACAGATATAACACACTGCTAAGAATGATTTCACCAACAAGATATAACACACTGCTAAGAATGATCATAAACAAGATATAACACACTGGTTAAGAATGATCATAAACAAGATGTAACACACTGGTTAAGAATGATCATAAACAAGATATAACACACTGCTAAGAATGATCATAAACAAGATATAACACACTGCTAAGAATGATCATAAACAACATATAACACACTGCTAAGAATGATAAACGTCTGAAAGCTGTAACAAAAGGAGGCACACGACTAAGGCAGGGGTGTCATACTTTAAATGAAGTTTGTTTTTTTATAAAGATTATTTGTTAAATTAGTAGAAATTGTGTATTTGCTTTTTGTTCCATGAACCTCTTCTGTGCTATGGACGTAGCTGGCACATCATAAAAAGTGCTTTCCCTGTGCTACGGATGTACCTGGTACGTCATGATTAAGCAGTGTGGTCCAGTGGTTAAAGTCCAGGACTTGAAACCAGAAGGTCACCGGTTCAAATCCCACCTCTGCCACTGACTGACTCACTGTGTGACCCTGAGCAAGTCACTTAACCTCCTTGCGCTCCTGCGGATGAGATGCTAAATCAGTGTCCTATTGTAAGAGACTCTACATATAAACGCACAGTTCACAGCCTACCTCTGTAAAGTGCTTTGTGATGGTGATCGACTACAAAAGGCACTATATAAAAATAAAGATATTATTATTATTATTATTAAAAACATGTTTAAAAAAAAAAAAAAAAAAGCTGGATTGCCATTTTTCACTCTGGGTCGCTCATCCAGGAGTTATTACACAACATATTAAGTCGATGGCTTTAAATTTCATTATGTTACACGGATAAAATGTATTTGATGTGACGCAGGTGTTAAATGTAATTTACAGCCTGTTTGAACGCAAGCGGTGGCTCTCTTTGGCTTGTACTGTGAAACATCCCGAATGAATTTAAAACAATCTGTGTGTAACTTTTGTTTTCTTTTCAATGAGGATTGATAATAGAAAAGGTTTACCTTTGATTAGTAGCTGTTTTATAGAGCTGTGCTTTATGAAATCAGCTTTGAAGTTTCATCTGACTCTTTGTCTACATCTTGTTTTGTTGATGGTAGAGGAAGATACATCCTGCTCCTGACTCTGACCACATGACACCATTGTCAGGGCAGCAGTGTGGAGTAGTGGGCAGCAGTGTGGAGTAGTGGTTAGGGCTCTGGACTCTTGACCGGAGGGTTGTGGGTTCAATCCCCAGCGGGGGACACTGCTGTTGTACCCTTGAGCAAGGTACTTTACACCTAGATTGCTCCAGTAAAAACCCAACTGTATAAATGGGTAATTGTATGTAAAAATAATGTGATATCTGTATAATGTGAAATAATGTATAATGTGATATCTTGTAACAATTGTAAGTCGCCCTGGATAAGGGCGTCTGCTAAGAAATAAATAATAATAATAATAATTGTAATGTATCGAGTGTGTGGGAGGTACTAGTTGCAACCTTTTTTTTTTCTGTCCAGTGGTGTAAACTCAGCGATCAGAGGGTAAAAATAAACATTAGGAACCACGTGTTTTTTGTATATAGTTAGTGTGTGTGAAACCTTGTATCTCAGTTTTGTTGTGTCCGGTTTAGTTGGTTGGATAGAAACTGTAAGGCTAGTGAGTTTGCGCATAGGATTGATCTATTTTACATATTTTTTCGACTACTGAATTATTTTTGTAATCCCAGTATTCATCTTTCTTGCTTTATAATTTTATATTAGATCTAATTTAATTTTTCTACCGTCCCCCAAAAAACATTTATTCATTATTGTATTATTACTTGTACTGTAATTCTTGAAATGTATTTGTTTACGACTGTAAGTCGCCCTGGATAAGGGCGTCTAAGAAATAAATAATAATAATAATAATAAAATAATCATTGTATATTTCATCTGATTTGTTTCCTGTTCATTTGATTTCTAAATTGATTTTTTAGGATATATATTTCTTCATCTGTCCCCATTTCTCTCTACGATTTGACAACGATTTGTTTTTTTGGGGGGGTTTTTCAATTTATACTACAAATGCTTCCCCCCCCCTCTCCTTTCCCCATATCCTAGAAATGATTTGATTGGAGTTGTTGGTTTGAATTTATTTTTCTTTTGCTCCATTTATTGAATTATCTCCTCTCCCCTCACAACACACATCATTGTATTGGATATCATTTTATTATGGCTTTTTTTTTTTTTTAATAATTGTACCGTGACTTGCCAAAAGAACTTTTATAACTGACTGATTTTATTATCTCATTGTATATTTTAGATCAGATGTTTTTTCCTGTTCTACATTTTGACTTCTTTCTTTTTTCTTTTTTCATTAATTTTAAAGTATTGATTTATTTATTTATTAGGTTCTATGTTTTTTCACCTCTCCCCATTTCTCTCTAGGATTTTACAGTAATTGTTAGGGTTTTTTGGGGGGTGGTTTTTCGATTTATACTGTATAGCTCTAAAAAAAAAAAAAAAATCCTTTCCCTACATCCCAAAAACGATTTGTTACAGTTATTGGATTGATTTTATTTTTCATTTGCTCCTTTGAAAATTATACATTATATTTATTGAAATTGTGATAAATGACTTGGCTTTAAAATGTATTTGTTTTTTATTGAATTATCCTGTCACAACACACATTGCATTTGTACAAGGTACAATTTTTTTATAATTTTTTTGTACTGGGCAATGGAGGTTTTATTTTGGTCAGTAAAATGGCAAGGCAGTGGCTCAGGGTAGAGGCTGTTGCTGACCTCCTAATGGAGTCTGACTCAGAGGGTGATTTTGTGCCCGATGACTCTGGTAGTGAGTATGTGTCAAGTGACTCTTCCTCCAGTGAGGAATCCAGCAGTGGTGAGGAAGAGGAGCCGATGAACACTGAGCCTGATCCCCTACCAGAACAGGGTACAGTATGTGGGCCTGAACCAAGGGGTGGTAGATTTCATCCACTCTGCTACTGGGCTCCCCCTAACAACATCCAGCCACAAAATCCTCCTTTTTCTGGGACACCTGGTACCAGGGTGAACACAACTGCATTTACCCAATTAACTTTTTCCAGTTGTTCATCACTGATGACCTTTTTGAGTATTTCCAAACCAATTTGTATGCCCAACAATACATGGCACAACATGCAGACAAGCTGGGGCCACATTCTAGGGTGCGCAAGTGGGTCCCCACTAATGTAATAGAAATGAAAAAGTTCTGGGGTTTATCCCTTCTGATGGGACTGGGGGATAAACCTAGATTAGATTTATATTGGTCCATCAACCCAACCCATGCTTGCCCAATTTTCCCTTCTGCCATGAGCCAAGGCCGGATTCCAATTAATTAAAACATTTCTACATTACAATGATAATTCTAAGGCTCTCCCGAGGGACCATCCCCAATGTGACAGGCTTTTCAAATTACGACCACTTCTCAATCATCTACAGAATAAATTTGAAGAAACGTATACACCTGGCCAAACTATATCGGCAGATGAGTCCCTCCTTCTGTTCAAGGGGAGGCTCATTTTTAAACAGTATATTCCCATGAAACATGCCTGTTATGAGATTAAACTGTACAAACTCTGTGAGTGCTCCACTGGGTACACTCATCGGTTCAGAGTGTACACAGGACTCTCAGATTGAGCCATCTGGCTGCTTCCCATGCTTCCACACCACTGAGAGAATTGTGTGGGATATGGTTTTTCCCCTCCTAAACCTGGGCTACCACTTGTACATAGATCATTTCTACACAGGAATCCCTCTGTTTAGGGTCTTTTACACTCCCCAAACAATGGCTTGTGGCACAATAAGACAATACAGGAAGGGATTTCCTCGTCAATCGGTAGCCAAGAAACAGAGGCATGGCGAAACCAGTGCTGTGAGGAACTGCTGGCAATGAAATATACAGATAAAAAAAAAAAGATGTGTACCTCCTCACCACCATCCACGATAAGGCAACAATAGCAGTTCCTGTGCGAGGTACGGTCACGCACACAAACAAGCCAAAGTGTGGACTACAATAAAAACATGAGAGGCGTGGATAAGTCGGACTAGGTGATGGAGCCGTACAATGCTGCTAGGAAGACCATGGCATGGTACAAAGAACTTGGCATGTACATGGTTCAGATTTCTTTGTACAACAGCCATGTAGTGTACAGTACGGCTCCAGAGAATCGGCTCACTTTTCTGGACTTTCAGACCTCTGAACTCAAGTCTCTTGATTTATGCACAACAAATACTAGAGACTGAAAGAGTGGAAACAGTAGCAAGACTTAGTGAATGACATTTTAAACGGATACTGCCACAGTCCGAGAAAAAAGTCAAGCCACAAAAAAGGTGCTGTATGTCTTTCCGCAAGGGCAAGCGGAGGGTTACGCGGTACCACTGCCCCCGCTGTCCCTCTCAGCAAGGCCTCTGGAGGAGTGAAAAATACCACACAGTACATGAGTACTGGAAAGACTAAATAAACCTCAGTCAATTGTTTTTATGTCATGCAGCAACATTACCTTGGGCTCCAAAAGGATTATGCCACTTGAAATTAGGGTGAGTACTATGAACTATGGACTGCGTTTTTCAAATGGGAAAGGTCAAAGTGGCATAATCTCAGTCTAGGGCCTGTAAACGCCTGAAAAAATTGGTATTTTTGAATTCGGGCCACTCAGGGCAATTCAAAACCACTGTCCTTTTAACAGTGGAACAAAAGTTGTCCGATTCACAAGTCCAACTATAAGGAAAAACAATTGACTTTTGCTATATACAGTGGCATTACCTCAAATTGTAGAAGGATTATGGGTAACACACCATTGACATGCAAGGTCATGTTACCCATTTCTAAAATCCTTATTTTGTGCAGTTTTAAAAAATGTATACTTATGCCAGGATCTCTCATTCTTTAGCGCCGTACTGGGCACATGAAATTAGGGGGGGTGCTACGGACAGTGGGCTGCATATTTCAAAGTGGAAAAGTCAAAGCTGCCTGGTGTCTGTCTAGAGCATGTAAACCCCCCAAACCAATGAAAAGATTTCCACAAAGACACAGGCACATCCAGCAGCTTAAACGTGTCTACATTCGTACACCAAACATTAGCATTTATGGGACTAAATGTGATGCCGGTGTAATTCATTTTATGAAAAAGTAGCATTTTGTTTACAAAAATAGCTGTATTTTGTGGTCACATGACCAAGCAAACCACAAAAACCAATAGAAACTTCAGAGTCTGGCAAAAAAAATATATATATATAGTTTGCCAGAGGTATCTAAAAAGCAACATATATTAATTTTGATGTAAAACAGGCGAGTCACACAATAACAAAATGCCTGTAGCACAGGGCGTCACTAGGGCCTCAGCAGAGGAGGGGTTAAAAAGTGGTTGAAGTTTACTACATGCACGTCCTTAATCTGTTGCCTTGCATTGTGGTATAGTAAGCGTAGGGGGCCAATACTTTTGCCTGCGACTGTATATAGAAATCCCACACCGACAATAGAAATCCCACACCGACAGAGCTATTTTTCCAGTTGCTAATTTAGAAACTGTGTCACACAAATGGCAAGCGGGTAAATCAGTACAAGACAAAACACACTGCAATACATTTTTCTAATTTCTATCAATTGTGTCATTCCTGGCCTTTGAATAAATGCAAAGAAATGTTCGTTCAGATGTTTGTCCCAACACTACTTTCAGAACAAAAAATAAATAAATCACTGATACTGTATAACCTACTGAGAGTTTACAAAAAATGAAATTCGCTAAAACAGTTCCTGACCTGCCTTAAACTCAAGCCAATATTTATTACCATATATTTAGATGGTCAAAAAAAACACAAAAAAACTTAAGAGCAAAGATCACGACCCTTTCAAAAAACACATGGATTTCTACCGTGCGTAACAATGCCATCTCAGAAAAAAAAGTAGAACGCCTTTAAAATCTGCAAAAATATGTTAGTAGTTTAGAAATGTTCACAATACTTACAAGTTGTTTTCGCTCGTCTGTGTTTTCTTTTTTTTAATCACGCAGGTAACACAGCTGCGTTGGGGCGGGTATGGAAGTTGAAGGTTGTCTGTGTCCCCAGGACGCTCGTCTGAGTTTTCTTTTTTTAATCACGCAGGTAACACAGCTGCGTTGGGGCGAGTATGGAAGGCCATCTGGGTCAAAAACGCACACGTAGTACACGTATTGATTTGGACCAATCAGAATACATAAAACAGTAAGCGTTCTAAATAAAAGTGAATTAAACTGCACATTTGTTAGGTAAGGGCTGGTCATTTTACAGCAGTCCCTTGTCATGCCAACGCAGTCGTTTGTAAGGACTTCATATTCACAGCGTAAAAAGAGCCTTCAGCGTAACATCTATCCACACATGAAACACACTTTTTAAATCAAGGAGTAAGGGAATTTGAGAATACGGCTGCGAGGGATGTTCTTCTGTGGTGTAAATAGACAGAATGCTGACACTCCAGGGTTCCCAGGAGTCTCAGGAACACTGGGATTGTCACTGGGAAACACTACAATTCTTAAATGTTCCTGGTTTAGCTATTGTACATTTTTAGAGTACCATACAAAACTAAAGCAGTGTGATCAGCAAGTTAACAGCCGAGTAATGTCTTAGGATGTGTAAACACCATTCAAAAATCAAATAAACAATCTTATGGATTGTGTGTTTCACAATCTGTTTAATTTCCTGGATCACGTCTACTTGTTTATTTCTTTATTATTTTTTCTCTGTAGTGCGGTGCCACCAGACAGTGTTTTCTTATAGTACCAGGGCTTTCAGTTACTATGCCTCTCGTTATGGAATTCTATTTCTCAGACTATCAGACACAATAACTTTTTTAAATCTAGGTACAATGGTATTTAAAACAGGATTCATTTATCCAACTTTTTACATTACCGCCCTTACTCTGGTCCCACCGCAGTCTGATACGTGACGGATTACTGTACTGTATATGCAGGTTAGAAACTCCCGCTCATCCAAGGCAAATTAAATCCGATGAGGACTAGATCAAACATTTTAAAACTAATAAACAAACAATTACCATAATGAGCATTAACATAATATGTTGCTCAACACATAACACAATGTATTCATAATAAAGGTGCGTTCTTACCTATAAACAACAGTAACACGTTTAAAGCTTGGGACTCGCTGTCTGTAGCTTGGTGTTGTTTACATTATCGTCAGCATATTTTAAGCGATTGGAAGCTGAAGTTACATTTTGAAAACATCCTTTTCTTATGCCAATACAGTACTATAGTACCATTTTAATAGCAAAACATTCACTGGCAGCTGACAAACCGGACATTCAAGTACATTTATACAAAGCCCCCCAGCTTTCTTGAAAAGGTCTGTGCTTCCCTTGCTTTTCTTTTGTATTTTTTTATTCTCTCATTAGTATCCAGCCTAGTAGTAGATTCAGCGTCCGTCAGTTCTGGTAGATTCTACTGTACTTGCTGAAGCGGTTTTCTCCCACTGCGAATTAAAAATATACAGTACTGTGCAAAAATTTTTGACAGGTGTGAAAAAAAATAACTGCTGTAAAGTAAGAATTGTTTTCCAAAATAGACATGTTAATTTGATTATATTTTTCAATTAACTAAATGCAAAGTGAGTGAACAAAAGAAAAATGCTAAAAATCAAATCCATATTTTGTTGACCACCCTTTGCCTTCAAAACAGCATCAATTTCTGCACCTTCTAGGTTTGGCACTTGCAAGCAAAGTCAATGATTTTGTGGGCATATAGTCTGGTTTATGATTAAACAATTATACCAAACAGGCACTAATGATCATCAATTCAATATGTTTTGTTGAAACCACAATCATTAACTGAAACAGAAACAGCTGTTGTAGGAGGAATAAAACTGGGTGAGACACAGCCAAACTCAGCTAACAAGGTGAGGTTGTCTGAAGACAGTTTACTGTCAAAATTCATACACCATGGCAAGACTGAGCACAGCAACAAACATAAGGTATTTATACATGCATCACTGTAGGTATGGTACCAGGCAGAAATTTCAAGGCAGACAGGGGTTTCCAGATGTGCTGTCCAAAAGCTCTTTTGAAGCACAAAGAAACGTCAAAAGGACCGTCTCCCAGTGGTCGGCCTTGTCAATATGCATTTTAGATGAAAGACACATCATTTTTACTTTTTCTTCAAAATCGGAAGATGTCCAGCAGTGCCATCAGCTCAGAATTGGCAGAAAACAGTGGGACCCTTCACCTTGGTTCACCCATCTACTCTTCCAGAGAAGTCTGGTCAGAAGTGGCCTTCATGGAAGACTTGCAATCTGGGGCCATTTTCTCCGACCTCTGGAAACAAGGCCAAGCAGTTCCATGGAACTATGCACTTAAAATACAGGAACTGGGGTGCAGAAACATCAAGCAGCAGGTGGTCTTGGACTGATGAGTCAAAATTTGAAATATTTGACAACTCTAGAAGGCAGTTTGTTCCATGTTCAGGGCTGGAGAGCGGTGATACCAAACAGTGTCTGCAGGCAACAGTGAAGCATGGTGGAGGTTCCTTGCAAGTTTGGGGCTGCATTTCTGCAATTGGTTTGAAATATCACTATTTGGTCAGAATTAATGGTTTCCTTAATGCTGAGAAATGTGTCCAGGCAGATACTTATCCATCATGCAATACCATCAATTCAGGCATTTGATTGGCTTTGCTTTATTCTGCAGCATGACAAAAAGACCCCAAACATACAGAGAAAATCATTAAGAACTATCTTTTCAGCGTAAAGAAGAACAAGGAGTCCTGGAAGTGATGGTATGGCCCCCACAGAGCCTTGATCTCAACATCATCAGTCTGTCTGGGATTAATATGAAGAGAAAGAAGCAACTGAGGCTGCCTTTTAAATCCGCAAAAGAACTGTGGTTAGTTCTCCAAGATGTTTGGGCCAACCTAACCTGCAGGTTCCTTCAAAAACTGTGTAAGTGTAAACCTAGAAGAAAAACCATGCTGGTTTAAGGCAAGGGTGGCTTTTACACCAAATATTGATTTGATGTAGATTTTTCTTTCTGTTCCTTCACTTTGCATTTTGTTAACTGCCTGCTATAAACTATTAACATGTCTATTTTTGAAAGCATTCTTACTTTACATGATTTTTCACACCTGCCTAAAACTTTTACATAGTACTAAATAAACAATATATATATATATATATATTAGTAAATATATGAAACAATATATATACACAAATATATATATATATATATATATATATATATATATATATATATATATATATATATATTTAACCACCTATATAACAGTTTCATCCTGAGGGTTACAGTGAAACGTCTTTGTCTTTAAATTGAGACTTTAGTGAAGACCGTGTGAGTACATTCATTATTGTAGGTAGCAATTCATAGTTATTTAATCACTCACAGGCTGTAACCATCAACTCCACAAACGCATTTTTGTAAATAGCAACACATATTTGTGTCATCGGTGTGAGTTTCAGGTGGAGCTTGGTGGTCGGCAAGGCGACACGCTGAGAGAATTGTTTTGCTGCGTCATCCCGTCTGGTGCTGTCAGTGTCAGTTCCTCAACACGCAGTACATAACCGCTCAGTAAACAGATGCAATCTATAGGACTGTTTACCAAGGTGCCTTTGTTAATATATATATATATATATATAAAATTTATAACAGTGTTTATTTTTTAGGAAAATTAAATGTAAGCCTAATATTTTTAGGCACCCCAACTGTTGTTGTTGATTCCAACGTATGCACTTCACATCACGACTAGCAAGTTTCAAAAGGTGGACTAGTACCACAATTGTGTTAGTTTCTAACCCTGTACATGTATATAAATACTGGCAGCCAAGTTTGACCTCGGTAGTAAGGCAGCTCTGGTTACGGCCCTGCTTGAGAAGAGCTTCTCACGCACTCTCTGCTGTGTCAAAATAATAAAATAACCATTCTGATTGCGCATACTGCATGTGCTCTGTGAATCAGACCAAATAATAATGATTGTGATTGTGCATACTGCATGTGCTCTGTGAATCAGACCAAATAATAATGATTGTGATTGATTGTGATTGTGCATACTGCATGTGCTCTGCCAAATAATAATGATTGTGATTGTGCATACTGATGTGCTCTGTGAATCAGATCAAATAATAATGATTGTGATTGTGCATACTGCATGTGCTCTGTGAATCAGACCAAATAATAATGATTGTGATTGTGCATGTGTGCTCTACTGCAGATGTTGTGATTGTGCATACTGCATGAATCAGACCAAATAATAATGATTGTGATTGTGCATACTGCATGTGCTCTGTGAATCAGACCAAATAATAATGATTGTGATTGTGCATACTGCATGTGCTCTGTGAATCAGACCAAATAATAATGATTGTGATTGTGCATACTGCATGTGCTCTGTGAATCAGATCAAATAATAATGATTGTGATTCTGCATACTGCATGACCAAATAATAATGATTGTGATTGTGCATCTGCATGTGCTCTGTGAATCAGACCAAATAATAATGATTGTGATTCTGCATACTGCATGTGCTGTGAATCAGACCAAATAATAATGATTGTGATTGTGCATACTGCATGTTCTCTGTGAATCAGACCAAATAATAATGATTGTGATTGTGCATACTGCATGTGCTCTGTGAATCAGACCAAATAATAATGATTGTGATTGTGCATACTGCATGTGCTCTGTGAATCAGACCAAATAATAATGATTGTGATTCTGCATACTGCATGTGCTGTGAATCAGACCAAATAATAATGATTGCGCATACTGCATGTGCTCTGTGAATCAGGCCAGTAACATTCCCAGTCTTTGTGGCATGGAGCGACCCAGTACTGCACTATCAAAATAAACCAATTAGAAGTTGCTTGGATAATTTGCCACAACCAATTTACAGCAGCTCAAGACTTCTTCAGTACACCACATATCAATCAATCAATAAATACAAAATCAATCAATAAATCAATCAATATACACACATCCATGTTCTGCATTCAGCACTACCCCCCCCCCCCCCCATCAAATATACATTCCACTTTCTTTACCTTTTCTTCGCTCACTTTCTCTATCTAAATTCAATCCTTAAATTCATGATTTTACATGAGGTACTGTTCAGGAGCAACTAGTCCTTTATCGGTGCTGTCTGGTCACTCTATTGCACCCACCATTGTAAATATGTACATTACAAACAACAACACTGTGCCAAATCAACAAATCCTGGCTGATTTCTAAAAGTGTGGTACAGTAATTCACCAGTCTGCAGTGTGATTTCTAATTGCAATTCTGTATCTGCACTGAAATCACAAAGGTTAAGAGGCAATACTTCCAGCTACAATTACAGACTGAGATTGCCAGTGACTACCATGACAATTATTTAAATACATGAAAACAACATAAAACAATGTATAATGCAATTATAAATCACACTGGGTTTACAAACTTGGAAAAACTATTTTAAAAAAGATATAATTTAGCTCATCAAATGCACAACTATATTGATATATCTTTCTCGTCACGAAAATAAAAGTAATACAATTTTACCAAAAAAAAAAAAAATATATATATATATATATATAATTTGCAAATAAGAATTTAAAAAAAAAAAAAAAAAAAGAAATTTAAAAAAAAAAATCTCAGATATCTCCGACAGAGGGCGCTATTTTAATAAAATAAAATTACATTTTTTTTTTAATGCAATCCTCCACTAAGATTATTTTATTAACTTAAAGTATATAACAGTTGTAAGTGAAAAACGAATGCACAGATAATTATTCAATATTTGAACCACAATATGCACCATTGCCCATTTTCCAGAAATGAAAAATTGTCTTAAAAAAATGGAAAAAAAGAAAAAATCTGCAGCTGAAGATGGCTGCTGTTAATTTTGTGGTTTTCTGAACTCGACCACTGCGACTGCTTTCATTCTCATTTTGAAATAATTCTCCGCGTCTGACACTAGTTAAGCACATACCCGCGTTTCAACTTTAAATGCACTGTACTGAACAACTCCAAAGTTTTGGGGTTTTTTTTTCCAAACTAAAATTCACACAAGAAAAATAACCCAGGAAAACGCTTCCCGAAATTAAAACCGCTTCGACGTTGTTTTCAATTAACGGTTTTTTTTTTTTTTTTTAACAAAGAATTATAAATTACATTTTTTTTTTTTTTTTTTTTTTTTTTAAACAATGAAGTAGATATGCTGGGTTACCTTCCCAAAGGATGCGGTTCATGCGGTCCGCGCTGCCTGGATCGCGATCAATCTCCCCACGCCAGGATGACGGCACAAGTGCAGAGGGGGCTCTGTGAGGACACCGAAAAAGGGCCGGTCCTGATAGTTATTCTGGTCACCCAGCAAGGATAATAAATGGCTGAGGATCTGCCGTTTTTTTCACCGTGTCTGGACGCGGTGGATCAAAAGCAATGCTGAAAAGCTGCGCTGTGTGACTGTGTGTGCTTCAGTATGCCCTGATTCAGACCCCGGTCCGCCATCACAAAACAGGCAGCTCCACAGCTTCAGCACTGTTCACATCAAAAAGCAGAGAGACAAAAGGGCTGAACGACCATAACATTACACAGGAATCGAAGATTTTATCACCTGTGGTTTCTAATCATTCTTTTTGTTTGGTTTTGTTTCGTTTATTTATTTATTTTACATTTTTGTTTAAGTTTTTTATTTTTTTTAATTTTATTTCTGTTACTTTGTAGTCCCATTTTGTGCAGCCTTTGTCTCAGTGTTCATGAAGTTGGAGTAGCCCCTTTTTCTATTGGTTAGATGAGAATCAACCGCCCATTTTCTTTTTTAATGTATTACTGCTGTTGTTGTACAAAGTGTTTGAAATGAAAAAGTATGTGCCTTAGAGCAATAGAACCTGTCTGTTTGCAGTAGCAGGCCTAGGGGACGAGGACGGGCTGGTGCACACCTTGCATCACAGAGCTGTCTGTAACCACAGCCTGCCTCAGTCATGGCTCAATGCACATACTGTACTTCATATAGCAGGCCTAGGGGACGAGGATGGGCTGATGCACACCTTGCATCACAGAGCTGTCTCTAACCACAGCCTGCCATGAGTCACTGCTCAATACACATACAGTACTTCATATAGCAGGCCTAGGGGATGAGGATGGGCTGATGCACCCCTTGCATCACAGAGCTGTCTGTAACCACAGCCTGCCTCAGTCATGGCTCAATGCACATACAGTACTTCATATAGCAGGCCTAGGGGACGAGGATGGGCTGATGCACACCTTGCATCACAGAGCTGTCTGTAACCACAGCCTGCCATGAGTCATGGCTCAATGCACAAACTGTACTTCATCTAGCAGGCTTAGGGGACGAGGATGGGCTGATGCACCCCTTGCATCACAGAGCTGTCTGTAACCACAGCCTGCCATGAGTCACTGCTCAATGCACATACAGTACTTCATCTAGCAGGCCTAGGGGACGAGGATGGGCTGATGCACACCTTGCATCACAGAGCTGTCTGTAACCACAGCCTGCCTCAGTCATGGCTCAATGCACATACAGTACTTCATCTAGCAGGCCTAGGGGACGAGGATGGGCTGGTGCACCCCTTGTCTGTCCACAGCCTGCCTCAGTCATGTCAATGCACATAAGTACCATCTAGCAGGCCTAGGGACCTGATGCACACCTTGCATCACAGAGCTGTCTGTAACACTGCCTCCATGAGTCACTGCTCAATGCACATACAGTACTTCATATAGCAGGCCTAGGGGACGAGGATGGGCTGATGCACACCTTGCATCACAGAGCTGCCTGTAACCACAGCCTGCCATGAGTCACTGCTCAATACACATACAGTACTTCATATAGCAGGCCTAGGGGACGAGGATGGGCTGATGCACACCTTGCATCACAGAGCTGTCTGTAACCACAGCTTGCCTCAGTCATGGCTCAATGCACAAACTGTACTTCATATAGCAGGCTTAGGGGACGAGGATGGGCTGATGCACACCTTGCATCACAGAGCTGTCTGTAACCACAGCCTGCCTCAGTCGTGGCTCAATGCACATACTTCATCCACAAATACATTTCCTAGAAGTGTAATATGAAATATTTGCAGTGGTTTGTCCCAAAATGTTCATTGAAATAACAACATTTATATTTTAATTAGGCTCTAAAACATAATGGCAATGCTGGCTAATATCTCAGTTAATGCATTGGCACCTGTTTTGTATTGAGGTTTGCTTCACTGTATTTATTTTAACTTTGAAAATGTAAATCCAGTTAAAAGCTAACAGCTGCTACTATGTTCACAATATCAACACACTCACTGATATATAGATTCAAATTGCATATACTGTGCTTACCTGGGAAAAAATTAAATTTAATGCATTCACACGATACACTGGCACAATGACATTTGAAGTCATTCTCAATTCTATTGCTCGAATGTTTGAGTTTGAATCCCTTTTGCCCGTTGGCTTTCTCTATCTCTAAGTGACTGTGTTTTATCTCCTGATTCCAAAGTGTTGTGTTGCTTTCACCTTTTGTCTTTACTGGCTCTGTTAGCATGCAATGCCAAGTATGTCAGTAACATGCACCCCCCGCCATGGCTGCACATTCAGATCAGAGCAGCAATATGACTCAGTAACATGCACCCCCACCACGGCTGCACATTCAGATCAGAGCAGCAATATGACATTGCAGGTGATGACCATGACCTATATCAACAGTATATCCAGAACAGTATAGAGTACGAATTAGCAATGAAACGTTTCATCACAATTTGATAGTAGAGTCCAGATACGTATACCATTTACAGTATGACATACAGAAGCTCAGACAGACAGTTATCCTCCTCATATAACCCCAGAATCTAGTCAATAACTCTACTACATAATGTAAGTAGCAGGTTTCATAACAGTTGTACGAGCGGTTCTTTAGATGCATGGGAACATGTGAAGTGTGACATGCGATTCCTCCACTGCATCCCCTTCACAGAGGATTTCAACACACATGTGAAGTGTGACATGCGATTCCTCCACTGCATCCCCTTCACAGAGGATTTCAACACACATGTGAAGTGTGACATGCGATTCCTCCACTGCATCCCCTTCACAGAGGATTTCAACACACATGTGAAGTGTGACATGCGATTCCTCCACTGCATCCCCTTCACAGAGGATTTCAACACACATGTGAAGTGTGACATTTCCTCCACTGCATCCCTTTCAACACATTTGGAATTTCAATCTCATTGTGGAATGAGGAAGTCCGGCCGATCATGAGTCAGCAGTGAATTTACCTGGAAATGTACCTGGAGACCTTTAAACATTATAACCATGAAACAATACTTACTGAACACAGCACCCCATACACCACTCTACAACGTGAGGGGAAAAGCAATGTGATCTGGAGACTGGTTACTGTTAAAAGATGAAAACAGTTTAAAAAATAAATGGAGAAAACATCAAACTCTTCTGGTAAATGAAGGTGTGAAATGTTTGCAGTAACATTTACCTTGCAATACTGAAATGATCTCTGTCCTTGGTTCACTGCTTATGTAACAACCCTGCAGTATATTGAATGCAAACCGAAGCATGTCTGTGTAAATATCCAGAAACCACATGACTATAGCTACTACTGCGACTGCATTCAAAATAATTGTATTTAAAATTCCTAAAACGCATGGTGGAAATAACTCTGTGTGTGTGTGTGTGTGTGTGTGTGTGTGTGTGTGTGTGTGTGTGTGTGTGTGTGTGTGTGTGTGTGTGTGTGTGTGTGTGTGTGTGTGTGTGTGTGTGTGTATGTTTATAGTGCTTGCTGAGTCAAAAAAAGTCCCCACAAAGAAGGGAGCCTACCTTACACTGGCCAAGTCCCTGTAATGTTTAAATAGATATTTCAAACATAAAAATGCAGCAGTATTTGCTTCAGCCCCTGTAACTCTCGTTATTATGTTATTGTGTTGACCCCCAGGTCCCTCTGGACTTTAAGATAGGAGATCTACAGTGTATGGAGGTCAATGAAAAGTCCTCAAAAACTACAAACAAGCGTGTGTGTATTTTTTTAATTGGTTTAACTTACTGTATGTAGATATATGGCCTACTGACGTATATGACAGTTTCTACACTGCAGATCATTGATTCACCTGTGTTAACTTCATAGTCGGCCAGAAAAATTCAGACTTTCAAAAAAATTTACAAAACGTCTCGCGACATAAAAAAAAAAAAAAAAAATTCTGACGCTGGGTGAAATTTTATAATTTACTGTCTCGTGCCCTTGAAAATAATTTATAAACGTGGTATTTTTCGTTTTAATTTTTTAAAATTTTCTTTCTGTTGTCAGAGAGGCAGAGTTGACAGCAGTGGAAAAAAAAGCAATCTTGTGTTGCTCAACCGACAGGATTTAAATCAATGAAATTCGTTTATGTGTAAACTAATACAAATGTTGATGTGAGACAAAAAAAATAAAAATAAGTGACCCATTTTTGTGAACAAAAATAAAGTAACCCCAGGATACAGAATGTAAGGGAAATGGTATCTCTGACACAATGGTTTGAGGATGATGCAAAAAGGAATAATGTTGGTAACATGGAAGAAATGTGTTGTTAGCAGTTCATCAAATAAGGCAGGAGGTTAAAACAAGCGTGCCCACAAAAGGCCCTCTCTCAGTACAGTACCATTGTAACGTGACGTGAGAATCATAGAAGACAGCTGTGTACCAAATGTGAAGACAAAAGGGTGTGCTACGTGTGTCGCTGCAGTTACAACCAGAATAATAATCAAAAGAACATTAAAACAATGGATTTAAGTTCAAACTTGAATACACCTGCACATTACATATATATATATATATACACAACAACACATGTGGCTAATGTCTGTGGCTGATTCTCCGGTCCACTGCTTCTTTACATGTGGTTTCACATGACCTCGGTCTTCTCCGTCTTGGCTTCTGCGTTTGAATTTCTGTAACGCCAATCAGCCCCCACCAAATACTTTTCTTAATTAACAGTTAATGCCCTCTCTCTCTCTCTCTCTGTCAATACAAACTGGGCTGGTAGCAATATATAATCTGACAAACGTTCAGCAAGATTAGTTTAGTTTAGCTAATTAGTTTAGCTCCAAACCATTAAAAAAAAAAAAAAAAAAAAAAAATTATGAGCACATTTATTTTCATCGAACCTGCTTAAAATTCCTGCCATTTGTTCTGCATAATGTATTCGATGACCTTTCATGTAAATGTTCCGCAAACAAAGGACATGTTGGTGTTTCATGTTGCCATGACAATACCAGTAAAAAAATAATAATAATGTGTTTACCCACTTTTGCTAGCATATGGGTTTTAAAGTATTTTTTTTTTACATGTTTTTATTATTATTATTATTATTATTTACTTGTAATGAAAATACAAATGACAGAGTTAGATATGTGCGTTCAATAATGCATGATTTCATTTGAGGGTTATTTTTAAAATACGTACTTATAGTATGTTTTATTGGTGAAATGTAGCTTTTTCAGTAAAACTGATGACACGTTTAAAAAGAATAGCTCACCTCTGTTGCTCTATACATATGTGAATTCCAGTGTGTTAATTATTTCAATTTCAATTACGAAATATAACCATCACCTCATGGGTATTAATCCTTTGATACCGTCTAACTCAGGGGTTTTCAACCGGGGGTACGCGTACCCATGGGGTACTTCTTAGGGTCATAGGGGGTACGCAGGACGACTCAAATGCAAAATAAAAATGAAAGTAATGGAAAATAGTGATCATTAATTGTTTGTTTTTTAACGGTATTATATACTCTCTAAACCATTGTATTTAATCTTTGTTTAGCAGCTCAAAGTGAACCGCAGATTCACTATAAAAACACACAGAATCTCTCACGTCCACATTTTCCTCCTGTGCGCATGCGTGATTTCGATTGCGTAGTTTTTCACTCTGATATTAAAGAGGTGAAGCGCACAAGGCGTCTGGCGATTGAGCATGTAGCGCTCTGTGCTGTTTTCAACTGGTCAGTGAAGCACAATGTTTCTGTGTTTTTTAGAAGTATACATGCTCCGGTAAACATAAATAGTCGTCACAGTACTCACACTTTGACGGTTTTTGTTTTATTTATTACCGCGGCTGCATTTTATTAACAGCAGTAGCGGCGGGTTGAATATGTTTTCGGTGTTTGATACATTTCGTGTTCTGACGAAGGTCTTGCGACCGAAACGTTACTTTCTATTTTCTTTTAAAGAATAAAAAAAAAGTGAGATTTGGCAAAATACAGCGTGCAGGAGTATTTTATTTTTTTTTCATTTTGTTATTTGGTCTACGCATCTGTGATGAGTCTAATCAGGAGTTTAATTTATTTTACTTACAGAAGAAAAACGAAGGAAGAACACAGAAGAGTATAGAAAGTGCAAAGCGACAGAAAGTTATACAAGTGTATTATTGTTATTTAATTATAGTTTTATCTTGATGTTAATGTCTTTGATATTATAAACATTTTAAACGGCACACATAATTATGCTGAGGTGGGAAGTAAATAGTAACATGATAAACATTTACAGCGCAGACTATTTTGTATTATTTATAATGACTTTGCCCAATAGAAAGCGAATACGAGTGTTTCCAAAGATTCCTAAATACTTTTAATTCTGTGCATCCAAAGACATGTAATTAAGTTTTAAGAATACCTACTGTTTGGTTTTCTGTCTCAGCAGTTTGTCAGTCCCAGACTTGTGAAAAATTATATATTAAATAAACACAAGGAAAAAAAAATGTAGCGGGTGCTACCTGTTAAGTGAGTTTCATTACTGAGAGAATGTGGCAGGTGTAATTGATTAATTGCATTTAATTGGATAAATCGTTTCACCTCGTTACCATTTAAAGGGCAGTGTAAACTGAGACACGAGAGATGCAAGGCTGCGGGAATGTCGGCTCCATGCGTTTCTTGGCGAGTATGCCCGGTGAATGGAGGTAGTATCATCGGTTTTGTCCAGTCAAAGCTGTGCATATGGCTGTTGAGCAGTCTGTGGTTGTAATCAACCTGTACCTGCTGTGTGAAAAGTTTGGGCTGATGTGGTATTTGACGGTTCTTATAGGAGTTAAGCTTATAAACGTTTTGAAATGAGTTGTGTGCGTCTGTATTCCCGGAGCCTTGCACACTGCCCGTTAGAAGGAAAATGTGCACTTTCTTAGCTTAAGTTACTTAAAGGGGATTGATTGGTGTTATTACTGGGTTAGAGTGAACTCTAGTAATTCAGTGCTTACTATAGTACCCCATGTTAATCTGTATTCTCATTGAATGAGAGCAACACTGCTAACAATGTTATTGGAGAGTGATTTGCTGTATTGTGGATTATTATTTTGTGTGATATTCATTTGGTTTGGCGTGTATCAGTTATTTGGTTGTAGTATTATGTTTAATTGTTTTTAGGGTACTAATAACTTGTTTTACCACAATTGTCCTGATTCTATGAGCTGCCTGTTTAACTAACTGTACAATTCTCTGTATGAAATTCAATCTGTAACTACTTCATTGATGCTAATTTTACTTGCACTGAGTTCAATTTATAATTATCCCACTGTTGGTAATTGTAGCCTACCTGTTTTGAAACCTGATTGTGGATTATTTTATTGATGTTACTTGTAATATACTCTTGTTACTTGTCTGCTATTGTGAGTTGTGTATTTTAATCATGCATGTGATCTTTTAACAGAAGCCGGGTTTTATAAATAAAGTGTTATACTTTGATCTCTTGTTTGTCACTTCTTGTCTTTGCCCAATATAATGTTTTAATTGCCTATATAACGAACCTGTGTGTTTTTTGAGTGATCTGGTAAATTTTAAAATAAATTCTGAACGTGTAATAGTATACCTTCAATGGCGTAGTCTGGCTTCACGGTTAATTGGTATCTATGGTTTTCAATTGTCACTCTCCAAAGACCCCCTCACCCCCCCACTTGCTACAAAAAGAAATTTTGAACAGATTAATTTGCCTTTTATTGCAACTGTGGTACCATTCAGTGAGCGAAAATTGTAAAGGGTACTTTAGCTGAAACCTCCCGACAGAACGGGTGCAGTTTCAAAAAAAGGTTGAAAACCGTCGATATTCCAAAGCTGCACGTAGTGACCGTGACGCAATCGTGCCCGCCCCCGAGGGCATAAGAGAATGCAGTCACTCAAAACGTCATAATTTTTCATTTCACCGAACTGACAGAGATCTACGAGCAGGTAAGTACACAATGTCATATCGCTTATTGTGATTTATTTTACGTGTTTTAGTAAAAACTTACTTCACGGGCTGTCCACTCAGCCGTGGTTGTTTGTTGGTTTCTCAGCGGTCTTGTGTTCCCCGGGGTGCTCTTTCATAAGCTGCTAGCTTCGGTTGAAGTGTAAAATAAAAATTGTGGGTTTTTTTTATTATAAAAAATATATTAAATATTGGTAACTATTTATTTACTGTTTTGTGTGAACAAATTTGTTTTCTCTGTTGTATTTTCTGCTTTTTTTTTTCACAGAAATGCTGAAGCAGCGGCTGGGCTCAGCTGTGGGCGTTTGACAGAGACGTGCGCGCTGGGTCATCGAACGAGGTTACTCTTCAGATTCACTAGCAGTTGTTGGGCTCAGCTCTGCTTCGGGTCTGATTGCTTGCAGTCCTTCCCGCAGTGTTTCGTTGCCGCTCTGGCTTGCAGTACCATTGCGAAAGCTGTCACGGGGACAGCAGACTTCCTCCAGTCTTAGGGCTGTGTTGTGTTAAGCCAGGAGCTATACGGATGGCCATACCTGCATATTGCTTCTTCGGTACTGTAGGTAACTGATCTACTACTGTTCTTAGTGAACGAGGTTACTGTGACGGTAGTGGACCGTGCTCTGCACCGTACCATACCATGTGTACCGTTGTTATACTGTACCGTACACTGTACCATGTGTACCGTACCAGGGGTACTGTGCGCTATGTACTGACTGTATATACCATACATTGGGCATTATAGTATATCATTAGCACTATACCGTATCATTTATACCGTGCATTGCCCACCATACTGTGCTTATTGTGCACAGTCCAGGGATCGCTAAATTCTGGTAACGCTACTTGCCCTTCCGGCAGGCCATTGTAGACATTTGGTTGTCCAAAACAATTTCAAGTTGCCCATAATTGACCATATGGACTGTGATTTGTACAAAGTCACTGACATTGTGAAACAAAGACTTAAACCAAATTACTTTTTTTTTTTTTTTTTTTTTGAAATGTGAAAAATATATACACATTTAACATTATTTCCACAAATCGTTGTCTCAAGTAACAGTTTGAGTTCTGCACAAAGCTTCTAAAATGCACATTATCGGTCTGAAAAAGATTCTTTGCTGTCGTCAACACAATAAACACTATAGTGATCATAGCTTTGTGTTGTGAGCATGTAATTAAGCCGTGCTGTCATTCTATGAGATATCTTAACTAGCTACAGAATGAGCTGATGACATTCATCACATCCTGATGTTGATGGTTGAGCCTCAGCCACAGATTCATCCTCACTCTGGCTGTCAACACTAGTTTTGTGGCTCCGAACTGGAGTTTTGTGGGTCAGATGCCTGCTCCCTTTGCCAGAGAAGAACCAATATTTAACAGCTTTGTCTGGAGAGAAGCTGTTAACATCACAACTGTTTGTGGACAGCAACGTCAAGTCTTTGCTTTCAGAGATGTATGATAGCATGTTTTCACTCTGTTCATGCAGGAAAATCCTCTCACAGATGGATGTTGAAGGGTTTAGTGTAAGGAGTAAATTCACTAGAACCAGAATGTGAGAAAGGTGGCTAGGGTTGTCCTGCAACAAATCTGTGTACAAGTGATGAAGCTTCTGTCCTATGAGCAGCCAACCAGATTTTGAGATCAGTCCATTCTTGTGGGATTAGGTCAAAGTCTTCCTTTGTCAGGACTTTTTCAAAGTGCTTTACTTGTTCAGCTATCTCGTCATAGCCTAGGTAGCCAGCTTCTCTCGGTCATGTGGCAGCAGAGATGTGTCAAACAGGGGCCTTTGGGAGAAGCTCTGGAATCTCTCATCCATGTACTTCACTGTGTTATCAATTCTTTTAGTGAAGCCTGACTTAAATGGTCCACAATCTGCTTTGCTGTCGGGAGCATTCTCAGAGACTCGTCTGTGCAGTCGTTTATCCTTGGTCAGCTGGACACCTTCGTATATCTCCCTGATCACCTGAAACACAAATTACTATAAATTTAATAAAATTAAAAATTACATTTGAAAAAAATAAAATGCAGTAAAATGAAATGTCATAGGCTAAATAAGTAACCCAAAACAAGTTACCATACATTGCAAAACAATCCAAAGAAATAAAACTCCAGACTGCAAATTGCATTGTCTCCTGCTTTTGTAAAGAAATTACACATGCTGTTACTCTGCTTGTATGCCATGTTTAGAAACAAGAAAATCAGCAGTGGGATATGGCCACCAGATGTCACAAACACTTCTGCAGCATGAAACGCATTTAACATTAATAACTGTAAATGGAAATGTATTATTATTATTTCTCTACTAAAAAAGCCACAGATCTGATAATAATAAGCAGCCTCTGCTTATTATTCGGAGTCTGAGCTTCCCCCCTCTCCAGCTGTAGAGGTAGAATGGCCAGACGCCTGCTTCGTTCTCCCTCGCTTCAGCACAGCTGGACTCAGATACCATGTTTCCACGACACCTCCCTCAACTAGTAGCATTGAGCAGTATCGCTTCAAAACACAGACCATGCTAAAGGATGAGGGAAACCAGCACCGGATTCTTGTGTTTTCCTGCATTTTCACCAAGCAAGCTTCCATTGTGCTTTTTAAAGACAATTTCTGAGCGCTATCCTTCATATTTTTATTACCTTGTGTTTGCATGTGTTCAACCATTCTGTTTGCCTTTGCGGTGACTTCTGCTTTGCACAGTTACATACCAGTTTACATACCAGGATATTCTGAAGGGCATAGCAGGCAGCTTGTCAGATTGAGTGCCGCAGGAAACTTACACAGGTTCAAAACAAACCCCCCTCAAAGACGTCTTGGGCTGTACTGCCTTTCTGTCCGTGATTACTTTTTACAAATAAAAATGCTGCCCACAGAACAGCAAAAACAGTTCAGAAAAAGTTGGTGAAAATGCAGAAAATTATTTTTGCTATAGAAAATAAAATCGCCCTGGCAGTGCGGTCTGTCTATGTCTTGAATTATTCCACTTGTTTATTTTTTTTATTTTTAGAATGGCAAAGAATACACTGCACTGCAGGCTGTTGGTCTTCTATTTGCTGACCAAGATAGTGAGCCAGAAAGTTGTGGTCCTCAGGACAGTTTAGCTAGCAAGATAGGAAGAGACGAGGTAGGAGAGAGGGGAAAAAAAACTACAAAAAACCTGTATTGTATATGTGTAATCATATTTGTTCTACAGATCTACCAAATGAAGACATAAACAAACTCTACGGTTTTGTTGTATTGTTGCATTATATTTGTATGTCTTACACACATCTATTTACATGTCTATTTAGGTACAGTATTCTTGTTCTTTGTGGCCACACTTTCTGTTAGAACTTTTCCAATCTGTAATTTACACTCATTTTGTTTTCTTATGTTTTATAACCAAATAAATAAATAAATAATAAAGTTTAGCAAGCATTTGAATCACTGTACCCATGTTGTACATTTCTTTGGGTAACTGCAGAAAATAATTATCAAACAATCTCATACTGTCCAGACTAAAGTCCCAATTCTTAAGTGTGTGGAACTTTTTGTGTTGAAAAAAAAAATGTAATTCCAATTAATGACTCAAATGTGTCATTATTAGATAAACTAGTAATATTATTCATTAATTTATTTATTTGTACTGAATGAAGGATGAATTATATTATAATAGGGGTCTCTACAACATTTAGTTTTTGGGTTGTACAGTGAAAACATTATTGTATTTATTGCATGTATTGTATATAGTCAATTAAATTATACATGTAAAAATTATTCATTTTTTAAAATTTTAAATATGCATCAATGGTCTCCCTATATTAATGTGAACAACTTGCATTGTTGAACTATTTATTGTTGTTGATGTTTTGTTTCTAATGTTTTGTTTTGAAAATGAAATGAAAGTTACATTTAAGCAGTAAAACATACTGTATAAGTAGGTATTATAAAAAGAACCCTCAAATGAAATCAATGGATTTCATGCATTATTGAACGCACATATCTAGCTCTGTCTTTTGTATCTCTTGAGTTATAGCTTCAGTGTCGCTCATACGACACATTCGCTTGTCGCATCACGTCCGGTGTGTAGAGGCCTGTGGTGTCGCAGTGAAAGTATCATATTATATGGAGGACAAATCACATAGTCTGGTGTGAATAGACCTTTAGGCTACTACTGGGGACTAAATGGAGATCAGCAAACTTGTTCCACTATAACCTGGGTCAGATTGGAAGCCAGACACTTGGTCAACCTGTGCCACCTATCAGCACCTTGACTTTACTGTGATGTGGAACAACCACCAATCGAAGTAGACTAGGAGAATAAAGAAAAATCTAAACTAGATCTGGCAATGCGTTCAGGGACAGTAAGTTCAGAGCATTGCAATCAATAGATCAATGAGTTCAGGGACAGTAAGTGCAGAGCATTGCAATCAATAGATCAGTGAGTTCAGGGACAGTAAGTGCAGAGCATTGCAATCAATAGATCAATGAGTTCAGGGACAGTAAGTTCAGAGCATTGCAATCAATAGATCAATGAGTTCAGGGACAGTAAGTGCAGAGCATTGCAATCAATAGATCAGTGAGTTCAGGGACAGTAAGTGCAGAGCATTGCAATCAATAGCTCAATGAGTTCAGGGACAGTAAGTGCAGAGCATTGCAATCAATAGATCAGTGAGTTCAGGGACAGCAAGTGCAGATCATTGCAATCAATAGATCAGTGAGTTCAGGGACAGTAAGTGCAGAGCATTGCAATCAATAGATCAATGAGTTCAGGGACAGTAAGTGCAGAGCATTGCAATCAATAGATCAGTGAGTTCAGGGACAGTAAGTGCAGAGCATTGCAATCAATAGATCAATGAGTTCAGGGACAGTAAGTGCAGAGCATTGCGATCAATGAGTTCAGGGACAGTAAGTGCAGAGCATTGCAATCAATAGATCAATGAGTTCAGGGACAGTAAGTGCAGAGCATTGCAATCAATAGATCAGTGAGTTCAGGGACAGTAAATGCAGAGCATTGCAATCAATAGATCAGTGAGTTCAGGGACAGTAAGTGCAGAGCATTGCAATCAATAGATCAATGAGTTCAGGGACAGTAAGTGCAGAGCATTGCAATCAATAGATCAGTGAGTTCAGGGACAGTAAGTGCAGAGCATTGCAATCAATAGATCAATGAGTTCAGGGACAGTAAGTGCAGAGCATTGCAATCAATAGATCAGTGAGTTCAGGGACAGTAAGTGCAGAGCATTGCAATCAATAGATCAATGAGTTCAGGGACAGTAAGTGCAGAGCATTGCAATCAATAGATCAGTGAGTTCAGGGACAGCAAGTGCAGAGCATTGCAATCAATAGATCAGTGAATTCAGGGACAGTAAGTGCAGAGCTTTATTAACAGTATTACCGGTACCCATTGTAATGTGCTGAATATCTTTCAAAGCTTTATTTACAGTATTACCGGTACCCACTGTAATGTGCTGAATATCTTTCAAAGCTTTATTTACAGTATTACTGGTACCCATTGTAATGTGCTGAATATCTTTCAAAGCTTTATTAACAGTATTACTGGTACCCATTGTAATGTGCTGAGTATCTTTCAAAGCTTTATTAACAGTATTACTGGTACCCATTGTAATGTGCTGAGTATCTTTCAAAGCTTTATTAACAGTATTATCCATTGTATTGTGCTGAATATCTTTCAAAGCTTTATTAACAGTATTACTGGTACCCATTGTATTGTGCTCAATATCTTTTGGTACTTCACAAATACAACATTATAACATAACTGCTGTATCCTGGTACCTTTACCGTGGGTCCCATAGTATGACTGCAGCAAGACCATGTGGGTTTTTATGAACTACAGGAGGAAGCAACAGCTTTCCATCTATAGTGCTGTTCCCAATTGAAATAGCAGACAACCAAAAAATATTCAACAGAAGAATGACATGATAATATTGGTAGTGCTAATAAGAGGTAGGACAAAACCTTAGTTAAGACTATAGCAAACATAGTTCCCCAACATTCACTAAAACAGCCAAATTAGAAGAAACAGATTCTCATTATAGACGTGATATCTGCAAGCAAGGTCAAGTAAACAACAAAGAAAGGGTAAGCTGATCTAAAAAAATATTTCCTTTAATCCAAATATCTCTTAACAAAAAGTACAGGACCCGAAGTGTGAAAACTATTGAGCGTTCATCGTGTGAGACACATATAGCAGAGTTATTAGCAAAGAAGAGCACCCTCAAGCCTAAAAGCACGGGCTGAATAGGACAATGTAGTTCAGTGCCCTCTTACAAGCCCAGGTTGTGTTTCATATAATTCTCTGTTTTATTTCTGCTTCGATCAGTAATTACTTTGCTTAGCACTGTAACAATAGCACAGTGTCTGCATCTGAGATAACTCGTAACAGCTTAATTTCACATCTAACAAATCACCACTGGTGGGGTATGTGGCTCTAATGTGGGCCCCCTCTGTGTACAACTGTGAGTTAGTAAATGGAAAATCTCTCTTCAAAAGCAGTGACAGAGAGAACAAGGCATTACAGCAGCACACCCCCCAGTGGTGATTTGTTAGATGTGAAATTGAGCTGGTAGGAGTGATCTCCGATGCAGACTGTGGTTGAGTTACAGTAGTAAGCTAAGTGTCACCACTCATCTCGGCTCCACCTTGTTACACTGGAATAGTTAGTAAGCCTGCTAAAGAATGATCTAAAGCTGTGGATTGCTGCCTATTAAAAGCTACATTTCTAATATATATCTTAGTATCTGAAAACTCTGTGTTTCCCTGGACGTGTTTCTGAATAGCAGCATCTGTAGCCCTGTGAATGTGGAGCAGAGGTGCTAGATCCCAAAGCACTCCGAGTGTTAATAAAGACTGTAAGAAACTAGGTGTAGTACACTAATGTTTCAGATATTTCTTAAAAATCTTATTTCTAAATAATTAAGAATTGATTACCTAAAATATGTTTCAGCCAGATCGATTTGTTAACCCCCTTTTTGAGCTGTGCAAAAAACAGGTTTAACATGGGAAGCTCATTTTAACCTTAACTATAGTGGTGCCACTGCACCACTATAATATAGAGGGAGAGAAAGAGAGAGAGAAACTTTTGATTTTTTTTTTTTAATATAAATTTTAGTCGTTGCCAATTATTTTTATTATTTTCTCCCAATTTGGAATGGCCAATTATTTTATTATGCTCAGCTCACCGCTACCATCCCTGCGCTGACTCGGGAGGGCGAAGACGAACACACACTGTCCTCCGAAGCGTGTGCCGTCAGCCGACCGCGTTTTTTCACACTACGGACTCACCATGCAGCCACCCAAGAGCTACAGCGTTGGAGGACAACGCAGCTCTCGGGCAGCTTACAGGCAAGCCCGCAGGCGCCTGGCCAGACTACAGGGGTCACTGGTGCGCGGTGAGCCGAGGACACCCTGGCCGACCTAACCCTCCCTCCCCCCGGGCGACGCTGGGCCAATTGAGCGCTGCCCCCTGGGAGCTCTCGTCCACGGTTGGCAAAGGAATAGCCTGAAAACTTTTGATTTTTAACAATCCTTTATTGAACAATGCCACACCACCTCTCCTGGAATCTCTGCAGGTCATTAACAAGTTTAAAATAGGTGAAATCAACCTTTAACCTGCTGACCCCCAGCACTCTGAACAGCCTGACCACATCTGTGTGCCCTGCGCCTGTCAGCATGGTCTTCCTTGATTTTAAAATGGATAGCTTTGCCTGACCTAAAATTAATCAGCTCACATATGTGCCTTTGCTTTTGCCTATAGGGGACCCCAAAAATAAACATTTTCGAAGTCAAATCTGCCCCCAGCTCTTGCAGCCGCTCCTGCAAGAGGTTGAAGAAGGGCCTCAGTCTCCTGCAGTCTCTGTATGTATGGGCAACAGACTCCTCCTGCTGGCAGAATTCACAGACCCAGCTGATATTGGAGTTTATTTTGTGCAGGAGCCAGGATGCCATGCAGGAGCCTCCACTGCAGGTCTCCTGCTCTCTTGTCCGGGGGGGTTTGTACAGTACCCTCCATTCCGGGGTTCCTTTGTCCCCCAGAGGCATGTGAGCCTAGAGTCCACCACCCCTCTCAGCTCACGGCAATGTGCTATCTTTATACACAGTTTGTACATTTCCTTATTATTTACATTTTTTAAATCAAGTTCTTTTACATTCTGTGTTTTTAAAAGCTTCCCGTTCTCTTCCTCATTCCCCTCTTCCTACTCAATCTCTACAGGAGTCACCAGCAGCCCTGGGAAGTCAGTATCTTGTCTCTGTTACCCCTGTCCTCAAGCCATCTCTCTCCTCAGAGCCTCCCTGAGCTCTGGGGAGAGACAGCTCCTCACCTGATTCACCACCCTCCCTGCCTGCCTCCCACAGTGCCAGTCCAACCTGTCAGCCAGCTCAGCCAGCGGGAGATTCCAGGGGCCATCAGGTGAGCTAGCCTGACAATCTCAGAGCTCACAAAGCTGGCCCGCAGACCTTCTGATTGGAGATACTGTGCTGAAAAGAGGGGATTGAAGAGCAGGGGCGCCTCTGTCAGCCTCTGGCCTCAGTCGCCTCCTCTCAGAGCACTGTGGTTAATTAAGAACAGGTCATATTTAAATCCCAGTCCTCCTACTTTACTTAAATAACCCATCAAGCTGCTCCCAGTGAGCCCCCTCCCCAGTGTACAGGAGTCTCTGCACTGTTACTAGTCGGAAGGCTGCCACCCTGCCAGCGATGCTGACCAGCCCCTGCCCCCACCCTCGTCGCGGGGAGGTAAAGCACAACTGACTTCAGCCAGTGCTTCCCTCCCCAGAAAAACTCTACAAGGAGCTTCTGAAGGCTGGTCATCAAGTCTCGGTGGGTCCAGACACACCAACCTGCCATTTCTGCTCCATGTAGATATCTGTACCAAGGAACACTCCCTAACCCTAACCCTAACCCTAACCCTTAAAATCTCCCTTCTTGGCTAATGATAAAAAGTCCCTAATTAAAAATATATTATTGAATATTGCTCTTCCAAGTATACAGTAAGTCTGGTCAGGGTGAATTATTTTGTCCATGCAGTTCTTTAATCTAGTAGCCTTTTAGAACAAAACTTTTAGAACAAATCTTTAAATCATAACATAAAATTGGGCAGCACTCTAAAGCTCTCCAACAACTGAGCAGCCCAGCCTCCACGCTCTCCACCAGCACCAGAAACACTGTGCTAGTTGGGCTATTTATTGAGCTATGAGGCAGGGTGTCAGTGGCAGATCAGTGGCAGGGCTGAGCTATGAGGCAGGGTGTCAGTGGCAGATCAGTGGGAGGGCTGAGCTATGAGGCAGGGTGTCAGTGGCAGGGCTGAGCTATGAGGCAGGGTGTCAGTGGCACGGCTGAGCTATGAGGCAGGGTGTCAGTGGCAGGTCAGTGGCAGGGCTGAGCTTTGAGGCAGGGTGTCAGTGGCAGGGCTGAGCTATGAGGCAGGATGTCAGTGGCAGGGCTGAGCTATGAGGCAGGGCTGAGCTATGAGGCAGGGTGTCAGTGGCAGGGCTGAGCTATGAGGCAGGGTGTTAGTGGCAGGGCTGAGCTATGAGGCAGGGTGTCAGTGGCAGGGTTGATCTATGAGGCAGGGTGTCAGTGGCAGGGCTGAGCTATGAGGCAGGGTCAAGTAGTAGCAATAATTATTTGAATATGGGTGTAGATAGCAGGTGTAGGACATATTGTAAATAATGTAAGATGTCAGTTTATATTGGCTATGTTAACAACAAAAAGGTCTGCTTGTCCATGCACTGGTTCAAAATTAATCTGTTAAATTAACTCAACCTTGGCTTTGATACATCCGCCTCAGGACTGTGTTTTCCTGAGGAAGCAAAATATTTGTGAGGGAAGAGAAGCTGGCGTGGTTTGTGTTTGCTCATTTGTCTGATAAGACCAGATATTTCAACAACAAAAAAGGAAAGAAAAACAGGCTGTTGGAGTTTGGAACCCACTTGTTTGTTAACTTTTACTTGGAAGCGCTAGTCCTCTCTGTCATGCTCTGTTGTTTTTGTCTGTGTTGAATGCTGTTTACCTCTGCTTGTTTGAAAGCGTTACCAAACAGTGCTGCAGTATTGTGGGTGCAGTTCTGCAACAGTAGTAGTGCAAATGAATCATTATATTTGTACTGCACTAAAATGTTTCCAGAATATGTCGGATATTTTGCAGTACTACTAATACACTTTTTTTGTAAGGTATATTTCCATGTTTTAGTTTAATTTTTTTGTTTTGTTTCTTAACAAAAAAAATCCATGACTGCTGATTCAGAATGTATTCTAGTTTAGTTTTCTCTTGTGAACCCCATTTACCTTGCTACTACACTACAAATGAACTTCTTGTGCAACATGTATTAGGACTCAATGGGCTAGATTCTTAAAGCTATTTACTTGCATGAATAATAAACAGCCTGAGACTTATATGGGGTCCTGATACCTGTTGCACGGTAAGTGAACTTGGACAGGGTGTTGAGTGTTAATCTTGTGTGGGACCAGCAGAAATGGGCTTCCCCTAAGTCAAAGTGAAAATAAAGTCTTGAGAGCAAAGCTGTAAAAGGAAACTTGTTTCGCTAATGAGAGGTAAGGTTTTGGTTATTTCACATGTTATGTTAATATGTACAGTTGATCTGGTCTCCTATACCAAACAGACAGGCTCAACTACTTATGAATCGTGTTATATTTTATAAAGAACACACAGAGTTAATGTTGGTTTCCACGTCATTATAATTGTTGTCAGTTGGTTATCTGCTGTCCACAAGACGACACTGAGGTCACAATACGATGTGCTGCAATGCTCTGAGTCTGGTGTTCTGGATGTGTTGCTGCAATGCTCTGAGTCTGGTGTTCTGGCTGTGTTGCTGCAATGCTCTGAGTCTGGTGTTCTGGATGTGTTGCTGCAATGCTCTGAGTCTGGTGTTCTGGCTGTGCTGCAATGCTCTGAGTCTGGTGTTCTGGATGTGTTGCTGCAATGCTCTGAGTCTGGTGTTCTGGATGTGTTGCTGCAATGCTCTGAGTTTGGTGTTCTGGCTGTGCTGCAATGCTCTGAGTCTGGTGTTGTGGATGTGTTGCTGCAATGCTCTGAGTCTGGTGTTTTGGATGTGTTGCTGCAATGCTCTGAGTCTGGTGTTCTGGATGTGTTGCTGCAATGCTCTGAGTCTGGTGTTCTGGATGTGTTGCTGCAATGCTCTGAGTCTGGTGTTCTGGCTGTGCTGCAATGCTCTGAGTCTGGTGTTGTGGATGTGTTGCTGCAATGCTCTGAGTCTGGTGTTTTGGATGTGTTGCTGCAATGCTCTGAGTCTGGTGTTCTGGATGTGTTGCTGCAATGCTCTGAGTCTGGTGTTCTGGATGTGTTGCTGCAATGCTCTGAGTCTGGTGTTCTGGCTGTGCTGCAATGCTCTGAGTCTGGTGTTCTGGATGTGTTGCTGCAATGCTCTGAGTCTGGTGTTCTGGATGTGTTGCTACAATGCTCTGCGTCTGGTGTTCTGGATGTATTGCTGCAATGCTCTGAGTCTGGTGTTCTGCATGTGCTGCTGCAATGCTCTGAGTCTGGTGTTCTGGATGTGTTGCTGCAATGCTCTGAGTCTGGTGTTCTGGCTGTGCTGCAATGCTCTGAGTCTGGTGTTCTGACTGTGCTGCAATGCTCTGAGTCTGGTGTTCTGGATGTGTTGCTGCAATGCTCTGAGTCTGGTGTTCTGGATGTGTTGCTGCAATGCTCTGAGTCTGGTGTTCTGGCTGTGCTGCAATGCTCTGAGTCTGGTGTTCTGGATGTGTTGCTGCAATGCTCTGAGTCTGGTGTTCTGGATGTGTTGCTGCAATGCTCTGAGTGTGGTGTTCTGGCTGTGCTGCAATGCTCTGAGTCTGGTGTTGTGGATGTGTTGCTGCAATGCTCTGAGTCTGGTGTTTTGGATGTGTTGCTGCAATGCTCTGAGTCTGGTGTTCTGGATGTGTTGCTGCAATGCTCTGAGTCTGGTGTTCTGGATGTATTGCTGCAATGCTCTGAGTCTGGTGTTCTGGCTGTGCTGCAATGCTCTGAGTCTGGTGTTCTGGATGTGTTGCTGCAATGCTCTGAGTCTGGTGTTCTGGATGTGTTGCTACAATGCTCTGCGTCTGGTGTTCTGGATGTGTTGCTGCAATGCTCTGAGTCTGGTGTTCTGCATGTGCTGCTGCAATGCTCTGAGTCTGGTGTTCTGGATGTGTTGCTGCAATGCTCTGAGTCTGGTGTTCTGGCTGTGCTGCAATGCTCTGAGTCTGGTGTTCTGACTGTGCTGCAATGCTCTGAGTCTGGTGTTCTGGCTGTGTTGCTGCAATGCTCTGAGTCTGGTGTTCTGGCTGTGCTGCAATGCTCTGAGTCTGGTGTTCTGGCTGTGCTGCAATGCTCTGAGTCTGGTGTTGTGGATGTGTTGCTGCAATGCTCTGAGTCTGGTGTTTTGGATGTGTTGCTGCAATGCTCTGAGTCTGGTGTTCTGGATGTGTTGCTGCAATGCTCTGAGTCTGGTGTTCTGGATGTATTGCTGCAATGCTCTGAGTCTGGTGTTCTGGCTGTGCTGCAATGCTCTGAGTCTGGTGTTCTGGATGTGTTGCTGCAATGCTCTGAGTCTGGTGTTCTGGATGTGTTGCTACAATGCTCTGCGTCTGGTGTTCTGGATGTGTTGCTGCAATGCTCTGAGTCTGGTGTTCTGCATGTGCTGCTGCAATGCTCTGAGTCTGGTGTTCTGGATGTGTTGCTGCAATGCTCTGAGTCTGGTGTTCTGGCTGTGCTGCAATGCTCTGAGTCTGGTGTTCTGACTGTGCTGCAATGCTCTGAGTCTGGTGTTCTGGCTGTGTTGCTGCAATGCTCTGAGTCTGGTGTTCTGGCTGTGCTGCAATGCTCTGAGTCTGGTGTTCTGGCTGTGTTGCTGCAATGCTCTGAGTCTGGTGTTCTGGATGTTTTGCTGCAATGCTCTGAGTCTGGTGTTCTGGATGTGTTGCTGCAATGCTCTGAGTCTGGTGTTCTGGATGTGTTGCTGCAATGCTCTGAGTCTGGTGTTCTGGCTGTGCTGCAATGCTCTGAGTCTGGTGTTCTGGATGTGTTGCTGCAATGCTCTGAGTCTAATGTTCTGGATGTGTTGCTGCAATGCTCTGAGTCTGGTGTTCTGGCTGTGTTGTTGCAATGCTCTGAGTCTGGTGTTCTGGATGTGTTGCTGCAATGCTCTGAGTCTGGTGTTCTGGCTGTGCTGCAATGCTCTGAGTCTGGTGTTCTGGATGTGTTGCTGCAATGCTCTGAGTCTGGTGTTCTGGATGTGTTGCTGCAATGCTCTGCGTCTGGTGTTCTGGATGTGTTGCTGCAATGCTCTGAGTCTGGTGTTCTGGATGTGTTGCTGCAATGCTCTAAGTCTGGTGTTCTGGATGTGTTGCTGCAATGCTCTGAGTCTGGTGTTCTGGCTGTGTTGCTGCAATGCTCTTAGTCTGGTGTTCTGGATGTGTTGCTGCAATGCTCTGTGTCTGGTGTTCTGGATATGTTGCTGCAATGCTCTGAGTCTGGTGTTCTGGATGTGTTGCTGCAATGCTCTGAGTCTGGTGTTCTGGATGTGTTGCTGCAATGCTCTGAGTCTGGTGTTCTGGATGTGTTGCTGCAATGCTCTGAGTCTGGTGTTCTGGATGTGTTGCTGCAATGCTCTGAGTCTGGTGTTCTGGATGTGTTGCTGCAATGCTCTGAGTCTGGTGTTCTGGATGTGTTGCTGCAATGCTCTGAGTCTGGTGTTCTGGCTGTGCTGCTGCAATGCTCTGAGTCTGGTGTTCTGGCTGTGCTGCAATGCTCTGAGTCTGGTGTTCTGGATGTGTTGCTGCAATGCTCTGAGTCTGGTGTTCTGGCTGTGTTGCTGCATTGCTCTGAGTCTGGTGTTCTGGATGTGTTGCTGCAATGCTCTGAGTCTGGTGTTCTGGTTGTGTTGCTGCAATGCTCTGAGTCTGGTGTTCTGGATGTCTTGCTGCAATGCTCTGAGTCTGGTGTTCTGGATGTTTGCTGCAATGCTCTGAGTCTGGTGTTCTGGATGTGTTGCTGCAATGCTCTGAGTCTGGTGTTCTGGATGTGTTGCTGCAATGCTCTGAGTCTGGTGTTCTGGATGTGTTGCTGCAATGCTCTGAGTCTGGTGTTCTGGATGTGCTGCTGCAATGCTCTGAGTCTGGTGTTCTGGATGTGTTGCTGCAATGCTCTGAGTCTGGTGTTCTGGATTTGCTGCAATGCTCTGAGTCTGGTGTTCTGGATGTGTTGCTGCAATGCTCTGAGTCTGGTGTTCTGGCTGTGCTGCAATGCTCTGAGTCTGGTGTTCTGGATGTGCTGCTGCAATGCTCTGAGTCTGGTGTTCTGGCTGTGTTGCTGCAATGCTCTGAGTCTGGTGTTCTGGATGTGCTGCAATGCTCTGAGTCTGGTGTTCTGGATGTGTTGCTGCAATGCTCTGAGTCTGGTGTTCTGGATGTGTTGCTGCAATGCTCTGAGTCTGGTGTTCTGGCTGTGCTGCAATGCTCTGAGTCTGGTGTTCTGGATGTGTTGCTGCAATGCTCTGAGTCTAATGTTCTGGATGTGTTGCTGCAATGCTCTGAGTCTGGTGTTCTGGCTGTGTTGCTGCAATGCTCTGAGTCTGGTGTTCTGGATGTGTTGCTGCAATGCTCTGAGTCTGGTGTTCTGGCTGTGCTGCATTGCTCTGAGTCTGGTGTTCTGGATGTGTTGCTGCAATGCTCTGAGTCTGGTGTTCTGGATGTGTTGCTGCAATGCTCTGCGTCTGGTGTTCTGGATGTGTTGCAATGGTTGTGTTGCTGCAATGCTCTGAGTCTGGTGTTCTGGATGTGTTGCTGCAATGCTCTGAGTCTGGTGTTCTGGATGTGCTGCTGCAATGCTCTGAGTCTGGTGTTCTGGATGTGCTGCAATGCTCTGAGTCTGGTGTTCTGACTGTGTTGCTGCAATGCTCTGAGTCTGGTGTTCTGGCTGTGTTGCTGCAATGCTCTGAGTCTGGTGTTCTGGATGTGTTGCTGCAATGCTCTGAGTCTGGTGTTCTGGATGTGTTGCTGCAATGCTCTGAGTCTGGTGTTCTGGTTGTGTTGCTGCAATGCTCTGAGTCTGGTGTTCTGGCTGTGTTGCTGCAATACTCTGAGTCTGAGTCTGGTGTTCTGCATGTGCTGCTGCAATGCTCTGAGTCTGGTGTTCTGGCTGTGCTGCAATGCTCTGAGTCTGGTGTTCTGGATGTGTTGCTGCAATGCTCTGAGTCTGGTGTTCTGACTGTGCTGCAATGCTCTGAGTCTGGTGTTCTGACTGTGCTGCAATGCTCTGAGTCTGGTGTTCTGGATGTGTTGCTGCAATGCTCTGAGTCTGGTGTTCTGGTTGTGTTGCTGCAATGCTCTGAGTCTGGTGTTCTGGCTGTGTTGCTGCAATGCTCTGAGTCTGGTGTTCTGCATGTGCTGCTGCAATGCTCTGAGTCTGGTGTTCTGGCTGTGCTGCAATGCTCTGAGTCTGGTGTTCTGGCTGTGTTGCTGCAATGCTCTGAGTCTGGTGTTCTGGATGTGTTGCTGCAATGCTCTGAGTCTGGTGTTCTGGATGTGTTGCTGCAATGCTCTGAGTCTGGTGTTCTGGATGTGTTGCTGCAATGCTCTGAGTCTGGTATTCTGGATGTGTTGCTGCAATGCTCTGAGTCTGGTGTTCTGGATGTGTTGCTGCAATGCTCTGAGTCTGGTGTTCTGGATGTGTTGCTGCAATGCTCTGAGTCTGGTGTTCTGGCTGTGTTGCTGCAATGCTCTGAGTCTGGTGTTCTGGATGTGTTGCTGCAATGCTCTGAGTCTGGTGTTCTGGCTGTGCTGCAATGCTCTGAGTCTGGTGTTCTGGATGTGCTGCTGCAATGCTCTGAGTCTGGTGTTCTGGCTGTGTTGCTGCAATGCTGTTAGTCTGGTGTTCTGGCTGTGTTGCTGCAATGCTCTGAGTCTGGTGTTCTGGATGTGTTGCTGCAGTGCTCTGAGTCTGGTGTTCTGGATGTGTTGCTGCAATGCTCTGAGTCTGGTGTTCTGGATGTGTTGCTGCAATGCTCTGAGTCTGGTGTTCTGGATGTGTTGCTGCAATGCTCTGAGTCTGGTGTTCTGGATGTGTTGCTGCAATGCTCTGAGTCTGGTGTTCTGGCTGTGCTGCTGCAATGCTCTGAGTCTGGTGTTCTGGCTGTGCTGCAATGCTCTGAGTCTGGTGTTCTGGATGTGTTGCTGCAATGCTCTGAGTCTGGTGTTCTGGCTGTGTTGCTGCATTGCTCTGAGTCTGGTGTTCTGGATGTGTTGCTGCAATGCTCTGAGTCTGGTGTTCTGGTTGTGTTGCTGCAATGCTCTGAGTCTGGTGTTCTGGATGTCTTGCTGCAATGCTCTGAGTCTGGTGTTCTGGATGTGCTGCAATGCTCTGAGTCTGGTGTTCTGGATGTGTTGCTGCAATGCTCTGAGTCTGGTGTTCTGACTGTGCTGCAATGCTCTGAGTCTGGTGTTCTGGATGTGTTGCTGCAATGCTCTGAGTCTGGTGTTCTGGATGTGTTGCTGCAATGCTCTGAGTCTGGTGTTCTGGTTGTGTTGCTGCAATGCTCTGAGTCTGGTGTTCTGGCTGTGTTGCTGCAATGCTCTGAGTCTGGTGTTCTGCATGTGCTGCTGCAATGCTCTGAGTCTGGTGTTCTGGCTGTGCTGCAATGCTCTGAGTCTGGTGTTCTGGCTGTGTTGCTGCAATGCTCTGAGTCTGGTGTTCTGGATGTGTTGCTGCAATGCTCTGAGTCTGGTGTTCTGGATGTGTTGCTGCAATGCTCTGAGTCTGGTGTTCTGGATGTGTTGCTGCAATGCTCTGAGTCTGGTATTCTGGATGTGTTGCTGCAATGCTCTGAGTCTGGTGTTCTGGATGTGTTGCTGCAATGCTCTGAGTCTGGTGTTCTGGATGTGTTGCTGCAATGCTCTGAGTCTGGTGTTCTGGCTGTGTTGCTGCAATGCTCTGAGTCTGGTGTTCTGGATGTGTTGCTGCAATGCTCTGAGTCTGGTGTTCTGGCTGTGCTGCAATGCTCTGAGTCTGGTGTTCTGGATGTGCTGCTGCAATGCTCTGAGTCTGGTGTTCTGGCTGTGTTGCTGCAATGCTGTTATTCTGGTGTTCTGGCTGTGTTGCTGCAATGCTCTGAGTCTGGTGTTCTGGATGTGTTGCTGCAATGCTCTGAGTCTGGTGTTCTGGATGTGTTGCTGCAATGCTCTGAGTCTGGTGTTCTGGATGTGTTGCTGCAATGCTCTGAGTCTGGTGTTCTGGATGTGTTGCTGCAATGCTCTGAGTCTGGTGTTCTGGCTGTGCTGCTGCAATGCTCTGAGTCTGGTGTTCTGGCTGTGCTGCAATGCTCTGAGTCTGGTGTTCTGGATGTGTTGCTGCAATGCTCTGAGTCTGGTGTTCTGGCTGTGTTGCTGCATTGCTCTGAGTCTGGTGTTCTGGATGTGTTGCTGCAATGCTCTGAGTCTGGTGTTCTGGTTGTGTTGCTGCAATGCTCTGAGTCTGGTGTTCTGGATGTCTTGCTGCAATGCTCTGAGTCTGGTGTTCTGGATGTGTTGCTGCAATGCTCTGAGTCTGGTGTTCTGGATGTGTTGCTGCAATGCTCTGAGTCTGGTGTTCTGGCTGTGCTGCAATGCTCTGAGTCTGGTGTTCTTGCTGTGTGGTTATTAATACATGTTCCATTGTGCTGTGTCAGGTTGGACTGGTGCTGTTAACTGCCTCTGCAAAGCCTTTAATGTACTTAATGGTATCTTGTGATAACAGTTGATCTGGAGCCTTGTGTTCAATTTAGCACTTTCAGAAATTATTAAGCAACAGAGAAAACAAGCAGCCATGTTAAATCACCTGTCAGTCAAAGATCAATTGAGCTCTTTTAATGCATGAAGTCATAAAGCAGGGTTAATGTTATGAGACTTACTGGAAACAACTTATCTTCTGCATTTATTTAAACATTACTTTTAAGAATTATTGTAATAAAAAAACAGAAGCTTTTCTAATGGTGAGCATTAACGCTAGCTTTCCCAACCTCAATGCATTGTTAACAGCTGCTGTGGGTTTATCATCATTTCTTGATGTTAACAGTAACCCAGATGGAGTGAATGCTGTTTAGAATAATGCAATCTATTGGCATTCCATTAAACAAAACAAACTTGAAGCAGGAAATACAATCTGGTAGTAAACCGAACACAGCTACGAATTTATGTAAAAGAATAACACAGATGAAGTGTTGAGATAGAAATTATTATTATTATTATTATTATTATTATTATTATTATTATTATTATTATTTAGTTATTAGCAGACACCCTAATCCAGGGCGAATTACAGTTGTTACAAAATATCACATTATAAAATATCACATTACAAAACATAACATTACAGATGAGAGCAGTTATAAAGTACAGTAAAATCAGTAGAAAATAAGATCAAATTCAAATAAGAGCAAAATAAAGAAAACAGCAAATAATTACATATAAGCGCGAGTTAAACTAAAAGCAGTTAAACTTATAGTAAAAATATTTGCTTATATGAGTAAAGTCCATTAAGAGCACATATTAAATATAATAAATGGATAAGAACCATTTCAAATAAGAGCAATTACAAAAAACGTGAATACGGATACCTATAAGAGTAAAATCAAGTACAAGATACAGGAAGCAGTTATAGTTAGGAGCAGTAATAGAATATAGCAAAGTATGGAGCAGTTCAGTGCAAGTACAAACTGATGCAAGTACTGGTACAATTGGGTGCCATATAGTCCAGTATAGTCGAGAGTTGTGAGTTTTACAGCATTGTCATGAGGAGGTGCCAGAAGGTGGTCAGGGACTGAGCAGTCCTGATATCCATGGGTAGTTCATTCCACCACTGAGGGGCAAGGGTGGAGAAGGAGTAGGCTTTGGAAGCAGGGGAGCGGAAGGGGGATACAGCTAATCTGCCGGTGGTGGAGGAGCGGAGGTGGCAAGAGGGGATGTAGGGAGAAATGATAGTCTGGAGATAGGAGGGAGCAGAAAGTTTGAGACAGCGATAGGCGAGTACAAGAGTTTTGAATTGGATGTGAGCAGCGATAGGGAGTCAGTGGAGGAAGCGGAGCAGCGATGTAGCATGGGAGAAAGGAAGAAGGGAAAAGACAAGGCGAGCAGCAGAGTTTTGGATGAGCTGGAGTGGACGGATAGCAGAGGCAGGGAGGCCCGCCAGGAGAGAGTTGCAGTAGTCAATCGGGGACAGTACCAGGGCCTAAACTAGGAGCTACATGGAGTAGTCAGAGGAAGGGGCAGATTCTGCATATGCTGCTGAGGAAGAAACGACAGGAGCGTGCCAGAGTAGAGATGTGCTAAGAGTAGGAGAGGGAGGGGTCGAGGGTGACACCAAGGTTCTTGGTGGATGAGGAGGGAGAGGGTGGTGGATTCAAGAGGAATAGAGAGAGAGAGAGAGATCAACGGTGGGGGAGGAAGAGGGGAGGAAGAAAAGGAGGTCTGATTTGGAGAGGTTGAGTTTAAGATGATATGAGTGCATCCAGGAGGAGATGGCTGAGAGGCAGGTAGCAATATGGGAGGAGATGTCGGAGTCAGAGTGTGGAAAGGAGAGGAACATCTGGGCATCATCAGCATATAAATGATACGAGAAGTCATGGGAAGAGATGAGGGGACCCAGGGAGCGGGTGTAAAGAGAAAACAGGAGGAATCCCAGGACTGAGAATGTGTTGACAGGAAAGCAGAGAGCTGGCGATGTACCACTCGCTCGAGGAGTTTAGAGAGGAACGGAGAAGGGAGACAGGACGGTAGTTCTGGAGGGACGAAGGACGTTTTTTTGTAAGGTGGGGGTGATGCAGGCCTTGAAGGCAGGTTTGAAGGCAGACGGGAAACAGCCAGAGAGCAAATAGGTGTTGAGAAGAGAGGGCATGCAAGGGAGTAGAGCAGGGGCAGTGAGAGAAGGCAAAGAAGTGAAGGGGAAGAAATAGCAGAGTGGCCAGGGTTGGAGAGGTGGATGTTGAAGTCACCTAATAGAACAGTGGGGGTGGCGGAGGGGAAGGAGGAGAGGAGGAAGTCACTTTGTATATTAAAGAATGTCTCTACAAAGTCATAAAATAGTTTTTAGTAATGGTGAACTAACCATCCATGCACACTTCGCTTAATTATCGATATTTGTGGAGTCTGGACTAGTTGCACACATGAAAACATCTCTTCCATATTCTTGAAGACATGACCACTGATGTTGTGTAGCAAAATTATCTGACATTGTATTTGCTTAAAAACATTTTGATTCAAACAAAACAAAGAAAAAGCACAACTTGTTTTGACACACAGTATGTCTTCATCAGGTGTAGCGATACAACAATGTAAAAATAGTTTCTAAATAATTCCATTGTTATTAATGAAGCTAAATAAAGAGCTGCAGTTTTACTGTACAGACACAGCCTCCTTTTAAATGCTGAGTTCCAGTTTCTCTCCAGCCTGTGGAAGAGGCGTGTGCAAATGGGAATGGTTTCAGTGCTGCGTTCCAGTTTCTCTCCAGCCTGTGGAAGAGGTGGGTGCAAACAGGAATGGTTTCAGTGCTGAGTTCCAGTTTCTCTCCAGCCTGTGGAAGAGGCGGGTGCAAACGGGAATGGTTTCAGTGCTGAGTTCCAGTTTCTCTCCTGCCTGTGGAAGAGGCGGGTGCAAACGGGAATGGTTTCAGTGCTGAGTTCCAGTTTCTCCAGCCTGTGGAAGAGGCGGGTGCAAACGGAATGGTTTCAGTGCTGAGTTCCAGTTTCTCTCCAGCCTGTGGAAGAGGCAGGTGCAAACGGGAATGGTTTCAGTGCTGAGTTCCAGTTTCTCTCCAGCCTGTGGAAGAGGCGGGTGCAAACGGGAATGGTTTCAGTGCTGAGTTCCAGTTTCTCTCCAGCCTGTGGAAGACGCGGGTGCAAACGGGAATGGTTTCAGTGCTGAGTTCCAGTTTCTCTCCAGTCTGTGGAAGAGGCGGGTGCAAACGGGAATGGTTTTCTCATGGTGCCCAAAAGAGCACCACAGTAATAAAGGATGCAAACTATTCATTAAAGCAGCAGGACACCAAATGACTTTTCTTTTGGTATTATCCCAAAAACTATTGCAGAAATAGATTGCAGCACGTGGCAAGAAGACCACCTTTGGCTCAGAAAGATAATTTGCTTTACTGGTAGAACAAAAATGTAGATTTTCTTATGTTTTTCTTACGTAATTACTGACATGAAGAGGTTTGAAAAGGTTTGTCACCAAAACATATCTAGGCAGTTCCTGTAAGCTGCATTGTGATTTAGTACCCAGTAAAGCTACATGTATCAATCAATATTTATTTTATATAGCGCCTTTCATACAGGACCACCATCACAAAGCGCTTTACAAGATAGTGAGGAACAATGCATAATACATTAAATACAGTGAAATACAGGGCATAGTACATTAAATACAACAGTAAAAAAAACAATGCAAATACATTAAATTGAGGCATAATACATTAAATAAAAGGCTAGGATGTGAATTCTGAACATTGTGGATGCGTGTGTCAAGCAGAATTATATGAATAAGATGGAGTAAAAAACCTGAAATAGCAATTTAGACAACAGCTGAAAACAGATATCAGGCTTAGAGAGCATTAAAAGCAAGAGAGAACAAGTGAGTGTTGAGGGTTGATTTGAAGCGAGCGATTGTGGGAGCTGCACACACTAAAGCTGGGAGAGAGTTCCAGAGAGTCGGGGCCATAGGCTAAAAGAGCGCTATCCGAGTGTGGTACACTTTTGCTTGGGACCTCAGCTTACATACGGGGACATAGCGGGTCAGCAGGTTGGAGAGATACTCTGGACCTGTGTGATGAAGGACCTTGTAGGCAAGCAGCAGAATTTTGAAAGTAATCCTGAACTTTACAGGTAGGCAATGCAGCTGGGCAAGACAGAGGGTAATGTGATCATGTTTTTTACATCTGGTAAGGGTCCTAGCAGCGGCATTTTGAACCAGCTGCAATTGGTTTATGGCGCGTGACAGAAGACCACCATAGAGAGAGTTGCAGTAGTCGATTCGAGAGGAGATTAATGCATGACAGAGTATCTCTGTATCTGGGAGGGAAAGATAGGGACGGACCTTTGAGATGTTTCAGAGGTGGTAGATGGAGGATTTGACTATAGAGGACATTTGGTGGGCATCAAAGGAGAGGTTATTATTCAGAAGTACACCAAGGCTTCGTACAGTGGGGGAAGGCAGCAGCAAACAGTTTCCAAGATTCAAGGTGGCAATATTAAGATTCTTGAGTTCTTCGATCCATCTAGAAGAAGTTCAGATTTGTTGGTGTTGAGCTGAAGAAATTTGGATACAAATTTGGATACAAGCTGAGAGCCAGACCATGGCAGAGGGACATCCAGGGTCTAGTTTTAGGTAGAGCTGGGTGTCATTTGCATAGGAGTGAAACATGAGGCTATGTTGGCAGATGAGGTGACCCAAGGGAAGCATGTGGCTTGTCAAAGAGCGAGTAGCCATTTGGGGTGGAGAGATGTAGCGAGTGCTTATCATATACAGAGTGCCAGGTTTCAGCTAGACAGAGAAGATCAAGATTAGTATCAGTTATAAGTTCGTTGAGAAGCAGAGATTTGTTAGTCAGAGAATGGCAATTTAGGAAGGAGAGTTTACAGTTTGTAACAGGCAGTACAGGGGGAGAGGGAGTTAGTAATGGTATCTGAAGCAAGTACTTACCAGTGTTCATTCTAGGAGAGGAGAAAGAGTGAGCACGCTTTGTCCAGGGGATCCAGACTTCAGGTGTCAAGGTGGAAATGAGGCCTCTGGTAGCCATTGGGAGAGATTTGGGAAAGGTCCTCGCTCCACCTGTCTTCGCTCTGACTGCCACAGCTCAGACTGCCCTTGGATGTGTGGCCCTTAGACTGCCACAGCTCAGACTGCCCTTGGACGTGTGGCCCTTAGACTGCCACAGCTCACTGCCCTTGGATGTGGCCCTTAGACAGCTGCCGCTTAGAACGGCCTGCGTTCTAAGACACTGTTTGCCAATTTATACTATCCTGTAGGCCTACAGCCGTATACTTAACACAATATTCTAATCAACCCTACGATTCAACACAGCCCAGCACAGTTTACAAAACTTAAATAACAATTGTTAAAGACAGGGATAGTTACCCCAACAACAACGATTTTAACTATCAAATTAAATACAATCCACTTACCTGGTTATATGTTGAGTCGTCCAGCAGCACGGAGTTCAGAAAATGAGCAGAGACACACAGCACGTGTGGCCTCAGTTGCAAGGTAAACACACATGACTGGGCTTGGCTTACAGAACCCAGAAAGAAGAATGGAATACCATGTTCATGATTAGGCTTGGCTTACAGAACCCGGAAAGAAGAATGGAATACCATGTTCATGATTGGGCTTGGCTTACAGAACCCGGAAAGAAGAATGGAATACCATGTTCATGATTGAGCTTGGCTTACAGAACCCGGAAAGAAGAATGGAATACCATGTTCATGATTGGGCTTGGCTTACAGAACCCGGAAAGAAGAATGGAATACCATGTTCATGACTGGGCTTGGCTTACAGAACCCAGAAAGAAGAATGGAATACCATGTTCATGACTGGGCTTGGCTTACAGAACCCGGAAAAAAGAATGGAATACCATGTTCAAGACAAAGGTACTGACAAGGAATTCAATTCAGCCCTGAAACTGAAACATCACGTTTTGATCTCTTCTTAGTTACTGATGATTTATTGTTCACAGTTTAGTAGGTGCAATCCTAGATCTAGTGGATTATTCCTTTCATTTGTGTCAGATATTTGTTGCAAAGAAATTGGGACTACAGCCATTTACCTGCTGATAACCACAGGCTGCTGGATTTTGTCTGACAGGTGAGAATTATGCAGTTTATAAATGAAAAAATAGAACAAAACAAAAAAACTTTTTGTTGCAAAGAAAGTTGTATATATACAATACCAGCCATAGTTGCTAGTATATTGCTACTACGTAGGTGAGAGTATCATTTAATGTTGGTCACCTTATTTATTCTACTGTTAGGTGTGTATTTGAAATGGACAAGCATACTGCAGCAAGGTGGTGAGAGGTATCAACACTTCCCACCGAGGGCTCCAGCTTGAGATATATAAGAAACTGAAACTATACATATTAAAATGTTAATGGCTAGCTCTCATAAGAGGAACATACCTGGGTGTTTCACATCAGGAAGAAACAATTAACTTATTTTTTTATAAAATGACCCAATTTCTTTGATGTGATTTACTCAGTTGAGATTTATTATATGAAAAAGTTAAACAAGTCACGTGACAAAGGTCCTGTCCTTGTATGAAAACTGGGCTGAACCATATAAAAACTTGTGGAAACTGAGACTTGTTTGTAACAGTGTGCATGTAATATCACTGCTATCCATTAGAGGGCAGTGTGGGTTCACAATGGCACTGCTTCTCTTTAATCGTCTCGTGTTAACTTCAGAAACCAAATGGCTCTTCTGAGTAAACACGACCCAGGAGAGTATTTTACCGCACAGGATAAAAAAAAAAAGCTCTTACTGAAAATGACAAAGAAAACCTTTTTAGTGAACCGAGTTTGCCATTTATCCCAAAGAGCAAATATTATGAAAAATATAATGCCCCTTTCTTGGCTGAGTCTGCAAAATGATTACATGTTTATTTGCTGTCTCAGATTTTCCACTATGCTTGATTTCATAAGCATTAAACCTTAGAACTGGCCGACATGATAAAGCTGTGTAGTTTATTACAGCAACAATCCCATAGTACACATATAAAGTATAACATTTACTGTATTGACTGCAATAAGTATAGTACTGTAAGTAAAGCATGTTTGGCAATATATATATATATATATATTTTTTTTCTTAATACATATACTTATTTGGATTGGAAATAAAATGCATTTAAAATATGTATATGTCAGTAGTTACATATGCAGGTACCCAGGCCAGTTACAATGTGACTGAAGCTACATATACAGGAAGTAAGGCCTTTAATAGTTACAGGGAACGTCATTTTCAGAAAATAACGCTTGCATATAAAATATAAAATCCCATGATTGATATTCAGAAAACAATCAAAAGCGATTTCCTGAAATGCTTCTTTACCATGGGGCAGTGGCTGCAATATTACGAGCCATTGAGACAATGGTACCACAGTGGGAACAATGCAATGCAATGCCGTCCAGTGCAGCACCATGACACCATAGCAGTAGTGATACCAGTACCAGTGCACCACTGTGTCCTCTCCACAGGGAAATATTTGTTAAACTCCATCCTGGTAATGCTGTGGTCTGTTAATGGGTCTGACAAGCTGTCTTCATGCTGATACCCTAAAGAACATTTCATGCACATTTTAGCAGGCTTAAAAGCCCTTATGATTTTAGAGTTTAAAGTTCTGGATGTTATTTTACAATGGCATCCCAATGGTATTTTTTGAACTCTCCTGGAATCTATAGTGCGATACTCTGGTACTGTGTGACCAAAGCGGTACAGTAAAATCAAATCTCCCCACAGAGTTACATGAAGGGATTTGTGGAAATGATGAGGTCATTTCAAGTTTTTTAAATATGAAATGTGTCAGAGGAATGGGAATGACCTCATCCATAGAGCTGCTGCATTCAGGTTGTTTTTCAGTCCCCAGAGATCCCTGTTAAAACACATATCAGTGTGCTGTATGTCACAGGAAGCAATGTGGCAAATCAGTGTGCTGTATGTCACAAATTGCTGGTGTGTGTGTTGGCTAATTCTGAAGCCATGGTAATGCACTGGTGCCCAAACAAAGTCGCTCCGCCCTCAACCAAACACAACATGCCCCCCCAAAAAAATCTTCCAAAATATATTCAGAAAAATATACAAATATATGTGAAAGTGGTTGTATGTGCTTACTGTACAGAGCTCGCTGAAACTGGTCCTCTTTGGGTTTTAGAACGCGCTGAAACTGGTCCTCTTTGGGTTTCATGTGCTTACTGTACAGAACGCGCTGAAACTGGTCCTCTTTGCGTTTCATGTGCTTACTGTACAGAGCTCGCTGAAACTGGTCCTCTTTGGGTTTCATGTGCTTACTGTACAGAGCTTGCTGAAACTGGTCCTCTTTGGGTTTCATGTGCTTACTGTACAGAGCTCGCTGAAACTGGTCCTCTTTGGGTTTCTTTGTCAGCTGAAGATTCATTGCTTTCCTTTTTTTTTTAAAAGCTTTTAATTTCTGAAAACCCACCAGCATGCTTTTATATAAATACAGTAAATGCATTTTGTGCACCCTGCCCTTTTTCCTCAGGGATGGCTTGTCAATATTCCAAAATGTAGTTTCAGTTACTCACGGGTTAAAAATGGAGGGGTGCTAATTAAGCATACATTTAAAATCTCTTTCTCAAGATTGGGCACTTCAACACAAATAGCATCTTATCTTTAAACCTGTTTCTTTCATCCATAGATGGCTTCTTCTCAAGCCTTTATTATTTACACATCACCGGCACTGAATAACAGCAGCTCGTTTATTGTGTGACCAGCTCTTTTGAGGGGTCATCACAGTAATTAGAGACACTTAATTGAAAGTGTTGTCACAAATTTAACGTTTAAACTATCTTCTCAACAATTTCAATTTTAGCCAAAGTTTAGTGCAAACTTGCAATTTCTTTCTGCAAGGAGTAGAACATCTTGTAATGTTTCAAACTCTATTTCAATGATCGAGGGCCCCGAAGGACAGTATACAGTAAGTCCACCCTACAGGGATGCTTTGTTATACAATGCATGGAAGCAAAGGTTACTTAATTGTTTAATAATGACACCTTAATACAGTTAAAGGTGAGTCATACAGCGCAGGTTCGCGTCCTGGCTGTGTGAAGCAGGACTTCACTGGGGGCTCCAAAGGCAGTGTCGCATTGGCTCTAGCGCTCGTGTGGGTTAGGGAGGCAAAACCAACAGGGACTGTTTCTCCTTGTCGCGCTACAGAGAACTCTGCTGGCCAGGCATCCAGTGAGCTCAAAGGTGGATGCCTTGGTTGTGGGATCAGAGGACGTCCACTGAGCCTTCGGGTCTCCTGAGCCATGTGGGGAATTGATGCACATAGGGGGAAAGCGATTGGACATTCCAAACTGGGAGAACATCGTGGGGAAATTATAATTGGATGCACTACATTAAAAAAAATAAAAAATTGCAAAATCCAAGAAGCAACTGTTTTGAACTATGTTGTATGATGATAGAGTCGGGTTGAGGGCTGCACATGCGTCCCCTTGGTTAGCTCTCAGGAGTGGTTCAGATCTGCACATGTCACCCTTTGGTTAGCTCTCAGGAGTGGTTGAGATCTGCACATGTCACCCCTTGGTTAGCTCTCAGGAGTGGTTGAGATCTGCACATGCGTCCCCTTGGTTAGCTCTCAGGAGTGGTTGAGATCTGCACATGTCACCCTTTGGTTGGCTCTCAGGAGTGGTTGAGGGCTGCACATGTGGCCCCTTTTTTATTGCATCATTGGGAAGAAGTCTGGAGAGTACAAGTTTTATAGTACATCAGTTTTAGAGTATTTTAAATTCAATCTGATTTAATTGTTTTCTGTTTTGTTTATAGATTGAAGATATCATTTTAAAAAGTGAAACCAGCCTTCTAGACTCACTGGATAAGTCTGCAAATACATCTGGTGCCATTATTCTAATTAAAATAATATTGATTCTTGCATTACAGCTAAATCCACTGCATAGTAGAGTTCACTTTGCTGATTAAAATCTGCTGATAAGGGTTATTTTGTTTAGGTTTGGATGCCTGCCTGCATGCTAACATCATTGTTGAGTAAACCTTGTTACAAAACTGCACAGCATTCAGCAGATATGGATCTACTTATTTCTTTTGGAAAGTAAAAATAAAAGACTGAAATGGAATTGAGAAAATACGCTTCTTCTTAATGTGCAACTAAAACATATTCAAGACAGTAACAACAAGCTAAGGTTCTTTACGTTATACCCTTTAGCACATGTCTGTTAGACACGGTGAAGATACATGATTTCTATGAATTTAAATAGCAGTCTGAACAATGCAACTCTTTAAGGGTTTAACAGCACTTTCGCCTTTTCTAATAATCTTGTTCATTCGTGTTTTGTGCAATCCTTCCTCCAAATCAGGAAGGAGAACTGTAGCTTTAAATTACAGACTGAATAAGAATCCATAATTTAAAAAATTCAGAGGTTTTGACAGCTGATGAAGACATTAACTGAACTATTTGGCTTCGGGTGCAATCCAGAGTGATTTTAAGGTTGTATGACTTCCCTACTGCACAAGTCCCTACACGGTCTTGCTCCAGCTTATATTGCAGAGAGGCTCATTCCATGTCCCTGGGCGTGCCCTGCGGTCACAGAATCCTGGTTTATTGGTGGAGCACAGAGTTAGAGAGCATGTGCTTCTCAAACTATACGCCTAGGACCTGGAACTAAGTTCCAAAAGGAATTAGGGATTCTGTTTAATCCATCAAAACTAACTTGAAGACTTATTGATATAGTATGGCCTTTGCAGCTTCCTAGGCATGTATCATTTGCTGTTATTGGTGTAGTTCTGTATTCAGCCTGCACAGAGCTGTGAGGTGTGTCTCACACAAAAAGCTCTTTAGAGTTAAACGTTTGTTGTTGTTGTTGTTGTTGCTGTTGTACTTGACTTACTGTACTTACCCTCAGTTTTGTTATGTACCTGAAACCTTGGTTTGATATCAAATGAAACATTTGTTATAGCAAACATATATTTTCATTTAAATCTTAATATCTGGTACTACATTAGGTTAAAGAACGTTCTCAGTTTCTGTGTCTTATTCTTAGGATATCAGTTATACTTGCACTTCCTGGGCAATCAATGAACAAGGGCATGCAGGTACTAAAATCTGACTCATTTTGGTTTAAAGATACTTGATGATGAAAATTGCAAATAACTTCTGTCTTCTATAATTCATTTAAAGCAAACTGTATTATTGTGTTGTGGATAAATGTCCACTAAGTTCCATTTGTGTCCTGAGCTGGATTCAAACCCATGTGTCCACCTGGCTCTTTCATTTGTGTCCTGAGTTGGATTCAAACCCATGTGTCCACCTGACTCATTTGTGTCCTGAGTTGGATTCAAACCCATGTGTCCACCTGGCTCTTTCATTTGTGTCCTGAGCTGGATTCAAACCCATGTGTCCACCTGGCTCTTTCATTTGTGTACTGAGCTGGATTCAAACCCATGTGTCCACCTGGCTCTTTCATTTGTGTCCTGAGTTGGATTCAAACCCATGTGTCCACCTGACTCATTTGTGTCCTGAGTTGGATTCAAACCCATGTGTCCACCTGGCTCTTTCATTTGTGTCCTGAGCTGGATTCAAACCCATGTGTCCACCTGGCTCTTTCATTTGTGTCCTGAGCTGGGTTCAAACCCATGCCTCCATTCCCCCCCCCACCTGGCCCTCACTCTTTCTTTGGACTGATCTAACAGGAGCTAGCTGCAGTAAGGTCATCTTTGCCCCCATGCATATTCACTTTAAACTAAGTTGCCCTAAATCTGCATGGTCTGATAGAAAGCCATGGCATCACTGCAGCTATCCAGGCCAAGACTGTCAACAGCTGATGCTATCCATACTGGACTAGGGTGTCAGAGCTGGGGAGGCGTAAGATGTGTTTAATTCTTTATATACAGAATAGAGACTTCAGACTAATATACAACAAAGACAAATCTACCTAACCCTTTTTATCATTAGTTAACTTCACTATGTGGTGGAGGTTGAAAAATGACTAAGTTTATCCATTTTTCACTGAAGTGCCCTTTTCATGATTTATCTGCAGCTCAAATGGAATTTTGGATTCACTGAGGTGCAGTTGACATTTTATCAATATTGTGTATAAACTGGGAAGGAGCGGAGCCACAGGGAATGAAATCCAAAATAGAATTGCTACTAAATGATAATTCCTGTATTTGGAACAGGCCAGAAACCCACCCTAGATTAAAAACGTATTGAACTTTTCTGGAGTTAGAATTCGAGCACTTTAATCTTCCTGTCCAGAATAATGCATACATTATGAGATAAAGCATGTTATTTCTATACAGAGCCTTTCACTTTTCATCATTATATAACAGCACTATGTTTGCTCTGTCCAAGATGCATACAGTGCTCTGAACATTAGGGCTCCACATTTACTTTGCGTTGGCTGATTAATACATGTGTGTACTGAACAGTACACAACGTACATACAATGTTGTCAGCTGCTTATAGAACATTAAGATGCACTCTTAAACTGTGGAAAGTTAAACATTTATTAAAGCTTGACTGACGGAAACATCAAACCTGTTTGCTTAGTTACTGCATTCACAATAGATAGGGCAATGCCAAACTTTCCTGCTGGCTACTTTCCCTAGTAAGTCTCCAGGGCTGGATTCTAATGATACTGGAACGATTCAGTGAAGTGCAAGGGATTCTGCTGGTCCAAGCCTTCCCTCGTTAACATCAGAAAAGTCTGAAAAATACCATTGGGACACCATTATAATCACAGTGCTTTACCCTGAATATACACCATTGGGGCACCATTATAATCACAGTGCTTTACCCTGAATATACACCATTGGGACACCATTATAATCACAGTGCTTTACCCTGGATATATACCATTGGGACACTATTATAATCACAGTGCTTTACCCTGAATATATACCATTGGGACACCATTATAATCACAGTGCTTTACCCTGAATATATACCATTGGGACACCATTATAATCACAGTGCTTTACCCTGAATATACACCATTGGGACACCATTATAATCACAGTGCTTTACCCTGGATATATACCATTGGGACACCATTATAATCACAGTGCTTTACCCTGGATATATACCATTGGGACACCATTATAGTCACAGTGCTTTACCCTGAATATATACCATTGGGACACCATTATAATCACAGTGCTTTACCCTGGATATATACCATTGGGACACCATTATAATTGCAGTGCTTTACCCTGAATATACACCATTGGGACACCATTATAACAGTACTTGCATGCTCAATTGACGGGATAATAAAAACCTTATTTTTGTTTTTTGTTTTTTTGACAAATCAGTGGGGCTGCCAGTTCTTCAACGATGTTTTTTTCCCATCCTTATTGATAGGAAACCATGAAATACTTGCAATAGTTAACAGTATTAGATAGTTTTGACTGTTAATTAAAAATATCATTTAAAAAGCTCATTTCAAATCAAAGGAGAAAGTGCTGCAAGTGAGTGAAAACTCAGCAAACTTTACACCAGTAACCAGTGTAAAAAGATTTTACCCTGTTCGCCCCTTTAAGAACTTGACCCAGAGACGATTGGATTTTTTTCCAGCGCCACGCTATATTTTAATAAACACAAAATTAAATAAAATACAAAAAACAAACACCTAGCTCTTTTCTGAGCACTAACTACATATAGGAACCTAACTATCACAGGACGGAAACCGCTTCCCTGTTCCACACACTTAACCATACAGGTTTGCACTGTATATATCTCTCGGGACTGCTAGGAAACAGAGCACTCCTTTCTGCCTCCTTCTCTTTAGCAGCCCTGAGCAGACTGCCTGCTCTCTTTTTATACCTGGGCTTAATTTCCAATAGCCCCAGGTGCGGATGATAATTAACAATAAAACAATTAAACAAATTAAATGAAACAATAAAGCAAACAACCAAAACAAGGTACATTCTCTCGCAGGAGGTTTTAACCTCCCTGCTGTTTCTCACAACCCTCACGTTACATATCCCCCTTGTCTTTACAAGACACAGGCCACACCCACCTCCTCCCCTAAAACATAACCACCCACCCTCAAGTCCACAATGTCCTTTCTTGCCCTTTTCGACGGGCAGGCTTGAGGGTGGATCGTCCACGCCCCGGCTCAGCCAGGAAGGGACCTTCAACAGGGGCGACCGGAGCGTGAACCATGGCACTGGAGGATGCAGCAGTGGCAGAGATTTCCTAACCCTGGATATATACCATTGGGACACCATTATAATCACAGGGACCAGGGAAAAGCTTTACCCCTGGATCAAGGTCCACCATTTCCGGGAAGACCGCCGGGTGTCCTAGTCAAAGGGTGAGGACTTTACCTGAATATATACCATTGGGACACCATTATAATCACAGTGCTTTTCCCCCCTGGATATATACCATTGGGACACCTCCTTATAATTGCAGTGCTTTACTCCGAATATACACCATTGGGACACCATTATAACAGTCCTTGGGCATGCTCCTCCTTGGCGGGATAATAAAACCTTATTTTTGGCAGCGGCTTTTTGTTTTTTGAGCAGCAGCTCCAATTCAGTTGGCTCCTTCTCTTCACTGGGGCCAACCCCATCTCTCTCCCATCTCTCCAGCTGCTCTCTCTGAGCAACAGCATTTCTATTGATCTGCTCGATCAAGTCCCATAATTATTTCTGGGTCACCTCTGCCACCATATGTAAAGATTGCGCCACTCGCGTTCGTTGCCCCTTAAGAACTTGACCCAGAGACTGAAATGGATTTTTTTCAGCGCTCACGCTATATTTTAATAAACACAAAATTAAATAAAATACAAAAACAAACACCTAGCTTTTCTGAGCACTAACTACACACGCAGGAACCTAACTATCACAGGAAAACCGCTTCCCCTGTTCCACACACTTAACCATACAGGTTTGCACCGTACCTTCTCTCTCGGGACTGCTAGGAAACAGAGCACCCTTTCTGCCTCCTTCTCTTTAGCAGCCCTGAGCAGACTGCCTGCTCTCTTTTAAACTCCCGCACCTGGGCTTAATTTCAATAGCGCCCAGGTGGGATGATAATTAACAATAAAACAATTAAACAAATTAAATGAAACAATAAAGCAAACAACCAAAACAAAGGTACATTCTCTCGCAGGGAGGTTTTAACCCCCTCCCTGCTGTTTCTCACAACCCTCTACGTTACACCAGTTTTAGATTGAAATAAACTTGCTTACTGGGACCCAGTACAGCTCTGGCAGGCACACCAGCAGCAAGCTGTATGATTGAATCCATAACTATACCCTGACCTTCATGCCTACATTTCCATTTCACCAACATCTGACCTCACTTCAGCTGTCCAGTACCCTGAGTAATTTGGGGCTGGGAAACAATCAGGAAATACTCCCTATGGATATACTGCAACCCTTATGGATATTCTGCAATTCTCCCTATGGATATACTGCAACTCTTATGGATATTCTGCAATTCTCCCTGTGGATATTCTACCACCCTCCCTATGGATATACTGCAACCCTTATGGATATTCTACAATTCTCCCTGTGGATATTCTACCACCCTCCCTATGGATATACTGCAACCCCTATGGATATTCTGCAATTCTCCCTATGGATATTCTGCTGTCAGGGATTTGAGATAAAAGAAGAGATGACTGACAGAACAAAAGATAATTTTACAAAATCTAAAATCTCTGATACATACTCCACAAAAATGTAATAAAAGGCAGTCTGCCTTAAAATTACTTTTTTGCAAATCATCTTCAGGACTGCTGTATAGGAACCATTAGATAATTTGAAAACAGGCGCAAAAATATAGCTATCAGAAATCACTCCCCACACAAAATAAATACAAATCATCTAATTGAAATGTGTTGAGAAAACTGGCCTGTTCTCATGAAAGCTGGTAATGGGAACTATTTATTTCTTGTTTATCGGGTGCTTATAGTGCAGCACATGGATAAATAATGATAGGCAAGCTTGGGGTCGCTCCTACTGGGAGAATGCCCTTCTTGTCTCTTCATATTAAAACTCAGTAAACATCTCTCAAAGACTATGGAACATGTTAGGTGCTTCCAAATGAACACAGTCAATGAGGGCTGTATGTACTGTTGTGAATGTGTTTTTGGTGTCTGGTTTATTTCAGAACCTTCTGTTTTATCCGGATCCAACCAGGCTGGAGGTTCCAGCGATGTACAACTTCTCTCAACAGCTGCTAAGGGCGGGCCTGACAGCTGAATACCTGGACTTCCTCAGACCCGCCTGTAATTCTGCTCTGGATGAATCTTTCAGTTGAAAGTCATCCTGTAGAGATGAATAAGGAGTGTCTCCCTGTGCTGGAGTGTTACTCCAGCTGGCAGGCCTGGTTCAAAGAGGGGAACCTGCCACTGAGCCCCAACCTCTGGCAGGCCTGGTTCAAAGAGGGGAACCTACCACTGAGCCCCACCAGCTGGCAGGCCTGGTTCAAAGAGGGGAACCTGTCACTGAGCCCCACCAGCTGGGTGACTTCTCTTTTCCACTCTCAGCCCATATAATACAGATTTCGTACTATATTTTTACTATGATATGTCATTAGAAGGAGATTTACCACACCTGTCCTTTATATGGCTTTAAAATAGGTTGATCTAATTATGGTAACCTTCTCCTTGGATTCTCATGTATTATTAGGAAAATATTTTGCAAATGCTTTTGTTGGCGGTTAATAAAGACCCTAATCAGTGATTATATTGGCTTGAAATCCTTGAATCCAAGCCCTTTACTGGGGTTTAACTTTGCTTGCAGGTTTAATAAATATTATCTGTGGCAGCGACTGCTGTTCAAGAATGCCCCATCAAAGACAATACAAGCATTCAATTTCTGCGGCTGGTCTCTTTTCAAAGCCACTTCCTGTGTGTGTCTCTAGTCTCTGTTGACTGGAGATCAGAACTGTGCTTGTTGACGGAGCCACCCTTGATATTATCTTGTGCTGCTGAATTGGGTTGCATGAATGTATTATTCAGATAAAAAGAAAATAAGGCTCAGTGGTATACTTAAGAGAACCTAAAAACACTTACAATATCAAAGAAGAAAAAAGAAAATGAAACAATAACACACTTTGCTTTTCTTGCATAAAGATCCCCGAAGCAAAGTAATGGCTTAGACCGACTGGAGCTAACACAATAATTCTTACACCATGCACATCCATTCACTACATAGGCTTCAAATGGGTAGTTGTGAAAGAAAACCTATCTGGTACTACACAAGGTTAAAGAAACCTCTGTTAGCAAGCATGCTTTCAGATAGTCTTGCACTTTCCTGATCACAGTGAAATTGTCTCCACTCCTTCAGGGCCTTCTTTCCTGACTTTCCTTAATGGCTGACATGCTTTGCAGTCAGTTATGTGTTTGACCCTGAAGACACTGCTGAGGTGAAATGGTCAAGCAATGCAGTGAAGCAGGCCTACTGGAAAGCAAACTGAGTGCTTTCTTTTACCAGGTATAGTGTGTAGCAATTTCCATGCTACATAATGTGGGTGTAAGTCTCACCCACCTGTCCCTTTAATTAGGGTCAGTAGCCTGGCCAGGTTTAAACTTCATTTCCCACAGTTCCTTGCAACCACCCTCTGTTCATCCTCTCTCCCCATTGGCTCATTCAAATATCCATTCCTCCAATCTCAGAGCTCCTTAGAAGCCAGCACCTGTACTAAAGAAGGCTGATTAGGTCTGGCGGGTGACTCCCTTAAGGACATAAGAAGAACATAAGAAAGTTTACAAACGAGAGGAGGCCATTCAGCCCATCTTGCTCGTTTGGTTGTTAGTAGCTTATTGATCCCAGAATCTCATCAAGCAGCTTCTTGAAGGATCCCAGGGTGTCAGCTTCAACAACATTACTGGGGAGTTGGTTCCAGACCCTCACAATTCTCTGTGTAAAAAAGTGCCTCCTATTTTCTGTTCTGAATGCCCCTTTATCTAATCTCCATTTATGACCCCTGGTCCTTTTTTCTTTTTTCAAGTCAAAGAAGTCCCCCGGGTTGACATTGTCTATACCTTTTAGGATTTTGAATGTTTGAATCAGATCGCCGCGTAGTCTTCTTTGTTCAAGACTGAATAGATTCAATTCTTTTAGCCTGTCTGCATACGACATGCCTTTTAAACCCGGGATAATTCTGGTTGCTCTTCTTTGCACTCTTTCTAGAGCAGCAATATCCTTTTGTAACGAGGTGACCAGAACTGAACACAATATTCTAGGTGAGGTCTTACTAATGCATTGTAGAGTTTTAACATTACTTCCTTGATTTAAATTCAACACTTCTCACAATATATCCAAGCATCTTGTTAGCCTTTTTTATAGCTTCCCCACATTGTCTAGATGAAGACATTTCTGAGTCAACATAAACTCCTAGGTCTTTTTCATAGTTCCCTTCTTCAATTTCACTCTCTCCCATATGATATTTATAATGCACATTTTTATTGCCCGCATGCAATACTTTACACTTTTCTCTATTAAATTTCATTTGCTCTTGAGGAATCCATAATCACAACAGTATTTTCTTTAATTAAATCTCAGTGAATCCTTTAGCATTTTTAGATAAATACCAGTGCATCCATTAATTTTCTTTTGTTGTTGCACTTTGCCTTAACTCTTCTTTTTGTTTTCACTATTATTTGTTTAAGTTTAGCTGTTTTTCAAGGTCTGTTTAATGTTTGTTGTTTTGTGTGTTTGGTTTCCATTTTTTTCTGATTATTTCCCAACAACTGTTCAGCATTCAACTCCGCACTACTGGACAAACTCATCATTTTTAACGTTCTCTATGTTTTCATCAACCTTCCACCATCACCATCAGTACTGGACTCTTTTCTGGACTTCCTTATCAGTTGGTGAGATTGTTCCTTTTCTGTTTGTTTTGGATTTTTTTCTCCTTTTAATTTGATACTTTGTTTCCTGCATTTTTTGGTTTTGTTCTTTTGTTACTCTGTTTGGTTTTCAATGACCCTGCACTGCTGGACTTGTTTAGACTTCACTTTCATTCATCATCCATTGCCATCAAGTGTCTTTGAAATTGTTTTCCATCAGTAATTATTTCATTCACCTTTATCTTTCTCTGTCTGCCTGTGCATTGGTTTTGTGTTTATGTGTGTGTTGTGTTTGAGGCCCACCGGACACTACACCCATTTCTCCTTTGTGTTTATTTTTTGGCCTTGTGTTTTGTTCACTTTACTTTCCTACTTAGCTGTGCTCCTACATACTTGCCTGTTCCCTACAATTATTTGTGTTCTTTCTTATGATGATTGTTGTTGCTGCTTTCAACCTTTCTTCTTTTTCTCTCCTTTATCTGTTCTTTACTTATTTTGTATTGTTTATTTCATTTGTTGACATTATTGTTCACAACAATAAACCGGTTGTTTGTGAAATGGACACCTCTGATGTCCCTGCTTCTGCTGTCTGTCACTTTTGCTAGCTTATTTAGTTATAGGAATAGGGCCAGTAGTATCTCCTTAGGGAGGACAGGGCACCTGCCTCTCAGTTGTGCAGAGTGATCGTTTACAAGTGTTTCAAAATACAGGTTTGCAAAATCATGCGTTTCTTTTAAAACTAGTTGGCATGAACAGTAGGCTCTGGTAAAACAAGAAGCATGATGTGCTGGACTGAAACAGCCTTTTGAAAGTACATACCAGAGCTCGGGTGTGAGCGAGATGGGAGATGCTCATTGTGTTGTGCAGCATTGGCTGAAATAATGTTGATGCTTCTCCCCCATGGTTTTGCACACGTTGAGCTTCAGGACTCCAGCTGTCTGACTGAAGAAGGTTACTTCAACCTGGGTGCAGGAGGGGGGCAGACATTCCACAAACATTTTCCTGTTTTAAAATATAATATATGACAGCATATCCACATGAACACCTGTCCTGTCTCAGCGGTGAATTTGAGAAACACATCCCACATTATCCCACAAGAACAAGCTAGATGAGGAGATTAAGGACTTGTAATATTTTATAAAATTACATCTATAAATGCACTATTAACAATAGTAGACTGATATCATCAAAATAATTCAGTAATTATTAATAGCATTAAACAACACCTTGCAATTTATAAAATGAGACATTTACACAAGTGGTGTTCATAACATTATAGAGGACTAACCAGTTATTCTTGCCTATTGGCACCTCCCGGTTTAATAACATGTTTATGCAGTAGAGGGTATAATTAAACCCACTCCAGCGCTTCTGGCAGTGTGTTTATTTTAATCGGCCTCTATTCTGGATCAATCGTGACCAATGTAAGCTATACTTGGTGAATCCTGTGTTGTTGTACAGTAAAGGAAACGGTATTCTGTAACTTGGCGGTTTTCCATGATTGCAATGGGCCATATTTCCAAAGTGTTCTTTCCAGTCTTTAACTCCTGTTTTTATAAACCCCATGCTAATATGTGTTTCAACTGTGCCATTGTATCTCTACTGTTGTAAAAGTAAAATACCCACATTTAGCTCGTGCATTGCGACAAGTGATCTGGATTTTGCTTCGGCCATTTGTTGTTGACTGCTTGTTTTTGATGTTTAAATAACAGCGTGAATAGAATGTTGCACACTGAAGTTCCAATAGCAGGAGACGTTTCAATAATCTGGTGAAACACTGAGACTGCATTAACTATAAACCCTTCTAAACCAATGCATTTCAATTATTTGCAAACCATTAATGGAGCAGAAATGGAAACACATGAAAAGGGGACTGAGGCCCCACTCTTCTGTGAGCCAAACCTTAATAAAAAGGTAACAATGTATTTGAGTTTGACCTACATTTGAGCAGATCCTTCTGCAGAGTGGGATTAATGCAGCTCTACAGATTTGTACATTTAAATACAGTACCTTGCATAAGTATTCACCCCCCCTGGACTTTTCCACATTTTGTAGTGTTACAACCTGGAATTAAAATGGATTTAATTAGGATTTTTTTGTCACTGATCTACACAAAATAGTCCATAATGTCGAAGTGGGGGTAAAAATCTACATATTTTTCAAAATTATTTACAAATAAAAAACTGAAAAGTCTTGATTGCATAAATATTCACCCCCTGTGCTGTGACACCCATAAATAAGCTCTGGTGCAACCAATTGCCTTCAGAAGTCACATAATTAGTTGAATGGAGTCCACCTGTGTGCAATTAAAGTGTCACATGATCTCAGATTAAATACACCTGTTTCAGAGTTTGTTAGAGAGCATATCTAAACAAACAGCATCATGAAAACCAAGGAGCTATCAAAACAAGTCCGGGATAAAGTTCTGGAGAAGCACCAATCAGGGTTGGGTTATAAAAAAAATATCCCAAACTTTGAACATCTCCTGGAGCACCGTTAAATCCATTATTAAAAAATGGAAAGAATATGGCACAACCGCGACTCTGCCTAGAGAAGGCCGTCCACCAAAACTCAGTGACCAGGTAAGGAGGGCATTAGTCAGAGAAGCAACCAAGAGGCCAATGGTAACTCTGAAGGAGCTGGAGAGATCCACAGCTGAGATGGGAGAAACCATCCATGGGAAAACTATAACCCGGACGCTCCACAAAGCTGGGCTTTATGGAAGAGTGGCGAGAAGAAAGCCATTGCTGAAAAAAAAACCCATATCAAATCCCGTTTGGATTTTGCCAAAAGGCATGTGGGAGACACAGCAAACATGTGGAAAAAGGTTCTCTGGTCTGATGAGACCAAAATTGAACTTTTTGGCCTTAGCGCAAAACGCTATGTGTGGCGCAAAGCCAACACTGCTCATCACCCTGAGAACACCATCCCCACGGTGAAGCATGGTGGTGACAGCATCGTGTTATGGGGATGCTTTTCATCGGTAGGGACTGGGAAACTGGTCAGGATTGAGGGCAAGATGGATGGAGCCAAATACAGGGAAATTCTAGAGGAAAACCTGTTTCAGTCTGCAAGAGACCTGGGACTGGGGCGGAGGTTCACCTTCCAGCAGGACAATGACCCTAAACACACAGCCAAAGCTACACTGGAGTGGTTTAAAAACAAGAACCTGAATGTCTTGGAATGGCCCAGTCAAAGCCCAGACCTCAATCCGATTGAGAATCTGTGGCAAGACTTGAAAATTGCTGTTCACCAACGGTCCCCAGCCAACTTGACAGAGCTTGAGCAATTTTGCCAAGAAGAATGGGCAAAAATTGCAGGATCCAGATGTGCAAAGCTGGTAGAGACTTGCCCAAAAAGACTGACATCTGTAATTGCTGCCAAAGGTGCTTCTACCAAGTATTGACTCGGGGGGGGTGAATACTTATGCAACCAACAAATGTCTTTTTTTTTTGTTTTATTAACTTTTGTGTCACAATAAAAAATATTTTGCACCTTCAAAGTGTTAAGTATGTTGTGTAAATCAAATGGTAAAAATCCCAATTAAATCCATTTTAATTCCAGGTTGTAACACTACAAAATGTGGAAAAGTCCAAGGGGGGTGAATACTTATGCAAGGCACTGTATACCAGAAAACAAGTTGTAAGCGGGCGCATCCAGTAAAGGCGCTCCGCGTGGAGTGCAGGATGCGCCCTATAGCGTGGAGATCGCAGGTTTGAATCCAGGCTATGTCATTGCCGACAGTGACCGGGGGTTCCTAGGGGGCGGTGCACAATTGGCCGAGCGTCACTCGGGTAGGGAGGGTTTAGGTTGGCAGGGCAATCCATGGTTCACTGCACACCAACGACCCCTGTGGCTGATAGGGTGCCTGCGGGTCTGCAGTGGAGCTATTCAGATCTGTGTTGTCCTCTGGCACTATAGGTCTGGTGGCTTCGCTGTATATCCACAGTGCGAAAAATTACGGATTGGCAGGAACACTTTTCAGAGGGTGCATGTGTCAGCCTCTGTTTCCCGAGTAGCCTGGGGGTTGCAGCAGTGAACCGGGATAAAAATAATTGGGCATTCCAAATTGGGGAGAAAACCGGGGTAAAAACCATTGGCGATGACAATTTAAAATAAATAAATAAATAAATTTTATATATATATATATATATATATATATATATATATATATATATATATATTATAGTCAATTGCCATTAAAACAAATTGGGATTAAACACATTTCCTGATACTAGGAATTCTCTACATGCTCCCTGACAGATTTAACAGATGCTTCTTGTAAATTACTACTTCTAATACTAATTTCCTGTTTGTGCAAATTATTTAATTATTTTGGAGCCCCCCCCCTGGGAAGAAAAATGTGAATAAAAACAAATCCCATCCAGGCTGGCGCCTCTGTTCTGGATTTTAGGGCTGTTTTGGGATAGCTGATAGTATGAGTTTTGAGTTGCCATAGTGCTCACGCATCAGTGTCATTCTCATGAAGCAGTGTAGAAACGTGCGCTGTCCTTGCCAACAAAAGTGATGTTGAAAGCGGTGGATAATGCACCACCGTCCAAGAAAAATAAAGATGTTGCTACAGATTAACATCCCCACGAACACTTAGTCAACCATCCTGATAAACCAGGACCCAACACTACAGGCCCATGAACTGCAAGCTGTGGATGCAAGTCGTCAGCGTTTCCGATTGGCCTTTTCACACTGGTGAAATAAATATCACTGTAAACAGTGAGGGGCACATGTACTGTACAGTGCATTATTTCAAAATGTATACATTATACTGCTATACCACATATAATGTATACTGCTGCTGTACCCTTGAGCAAGGTACTTTACCTAGATTGCTCCAGTAAAAACCCAACTGTATAAATGGGTAATTGTATGTAAAAATAATGTGATATCTTGTAAAAATTGTAAGTCGCCCTGGATAAGGGCGTCTGCTAAGAAATAAATAATAATAATAAGCATATTCAGGTTACAAAAAGCGTTTACAGCTGTAATCTGAACTGTAAGTTTTTCAGGTCTATGATTAAATATGAGTAAACGATTTAGATGAGGCGTGTTCAGATTAGCGAGAGTCTGTACTGTACTGGCATGTTCTCCTTAGCTGTTGCTGTGCCATTGTCTGCTGTTAACATACCCCCTGCTGCGCTTTGAAGTGTTAACTAATGCTTTCAATCTGGTGTTTCATCTTCCTGACTTTATTAACATTATTAGAGGGCTCTGTCTCTTGTTGTGCTGGGTATATGTTTGCTCTTCACTATCTATAATTAATCAGGATTAGCAATGCTAAAGATAAACAGCTCTAACGTTAAGCAATGCTACAGATAACAGCTGCACTCAGTGATACTCAAGTGTTCCAGCTCTGCATCTTTTCACCATTTTAGAGCAGATCAGAAAACATACTGAGGCATCGAAAATCTGGTTCTCAGGGTCAGGGAATCAAATGACTGATTTGTGTGTGTGTGTGTGTTTAATCATTTGTAACTCCGCTCCAATTTCCCCATTCGTTAATACAATTTACAGAGAGCATTTGTTTAATGTGAACTCCATTACCTTGTTAGGCAGAGTGGAAATCATGTTGAAGCAGAATTTCACCCTGTGACAAATCCATTACAGGACAGCCAATGCATTTAAAATAATTCATTTATATAGGGAGAGAGAGTAATAGATGGGCTTCAGTGAGTTACAGGAAAATAATTTCATCTAGGGTTTCGTAATTTATAAACTGTCACAGAAACCCGAGAAGGAGTTGTTTTCCTGTAACTCACTGAAGAGGCCCATCTATTTTTTTATAATCCATGGATACCCTTGTGATGCTAACATTAAAGAAGGAGGTTCAGCAGTACAGTTCGGTTTTTTAAACGTAGTGTTTCAGTGCTGTACAGATGTTCTATGTCGTTATCCGTTTCTCTGAGATACAAATGTACCAACTTTTTTTTTTTTTTTTTTTTTTTTTAAATATAAAGGTATTCTCATTTTGTTCATGAACATTTCTGTACTGTGTGTGTTGAATGATTAAAAACGAGACATTTTGTGTTTGAATTGAAAGTGATGGTCTCGGAGTTGAATGGGTCAAAGTTCAAGTATATTTTCCTTGGGGAATTCCCACTTTTTGATGTCACTACTGTGGTGTGTAATATATATATATATATATATATATATATATATATATATATATATATAATAATAAATAAAACAAGTAGCTTTCGAGTTAAGGTGAGAGAAAGCAATAAATTAAAAAACAAATGGGTTGTAGGGAGATATGCAAATAAAGCATTACAAGAGCCAATCAAATCGTGAAAGTTGCCCAACGGCTTCTACATTCACAGCGTTTTAAAAGTCAAAATACAGTAGCTGCATACATGTTTCGCCCCTTTTTGGGGCTCATCAGTACAGCGCAACTATATATATATATATATATATATATATATATACTGTATATCTATCTATCTATCTATATATATATATATATATATATATATATATATATATATATATATATATATATATATATATATATATATATACTGTATATAAAATATATCTCAATCCACAGGTTTTATCATGGATTAGATACGGGGTGGGGGGTCAAAATAAAATGCAGCAATGTTTTATTGCATTCTTATTGCAGTAATGCATACAGATCTCAGTGCAGAGTTGCTTTGTTTGAATGAGAGATCATAAAACAGGCAAAGATACGGAATCTCAGTTATGTAAAAAGGAGTTCATATCTACCACATCATGCTTTTAAACTTTAATTTCCACAAAGCCGCGTCCTGGTCAAACTTCACTGGCGATATCTTCCATTCATGCAGCACTTCTCTCTATTCCAATTGTATTCCCAAAATACGATTAATATTGCTACGATAAATGAGTTGTTTGGCACTGCGTTCTTCCTGAGATTCAGGTAACTATTTAACTGGGTGGCTTTTACACGTTTAAACTGTGATTTATTAGTCTCTTGCTGATATTGAATGATCTCTCATTCAACATAACTCTGCATTACACTACTTACCACAATAAGAATACAATAAAATATTGCTGCATTTTATTCTGGACTCGTTTTTTTCTCCCCCAATTACTCTAACATCTACATCTACGTTGCAACTTTGAATAAACATGGGCGAAAACTCTGTTCTCCAGTTAATGTTAGCCTTTAGGCGTAATTCGGGGGATGCCGTAGAGGGCGCTCTCCCGCTTCACGCTGCTTCTTTCTCATCCTAAGTTCTTTTCTTTAGCTAGTCTTACCTTCCCTCTGTAGCGTTCTGCCCCGTAAGCGTCCGCAGTTCTCTTCCGGGCGGAAGCTGATCCCAGTTCAGCCTTATTTAGCCTTTCCAGCCAATCTCAATGCAGCACTCGCCACGTCAATTATTAGGGCTTGGCCAGCGCTGCTCCTCGTATGTTATTGGCTGCCCCTCCTGTCTATCTCTCTCTCATTCTATTTTAACCCAGCACTATTTTCACTCACTTGTCTGTGTTTGTTTTTTGTTCCTCCTCCTCCCCTCCTCTGGTCCTTTCTATATCGCACTGTCCGCACAGGGCTCCCTCAGGGGGGGAAGTGAGTTTCACTCCCCCGACTGTCCGGGTCGGCCTCTCGTCTCAACACTGCCGCCCGGCTGTTCCTCGCCGGCCTGAGGGGACCCCCGGCCACATCCTATTCTTCTGCTGCTTATGCGCTAAGCCTTTCAGGCCTCAACCTTGCTGTCCCATCTCCTCTCTTCCGTTTCAGGTCCAGGACCATTTCAGCCCCCTCATGCAGTAGGCCATGCCTCCACCTGCCGAGCGGGCCCTGACCGAGGGGGTTTCTCTGTTTTCGTCTCTCCTAAACGGACCTGAGACACTTTTCCTAAGCTCTCCACGCCGCCCAGCTGCCAGCTTAGCTGCCTGAGGATGCTGCACTGAGTTGCAAAGGATCTGTCCTTTTGTCCTGTTCATCCCCTTCCTGTCTCTCGCTCTACTAAACGCCCAGCAGCCAGAGGATGCTGCCTGACCCGTCGGGAGCGAGAGTCAGATTTGTTGTATGTTATGTGTCTAAACTTTGCTCTTTCTCTCCCACTTTTACGTCGCCCAGCAGTCAGAGGATGCTGCCTGACCCGGCAGAAAGTGTTTATATCTAATTCTTTGCTCCTCTTGTGTCTCCCTCTCTACGTCGCCCAGCAGCCAGAGGATGCTGCCTGACCCGACGAGAAGGGAAAACTCTCCGTTCCCCTATCGCATCCTGCTGTCAGTATCTAACCTCAATGTTACTAAGCACCATTCCCAAACTCCAGCCCTCAATCGCCATCCCTCTCAAACTTGCCTCACTCTTAAACTCTCAAATCTCGTCCCTTCTCAATTCTTGTAAGCAATCAGATGTCTCACTCTCATTATCTCACTCCCAGTTTCTCCTCCTCTCAAGCCATCGTAGGCAGCCAGTGAAATGGTCTTTATTTTCCAGCACACTGAAAAAGCAAAAAATATCTTATTTTTACACTGGCCGATCATACGGGAACCATTGGCCTTGTTTACAGCATAAACAACGAGGCAATGTGTGTGCAATGCAGTTTCTGTCATATAATATAAATATATTATAAACAGTTTCATTTAAAACAACATTACATAGAACACGTTACTCTCACAGTGTCCCTGCCGTTATTCGGTCGTCAATACTCTATAGTAATCGACGCAATGAAATCATAAGACAACTATAGTAACACCGAGCAGACCACGTTGTGAACATCAACATCACAAATAACTTTGCATATAATTTTGAACACGGCAAATAATACTAAATATATATCTTACTTAAGATATTGTAAACATATTACTTCTTGTGTAACAATATTTACAGATCTTACCTGAAAAAGCAAAAAATGTCTTATTTTTACACTGGCCGACCATACGGGAACCATTGGCCTTGTTTACAGCACAAACAACGAAGCAATGCGTGTGCAATGCAGCTTCACCTTTTACTGCTCTGCTGCTTGCACCCTGACACCACCTATTGGCCGGAGTTAGTATTGATCGCCCAATGTACTTCAATGGACATAAATTTTACCATAGAGAGTAAGCAACCAACATCCAGAATTCTGTAGCATTTAAGTATATTATTGGGGGTAGATTGTCCATGTCTATTGTCCATGTCTACAATGCCACATCTAACCCACGACGAAAATAACCTTGTGCATTGATATTTTGTTGAGTACCACTGCTCTAAACTAGCGTTGTCAAAGTATTTAAGTTATTTAAATAAACACGGCAATGGGTGGCTCCATGGTGGTGCTCTTTTGCGCTTAAAGGCAACAGAGGTAATTCACTCTCTATTAGTAGTATACTGTATCTGTTGAAAATCTTTCTTTGCCATCAGCCCGGGTGGCTGTGGGCAGTTGACGAACTGCCCGGGCAAAATTCGATGCTAATTTGGCATCTGCCCACCGCAGCTGGGCACTTCGAACTGCCCGGGCATTTTGGCAACTGCCCGATTTTTGCATCGGTCCATAACATATTATATTTATATATTATATAATGTGTGTAATATAGGTACAGTATTTAGCTACAGTGCCTTTCTTCTTGATTTCAGCAGTTATTTTGTTTCAAGATAAAATCAGTTTTTCCTCCTTTAATGAAATGAACACAGCGTGCTGAAGCTAGTGCTCAAGTTCCAGGTTTAAATCTTCTCTCTGGGCAAACTTCTAAATCAAAGGTCACCGATGTACTTTGTGCTGGAGCTCAGAGGTATATATTTAAACCAGTCTAAGAGCCTGTGAATGTTACATGGCTTTGAAGCACAGTGAAAGCATGGAGCACAGTGAAAGCACAGTGAAAGCATGGAGCACAGTGAGCATGGTAAAGCACAGTGAAAGCATGGAGCACAGTGCAAGCATGGAGCACAGTGCAAGCATGGAGCACAGTGAGCATGGTAAAGCACAGTGAAAGCATGGAGCACAGTGAGCATGGTAAAGCACAGTGAAAGCATGGTAAAGCACAGTGAAAGCATGGAGCACAGTGGGCATGGTAAAGCACAGTGAAAGCATGGAGCACAGTGAAAGCATGGTAGAGCACAGTGAGCATGGTAAAGCACAGTGCAAGCATGGAGCACAGGGAGCATGGTAAAGCACAGTGCAAGCATGGTAAAGTTGTGAAACCATAAAGCCGTATAAAAAAGGCAAAAAAAACATTAAAGGGAGTAGAAATAAAATTGTGTGGCTTGCCATTTTCATTTTTACTCTCCAGTCTTAAGCACTTTTTCCATGAGTCAAACAGAGTGCACACAATTACTCTAATCCTCATAATGTCTGTGTAGATATGTATGTTTGCGTCAGATCTAGCTTGGCTGATGTACACACACAAGACAAGGCCCTCAAAATAAACTTGCTGTCATGATTATTTGCTTAATACCCAAGTGCTGATTATCACAAGCTGTCCAGTTCCTTTTCCAAGCACCCAGTCTACTTCCAGAGCTGGGAACGCACACATACTGGTCTCTTCCTGGAGGTTCAGCAGTGGGTTCTACAGTTTTAAACGTGGTGACGTGGTGGAATCCTTCCTCTGCTCAGGCAGTTTTGCTGTAGTCTGTTAGTCACAGCAGTGAACCGCGTGACAGCCAGTGACTTATGTAGGTCCATGATGTAGAAACTGGCAACATGGAATAGTGAATAAAGTCATGGTTCCTTCTAATCTGTGATCGTTTGAAATTTGACTTGTTGTTCTCTTTCCTTTTGCACAACAAATACACTATCCAGTAACTATATTTGATTTCCAGTAATTGCACTTTTTACTGTAATTTTATGTAATAACGCATTGCAGAACAGTTTGCATTGCTTACCTTATTAAAGAGGTTGTTGATCTCAAACCTTTGCTGGTTAAATAAAGTTCAAATCAAAAGACCTGTTCATATGTGTGCTTTAGCTCTTGCCAGTTGCCACCTAAAAGAAAACAACACGAGGACTGCAAATCGATTGTCATCTTCACTGTGACAGATTACAGCTCTGGCCAACAGTTTTGCATCACCCTATAGAATGATCTCATTTTGTTTCATAAAGTTGAATGAAACCTGCTGAGTAATGTTACATTAACATATTGAATTACATAGCGCCTTAATAGTTTCCTGTGGCAATGTGCCCCGCCCCTGTGTGCATATTATGTGTTGTATGGTGCGTGCGTGTGTTAATGTTGGTGTATAGTCATTGGTACACGGGATATAAACGGGTCTGTGTTTCACGTGTGAGTTAAAAATGTAGATTTGTATTTAGGCACGAGGAGGGCACAAATCACTTCACGTGCTGGTTAAATGTAATATGTGAGCACGGGTTGCACGATGAATTCACGTGCTGGGATTCAAGTGAATAATTAATTAGTAATTGAATCCCAGCACAACAGTATATATAGAGACACGTAGCTCTCACTGGGGTTGGGTGTTCGTGAGAGTGGAGAACGGGATTGAGACGGAGGTAATTGTGAATTATAAAAGTGAATAGTTAAAGTATCTGCTCACCGTGTTTGTTTGTCTGTCTGTGCACTGTTTAGTTCGTTTTGTTTGTCCTTTTATTTTGGCGTATAGTGCCGTGTCCAGTGTTTTTGTGTGTTCAAACCTTTTATTTTCTGTTCTGTTTATTAAATGCTGAGCGAAAGCATTCGCTCAGCTTCACCAAACCACACCTCTCTGTCTGTTTATTTCCTGCTTCTGGTCTGACGCCACCCACTCCGGCCGTCTTTGTGACACGTGGTGTCCTGCGTGGGATCTACAGCGCCTCCAGGACTCAGGCCAGAGCAGGAACCGCATTTTTTGGATTACAAAAAAAAATAAAAAATAAAAAATAAATAGTAAAGCGAGGATGGGAAGAAAGAACTGCAGGAAGCAGCAGAAGCAGCAGCAGCAACAACAACAGCTGCAGCCCTCATCCTGCATGCCGGGCTGGGAGGAGGACAGCCACAACGGGGCAGTAGCCACCCCACTGCCACCGGGTTCCCCACCGTCCCGGGAAATATGGGACTGGCTGGTGCACCCCGAGGGGAACTTCGCCAGTGACCTCCCCTGGGTTATTAACACACTGCGGATGCGAGATGGGGAACGATGGGAGGACTGGGAGCAACAGCACAACCCGGCATCAGTTCGTGATCTCACCATGGTGGTGCTGGGGTACCTAGCTGCAGACATGGGAGGGATGCCTTCCAGTGAGCAAGAGGGAGAGGAGCAGTCGCTGCCCTCTCCAGTACCTGAGTGGGAGGAGCCTGAGCGTCCACAGCCCAAGCGGGAGGAGCCTGAGCGTCCACAGCCCAAGCGGGAGGAGCCTGAGCGTCCACAGCCCAAGCGGGAGGAGCCTGAGCGTCCACAGCCCAAGCGGGAGGAGCCTGAGCGTCCACAGCCCAAGCGGGAGGAGCCCAACGTCCTACGCCTGAGTGGGGGGAGCCCGAACGTCCACAGCCCAAAAGGGAGGAGTCGGTGCGTCCACAGCCCAAAAAGGAGGAGGTCGGGGATGATGGCTGGGAGGTTTTTTTAAAGAACCTCGCGGCAGAGTTATGCCCTGGCTGTGGGGCTTATGGGCACACGTTAGCCATATGCCCCACCCAGTATGAAGAGGAGGAACTAGCGCCCAGACGGGGGGACCGCGAGCGTCCAGCGCCCAGACGGGGGGACCGCGAGCGTCCAGCGCCCAGACGGGGGGACCGCGGGAACCAAGCCTGAGAGGCAGCTGTTCCCACCTTCACCAGCAGAGCAAGAATGCCTGCTGGTTTCCCCATCACAACCAGCAGAGGAAGAATGCCTGCTGGTTTCCCCCAGCACAACCAGCAGAGGAAGAATGCCTGCTGGTTTCCCCTTCCGAGGCAGAGCCGCACCAGTCCCCTGCAATAGGGGCAGAGCCGCACCAGTCCCCTGCAAGAAAGGCAGAGCCGCACCAGTCCCCTGCAAGAGAGGCAGAGCCGCACCAGTCCCCTGCAAGAGAGGCAGAGCAGCACCAGTCCCCTGAAAAAGGGGGAGACTACACGCTGCTCCCACCTCCGTCGCCAGGAGACTACACGCTGCTCCCACCTCCATCGCCAGGAGACTACACGCTGCTCCCACCTTCGTCGCCAGGAGACTACACGCTGCTCCCACCTTCACCGGCAGGAGCAGAGCAGCAGGAGCTGCCTCTGCCTCCGCCACCTTCACCGGCAGGAGCAGAGCAGCAGGAGCTGCCTCTGCTTCCGCCACCTCCACCGGCAGGAGCAGAGCAGCAGGAGCTGCCTCTGCCTCCGCCATGTCCACCAGCAGAGGGTGAATGCCTGCTGGGTCCCCGTCCACCAGCAGAGGGTGAATGCCTGCTGGGTCCCTGTCCACCAGCAGAGGGTGAATGCCTGCTGGGTCCCCGTCCACCAGCAGAGGGTGAATGCCTGCTGGGTTCCCGTCCACCAGCAGAGGGTGAATACCTGCTGGGTCCCTTTCCACCAGCAGAGGATGAATACCTGCTGGTATCACTTCCCCACCAGCAGAGGATGAATGCCGGCTGGTATCACTTTCCCCACCATCACGAGGGAGAGGAGCGGGAGCTGCCTCTGCCTCCATCACCATCAGGGGAGAGGAGCAGGAGCTGCCTCCCCTTCACCAGAAGGATCAGGATTAGATGTTGGCGGTCCTCAGCAGCCCTTGCATAGGCTGCTGAGGGAAGCACGGGAAGAACCGCCCGGCCGCAGAGGTCGAGAAGAGGGCCAACACCCGCACCCCAGCTTGTCCTGACTCCCTGCCCGCCGCCCAAGGATGCCTGCCTCGCTCACCCAAGGATGCCTGCCCGCCGCCCAAGGATGCCTGCCTCGCCGCCCAAGGATGCCTGCCACGCCGCCCAAGGATGCTTGCCACGCCGCCCAAGGATGCCTGTCTGGCATCGCTTGGGCTGCCAGCCGCCCTCATCGCCTGGGGTTGCCAGCCCGCACGCTTGGGGTTGCCAGCCGCCCGCACGCTTGGGGTTGCCAGCCGCCCCGCATCGCCTGGGGTTGCCAGCCGCCCCGCACGCCTGGGGTTGCCAGCCGCCCGCGCACGCCTGGGCTGCCAGTTGCCCGCATCGCAGCAGGAAGTACTGTGGCCGGAACCCCACCAAGGGGAGCTGCCGCCACGAAGAAGGTGGGGAGGTCAGGAGGCCTGCTCCCACTGCAGCAGTTTCGCTGCCGGAGATCGTGGGGAGGTCAGGAGACCTGCTCCCACTGCAGCAGTTTCGCTGCCGGATCGTGGGGAGGTCCGGAGACCTGCTCCCACTGCAGCAGTTTCGCTGCCGGAGATCGTGGGGAGGTCCGAGACCTGCTCCCACTGCAGCAGTTTCGCTGCCGGAGATCGTGGGGAGGTCCGGAGACCTGCTCCCACTGCAGCTTCGCCGCTGCCGGAAGTACTGTGGTCGGAGCCCCACCAAGGGGAGCTACCGGCTATGAAGAAAGGGGAGAGGTCAGGAGACCAGCATCCCCGCAGCAATTCGCTGCAGGCGTGGACCAGCAGGCTGTCAGCCGTGCCACTACCGGCAGGGGTGCTGACAGCATGGCCAGCCATGGGCCCACTGAAGCCTCCCTTCCCAGCCCGAGACTTTGTCCTGGACTGCTGGATTTTTAAGGGGGGGAGGTGGCCGTTGAGGCCATGTGTGCTTTGCACAGGGGGTATATGTGGCAATGTGCCCCGCCCTGTGTGCATATTATGTGTTGTATGGTGCGTGCGTGTGTTAATGTTGGTGTATAGTCATTGGTACACGGGATATAAACGGGTCTGTGTTTCACGTGTGAGTTAAAAATGTAGATTTGTATTTAGGCACGAGGAGGGCACAAATCACTTCACGTGCTGGTTAAATGTAATATGTGAGCACGGGGTTGCACGTAATGAATTCACGTGCTGGGATTCAAGTGAATAATTAATTAGTAATTGAATCCCAGCACAACAGTATATATAGAGACACGAGCTCTCACTCGGGGTTGGGTGTTCGTGAGTGGAGAACGGATTGAGACGGAGGTAATTGTGAATTATAAAAGTGAATAGTTAAAGTATCTGCTCACCGTGTTTGTTTGTCTGTCTGTGCACTGTTTAGTTCATTTTGTTTGTCCTTTTATTTTGGCGTATAGTGCCGTGTCCAGTGTTTTTGTGTGTTCAAACCTTTTATTTTCTGTTCTGTTTATTAAATGTTGAGCGAAAGCATTCGCTCAGCTTCACCAAACTACACCTCTCTGTCTGTTTATTTCCTGCTTCTGGTCTGACGCCACCCACTCCGGCCGTCTTTGTGACATTCCATATACTTAACAAAAAACTGACAACAATTGAAAAATTAAACTTTTCGAAATCTAACATGAAATACTGTGCTACTACTATGGCTTCAGATATACGTTTGCAATCTGATTTTGTAGTTTCTTTGCTTACATGATGTTAAATAAAAGATTGAAATGATCATTTTTTTCTTTAGTATGTCTCACTCTTTTGGCCATAGCTGTACATCAAGGCCTCTTCAATCTCTGCATTGTTTACAATCGTGTCTGTTTTTACAAACTCATAAACCAGATTTTCACTTAGTTTTTAATCTTGAACACAAATCTGTAAAATAGAAGTACTAAGAAATCATCTTTTTTTGTTTTGTTTTCAGGCCATGGTCTTGGCAGATGTACAAAAGGTTAAGTAAAACAATCTTGTATGAAACATTTCTCTCAATCCTTTGTGAATCGGTGTCACTTACAGGCCTGGTATTGTTGAAAGTACTCCTGACAAAAATCATCTTTGGCAAACAAAACAAAACCAAATTCGACAGAATTAAATGGATCTGCTTCTCGCATTACGGCTGACATGATATAGTTAGTTTCATAGGGGGTGATTTTCAAAAGTTTGTAGGCCTAAATGATAACTGCAGTGTTAATGAACACATCGGTATGTCGCATTGATCTTGGCTATTTCAAGAGGTTGTTATGCCTATTGTTGTTAAATAATCATGCTACTGTGATTTCCGAAACTATGTTGATTTCTGAAATAGTGTTAATATCTTAACGAGCAGTGTTTCTTGCGACTATATTTTGTTTGCGTGGGGAATTTAAAAGAATCTGTGTTAATTGTCAATTTATCAGTAGTTAATTTGCACTTGGAAAAAGAGTGTTTTAATTAATGAAAAAGTATATAACTCCCCATGAAACAGTATTTAAGTTCTATGAAAAGGGGCCATGTATTCCTCCGCATATGAAGGTGTTGGCTTGGCAGCATTGTCCTTCTATGTCTCTGGGTCATTTTTAAAGGGCCACAGGTGACTGGTTTTTGAAAATCCCTCCCACAGAGTCGTACTATTAATAATTGAAACCCGCAATTTTAAAATAATCAAAAACCATTCATAAATGCTAGAGCTGTGTCAGGGCAGTGTGTTCCTGTTGGTAACATCCTTGAATTCAGAAAAGTCATTTTTTCTACACAAAGCAGATTCGGTCTGCATTCCTGCTTGGTATTCTTAAACATGGCTTTCCGGAAAACACAACTGGTGTAGCTCACAGAGACGTTTAAGAGACTGTGAAGAAGCGACTAACTTTCTGTTTTCTGCTTTTATCATTGACAGAAACCTTGTGAATGGAAATGACTCTGCAAAATGTTTCACCAGTAAAGGGCTGGGATGCGGCTCCACTTTTCTTTTGCCTATTTTTGTTTCCAAGTATTAAAAATGACTCCTTGTATATTCAGACACTTTATAGAACATATCTGAAAGATTGTCTCCTGTGAGTAATGTGTCAAAGTCCTCTTGTTATTAATTTGCTACGTACCATTGCAATATTTGTTTATGGATTTTTGGCATAGAAATACAGTTGTACAGTTTGTTCTGTTTTTCTAAAATAAGTGGCTGTACCGAAGTCCTTTGGAGAAAAAAAAAGATGTACATGTTAATGTAATATGATAAGAGTCAGTTTGAACACAGTATTTACTGTTTCTTCATCGTTGTGACACTTCAGAACTGATGTGAGCATGCAAGGGTGCTCTTAATGGGGTGAATAGAGCAGGCTTGCTTGTGTAACTGCTGTACTTGGTTAGCCTTCATGGAGGACCGTCCTTAGCTTTTGTTTGACAGTAGTAGAAATTGTGAAGAACAATAGCTTCCAAACCCATTGATTATTCTCCTGCAATATTGGAAGTTCATCTGTGCAACCTGTGTGCACAACACCTGAGTAAAGACATCTAACCCTGAATGGACCTGTCCAAACACTTTGATACAGTTCTGAACTGACCTGTCCAAACACTTTGATACAGTTAAACATGTAGATACATGGAGGGGCTTCTCTTCCTCTGTAAATCCTTAAGTTTACATAACTGTTACAATCCAGGACACTATTCATCTTCAGATCCTTATGTCAGGTTTTTTTGTTTATTAATTTTAATGAAATCAAAGATCATTTATCCTATTAATACAAAACTGGGTTTCATCTTGAGGGAAACTGAAGGCTGCTTTGGAAGTCAGTGGTTAATATGGCTGCATGTAGAATCCTTTATGGGATAGGGAGCTCTTCTGTGGAATTATATTTCAGTTCATATTGTATTCCACATTGAATTATCATCACTGATTTATAAACCTGACATTCTTCTATATTCTAAACGCTATAAAGGATTTGATCTGTAACTCTTAGTATGAAGTAACTTTACAGAAAGAGCATCATAGAATAGTTTCAGTGTCTCTTATACCGGAATAGATAGACATGCTGTATACCGAATAAAGTCTATTAATTTAGAGTAGCGTTCTTTCCTATAGTACTGTTTTAAATGAAGTTACATTCAGGTCTACAGTATTGAAATTCCTTATCCTAAAGGTATAATTTTATTTAAACTATTTTGGGTTCTGTTTTTTGGGCTTTACAATACACATGCTTTATCATACTTTCGCTGTGCTTTATTACACTTCTGCTTTTACCATTATAAACTTGTTAAAGGGTCCGGCCAGCTCTGAAAAATATCTATGATGGAGTGGCTTGGTACATAAAGTACGTTTTATAAACCTAAACAGCAAGCAACTTTGCTAACACTTATAGGATAGAACCAAACCCTTTTCTGATACAATTGTGTACTTATATACTGTATATAGGCTACAAAAAGATGTACACACGTTACATTGTAACTAAGCATAATAACATTGTAATTGTAAGTTCACATGTATTTACTAAGTAGATACTGTGTAAATGCACAGTAATTAGAGACTCTTATTGTAAAGTGTAACTACAAGGGAGGCTATATGAGCCTCAGTGCCTAAACAATGCAAGTGCAGTGTAAGGACATGCAATTCAGGGCATGTTGCTGAGTTATGAACCGGGACTCGGAAACAGTGCTGAACAGCTGCCACTGTACTTGTATCAATCCACAAAAACACAAAAATGATTAAGTGCATCAAAGTGTTTATTTTAAACCTCTTTTGCTCCCCGCGTTTGCGTCAGTGAGAATGTAAAAAGATCCATCATTGTGAAATGAGGCACGCTGAATGTTTGCCCATGAGATCAGATGGAGATCAGATGGAAAAAGAAATGTGCCTACGGAGGCCTTGCTTTCCTCTAATGAACAGCATGGCCTGCACAATAGTACTGGGGTAGCTAATGGTGCCATGGATACGGAGGCCTTGCTTTCCTCTAATGGACTTGCACAATAGTACTGGGGTAGCTAATGGTGTCATGGATACGGAGGCCTTGCCTTCCTCTAATGAACAGCATGACCTGCACAATAGTACTGGGGTAGCTAATGCTGCCATGGATATAACAAAGGCTATAGGGTACTGTGACAGGGTGACTGAGTCGTCTGACATCAGGCAGAAGCAGGAAGGGAAAAAATACTGACACCACCAGGCAAGTACTGCAGTTTAAAGGCTGTGCCGTTTTTATTTACAAAATCACAAAAATAAATAAAAGGTTTGAACAAAAAAAAAACTTTGCTCACAGAGCAAAAATAAAAGGTGTAAACAGAAACAAATCTCGAACACAAAATATATAAAACACAGGTCAGGCTGGGCAGATTGCCTTCACTGTTCCTATGTTTAATTTTTAAGTTTCTCTCTCTCAGTTCTCTCCACTCTCGCTCTCTCCGCTCCTAAAACACCCACCCGGAGCTGGAGAGCTGCAGCCTTTTTACATCGTGGCCGAGGGGTTTAACTAGCTTGCAATTAATTATTCTATTACCCCTCGGCCACAATCTGCACGTGTTTATTAATTACTACTGTGGATGGGACTACCCATCCATGCTACAAAACAAATCGGCTACACCGTCAAAATGCAAAATAATAACAATAAATACAAAAACAAAACCTGCGGCGCCTTGCCGTCACAAATAAACAAAACAATAACAAATACCTACGGCGCTTCGCCGACATAAAAATAAACAAACACAAAACAATCTGCACAGGGGCGGAGGGGGAGACCCCGAGCTAAAAATAAATAAACAAAACAATGTACAGGGCACCTCGCCCTGTTACAGGTACTTATAAGTAAAACTTGTATGGTTAACCAATTACAGTATATATCAGAGGACTTGAATTAAATGTTTCTGCTTTAGCACCAGTGGAAATTCATTTTTATGTGTGTAGAAATGTAGTTGTTGTTATTGAAATATTTTGAAGATTAGAGATACTAAAGAAAATGAATTAATTCAATGACAAACATTTCAACTAGACATCTTTCTCAATGTCTCCTTATAAAACGTTTGTAATTCAAATTTATATTCATATAGTAAAACAAAGCCCATTGAACTATGTAGTTAAAATGAGGAGTAAGTATATTATGTTTTTACTCCCGGATGGAAAACTGTACACGATTCATTCCTGTATTCCTGACTGCTAATGCCTCTGTTTTCACTGTGCTAAAGGTCAATGTTCCTTTAATTGACTCAACAGCTGCTATTTGTTTACTAATGAAAACTCATCCCCAGTAATTAGCTAAATAAAGCCAGCATTACAGATGGAAGGGCAGCAAACACTAATTACATTGTGCTTTTATAACCATGTTACAAGTGCTTCTAATTAATAAAACAGGGTTGTTTTATGTTTTAAATATTGTCCCTGAACATGAAATAACAGCATAGAATGAATCCCCCTGCTGTGGCAGACTCAGTTGGTTATAATGGAGTTTAGCTTTAAATGAAAATAAAAATAATGTAGACATTGCCTCATGGATAGTGTGACCTGTCCACTGTTCACTCCATCTGCTTTTCTGGTATACAAATACATATATTAAAATGGACTTGCAGCTTTATATCTGTTACCAGAATGACAGGTGGAATCAGAAGCGAGTTTGATCCACGCCTCTGCAGCACAGTGTCCCAGGGTATTGCATTTGAAACATCACTTGATCTCCTCGTCTCATGTAGCAGCCACCACCTCGCTACCCTATGGGCTGGATATTTAGATGCATTTTGTATTCTTCACTATGGCAGTGTGTGGGTGAGGGTGGCAGATCATGTTTCTCATTGGGCTCCATATGTATTCTTGACGAGATTAATATTGATTTGTTTTTCATGCTCCTGCAATCACTTGTATAATTGACATATTTCTTGCAGATGCCACTTTTGCACTTTTTTGCAGTTTCAGATAGATTTGGTGGGTGGCAAAAATGAAATAACCCATTCAAATAGTGCTTATTATATTACCTTGTTGTTTACCCAGAAACTACATTTGTTCAGGGGTGGGCAGTACTTAATATAAAGGTGATTACTTTACAAAATGCCATGACATTTGTAAGGAGAATACATATACAGTACTGTAGAGGGATTGTGAATTTTGTATTAAAATATTTAATACTTAAAAAAACAAATGCTCAAAATACATTTCAAATAAATTATGAAGAACCAAACTGTCAATCTGTTAAGCCTTTCTGAAATATTGGGCCCTGTTCACAAAACTTCATGGCCAGGTTTCTATACGGTGCTTTATAAAAAGAGAATGAACTAACAAGCCCTCTCTCTTAAACAGCTGAAAACAGGGTTAAAAGCTACACTTTAAAAAAGGGCTCCTTTAAACAGCTCTTGCAGTCTTGAGAATATGGACCATGGTTTGAACTAACAGTATTTTTTTTTTTTAATATTTCAATAATTTCTATTCAGTTAAGTAGCCTATTTATATGTATGTGTGTATACATACATACATACATACATACATACACACCTTTTACAGTACTCCCTCATTATTTCACAGTTTGGTCATTTGAATAAGAAGTTGCTGAATTCACGGTTAGGCCATGTAGACAGTAAATTATCATGTACTGTATGTTACTGTCCTTCACTGTTAAAAAGGGAGCACTCTGCTTTCAGCTTTTTCAAACTGCTAGTGCTAGTGATGAAACCACATGTAAAGCAATAGTCATTCCCTGCGTAGATTTCCTGTAGTTTTATTGAAGGAAGTTGATACTATGACTTTAGTAAATACATTTTAACAGTACTAGAGACCGAAAAGCATCCACCAGCCTTACTACATATAATAGCAAAATAGCTGCTGAAGTCATAACAAAAGCACTTCAGATTTCCTCCTGCATCTGGAGTTCCAGCATTTTCAATCAAGTGACTCAGATCTGGGACGTTTGGTTCCCTGGGTAGGTTAGCCATCGTTTTATTGAGAAGTGAGTGTTTAATAGCAGCGCATTGCAGTCCTCAGAGACATCTGTTTTTATTGACTGGGAGCCAGAAATTGCTATTGCATTTCCAACAAATAAGAGCTGTAAGAAATCTGATGCCCTGCTGTGAGAGGTTCGTATCAGAATTAGGAAACACACACACACACACACACACACACCCCATTTAAAATCTACTTGTGATTTAGGTCATGGGGCTAAACTCAAATCCAATGACTCAACCACTACATAGCTGAGGGCCTTTCTACAGTAAATAATACCTAATAATAGCTAATGACTAAAATACATCATTTTAACCTTTAACTACTAGAGCAAATTGGCAGTAACAAACAGAATTGGACTTGCAGCGATCTGTTTATGCCATGGCCTGTTTCACGGGCACTGATTAACACTAATCTGGGAATACCTAACGTTACCTTCATTAAGATTAGTACTAATCCGGGTCTGTTAAACCAACCTGCACACCATTGTGACTGCTCAATAATGAAGTGTGTGTTTTTATACTCTTGCATGGGTCATGCTGCCCTGCCCCCACCAAACACCCTCTTCTAGTTAATTTGGGATTATGATGGAAGATGGAGAGTATTTGACCAGGCTTAACAACCTTCTGACTTACCATAGATGCAAGATAGCATGTATTTAATAGAACATGGTTATAACAAGTGAGAGTAGTAGAGACAATGATGACACCGACCCACAAAGCTGCATGGCATGAGCGCCCCATGCTTTGTTAACCAGGTTTTATTTTCAGTTTTAGCATGCATGTCTGGGATTGACCTTTTGATCTTACTCTGCTTTTACACAACATTTATAATGAAACCAACAACATTTCCTGAATGTATAAAATGTGTTACTGAGTGGAAGAAATGTATCCTAGCAGTTCATTTAAAACAACTATTATGAGAAGATGGTTATATTGATGTCTACATAGTTATGTCAGTGTGTAGCTAGATGCTAATTTAGGTGCATAGATATGGACAGATAGGGGGTTATGCAATGACCTGATTTCTTCTTTAGTTATATTATTATCCATATTTCAGTAGAGGCTCCAAGACCGGATTGGAACTTGACATTCATGTGTCTCGGTGTTCCTGAACCCAATTAATCTGACGCAGGAAACATGATTACCAGACTTCAGGAAGGGGCCCTACTGAACTCACTGAGAGGAGGAAATGCAAAGTGTTGCTTTTCAATGCGTTACTGCAGTACTGCGCTGTGTGTGTGTGTTTCTGTATTTAAATCCTGCCATGCGGCTTAGATAAGACTATTGTTGCGTTTTGATTTTTAATGAGGCTGCTTTTATGGGCCAAAAGGAAATGAGGGAATAGTTTGAGCCAAGCCCAGAACTGAGCTCACTGCCTGGTGCTCAGTCAGACCCAATCAGACACACGAATCAACTCTGCTGCAAATTAGAATCACACACGCTGACTGAATTATCGGCTTTACTGCTACGGGCTGAAAACAGGGTGATAAAATGATGACTCATTTTTTGTAGTTGGTAAGCATGTTTGCAAACAATGGCTTGTCCTTCTGGTGTATAAACACTTAAATATATTGATTTGCTTATTTTGAGTGATTCCTTACTTTGAAAACAGTCTATCATAAATTGAAAAACTTTTAAACAAACTTAATGGTGAATGTCTGTCAGTTTTACAACATTGTTTAACACTAGGCTGAAATGTCGACTTGACCTGCTTTGTTATAGTTATATCTCAGAACATTAAGGGAAGTATGATGGTGATGATGACAATGATGGATGCTACAATGCCCGAAAGCAATTAAGAAATGCAGCTATGTGTTTTTCACATGGGTGGATTTCTATATTCAAAGATGAACATGTTTTCAGGCTATTACTGTTCATGTTTATATTTTAAATGGAAGCTTTGACCACAACTGACATAGGACAGGAATTCAGAACACACTCACAGTACAAAGTAAAACCTGAACCTCAGCATAAACAAATCCAATGGAAGAGTCATATGGAACCACAAAACATGAGAAGATTGTGCCTTTGAGATCCATCCACATCTAATAACTGTTACAGGTGCTTTACAATGAGAATCCACGGGAACAGAACTAGGTTCCCACATGGGACAGAAGGATCCTGGAAAACAATAATATTTGGACACACAGGAGCATTGAAATTCAAGCAACAACTACTACATGGAAATACAAATATTGGAAACCATGAACAAAAGTCATCCAAAGTGAATTGATTGTAAACAAGAAAACAGGCAAACATTGAGTGGGCGCATACATTTGTGTCCAATCAGTGCTGCTACGTATTATAGTGAAATGGCAATAAACTGGAGTCCCACGATTTCCAAGAATTGCCCTGAAGTTATCAATCGGAAAACCAATGTGTTTATGGCAGCAAAACAATGACGCCTCAACCTGAGAGAGGCATTCAGTCTAAAACCATACTTTCATTTGTATGTTAATAGAACAAACATCCCTACATGAAAAGATAAAAACAGTGTGTGTGCAGCAAGCATGCGCTGATTATTATAGAGCAAGCACTAAGCAATAAGAAAATGTCAGACAAAAACAAACATGCAACTTGGTTTCATAATGCAAAATTAAATGTAATACGTCACTGCCTAAAAATAGAGCTTATTGTCAGATGTTTAATAACTTAGTGACTGCAAATGGCATTAATCACCAAGATGTTTAATGAAATGTGATGCAAATAAATCGCTCCTGCTTTCATTAGCAGTGCTGCTTGAAATGAGCCACGTGAAGTGGCACAGCACACTGCCTTGCTCGTTCTTTAAACAGATTACAAGCTATTGAATGTGATGAGATGATCTGAGTGAAGTGGCACAGCACACTGCCTTGCACATTCTTTAAACAGATTACAAGCTATTGAATGTGATGAGATGATCTGAGTGAAGTGGCACAGCACACTGCCTTGCACGTTCTTTAAACAGATTACAAGCTATTGAATGTGATGAGATGAGCCACGTGAAGTGGCACAGCACACTGCCTTGCACGTTCTTTAAACAGATTACAAGCTATTGAATGTGATGAGATGATCTGAGTGAAGTGGCACAGCACACTGCCTTACACGTTCTATAAACAGATTACAAGCTATTGAATGTGAAGCAGCTGAATGACACGACAGCAGCTTCGTGGGTTGGAGCCAGTCCTTAATGAAAAACTTTTTCGGAATCACTGGAAGTGACAATCATTTCCCAACAGACTGCAGGTGTGTATATGCTGATTCACTCTGAAGAAAATACTTTTGAAAACCAAGGAAACCATTCCATAATGGCAGATAATACAATTGCGTTGTTAGCAAGAGGACATTGTAACTAACTTGAGGATTTGTAAATTCAAAAGGAGTTTTAGGAAGTCAGCCATTTGGATATTTAAAAACACAATTATAAGGAATTAAATGAGCACTGCTCTTAAAATATCTTGAGTACAAACTCCTAGAGACCATTTAATTGATTTTTCATATTTTATTTCCAAGGTTAATGCCCTTCACATTTGCCTGTATTAATAGAACTATATTAACAGCGGGGTCATGCATGCTCATGTGTGGCTGTGCTTTGACTGATGGAACGTGTGGCTGTGCTTTGACTGATGGAACGTGTGGCTGTGCTTTGACTGATGGAATGTGTGGCTGTGCTTTGACTGATGGAACGTGTGGCTGTGCTTTGACTGATGGAACGTGTGGCTGTGCTTTGACTGATGGAACGTGTTGCTGTGCTTTGACTGATAGAATGTGTGGCTGTGCTTTGACTGATGGAACGTGTGGCTGTGCTTTGACTGATGGAACGTGTTGCTGTGCTTTGACTGATGGAACGTGTGGCTGTGCTTTGACTGATGGAACGTGTGGTTGTGCTTTGACTGATGGAACGTGTGGCTGTGCTTTGACTGATGGAACGTGTGGCTGTGCTTTGACTGATGGAACGTGTGGCTGTGCTTTGACTGATGGAACGTGTGGCTGTGCTTTGACTGATGGAACGTGTGGCTGTGCTTTGACTGATAGAACGTGTGGCTTTGCTTTGACTGATGGCACATGTGGCTGTGCTTTGATTTATTTATTTCTTAGCAGACGCCCTTATCCAGGGCGATGATAGATTTAAAAGGCACCAGGGCAAGAACACTTTTCTTTCTTTGTTTCTTCTCTACACATTTTAGACTTACATTGGCAAAAACAAGATCAACTTCTTTGCACAAGCTAACGTTCATATATAAGTGAACTGTAATAAATATTAAAAGGTGTGAGGTGTGATCAATAACCAACGCGATTCCGTGCACAGAAGAATTCCAGGAGTTTTCAGGAAGCTAGTTAGGATTAACTGGTTCATCGTCTGATTTAGTTTTAAAACTGCACTTTTCCAAACCATTGCATGCTGTAAATGTATGGCCTGTATTGGGTCCAGGTCACCCACTGTAACCAGCTTTGTTTATCCTTGTTAAATATTTAAACCAGTCGTCCAGTTAACCAAAGCTTTGAACCTCCAATCAAGAGAACAGGCTGGTTAAACGTGCTATTAACCAGGCACTTCAAGCACAATAACAAGCTGTAATTCTCTTGTTTTATTATCCTCACAGCAGCCTAATCCAAATCCTGATTTACAGTTATTACAGGAAAGCACTGAATCCAGGTTATTACCATCAGAGTTACTCAATTTCTGTTCTGTTGCTTGACTAATCTACAGTGAGAACCATGTTTTATTAATTATGCCTGGGAAAGTTAGTAATTCAGAGAGGCAAAACGCCACCGAGCCTCAAATAACTCCTGTATGTGTCTCAGCCAGACAATGGAGTGAGGTATTGTCTAATTTCTGGAAAGAATGCTGTGAGTCATTCGCACAGGTTTAAAGGAATTTACAAGTTCCGAATTTAGAAGAAAAAGAATATTCGTCAGTGTATTTGTGGCAGGTATGTAAAATACCCACCCCCATATTTTTTTTGTTAACCGTTACATTTCTTTAGGCATTCAAGTTATTTTGGTGAATTGCAAATGCTTGAATAGTGTGGTTTGCTGGAGGGCAGTGCAACTGCGTCAGTAGAGGGAGCTACAGGATGGCATAACAGCTGCTGCTCCGATCAGTCGTAATATAATATGGCGCTGTACTAAAGCAATGTATTTTATGATTTTCAGAAATAAACTGAGAGGTTTATTTTCTACAACACGCTTGAGTTGTTTTTATTTCAAGTGTGCAACATATTCATTCTTTCACAGTCTGAAAATAAATGAATTTCAGTCTGGGATTTATCTGCCTGTTTCCTGGCCCCATATGGAAGCCTCGATAAGATGTTTTAAATCATGATGTCATCCATCCAGTGGTTTAGTTCTCCAGAGGTTCAGAGGGTTTGGGGTACAGATGTGTACAGGATGCTGCATAGTTATTAAAACATTACAGTTCTTTCTGTTTTCATTCTGGTCCAGATGGTTCCCATCAGAGGAAACAGTGAATGCCCTTTTATAAAAGTGAATTTAATAATCTAGAGTGGCAGGCAGTGTGGACACCCTGTGCTTTTAGTTAATGAATCAATCCTTTAAGTGTTACCGGTTTTAAATAAATGAAGAAACACTTTTCAATGACAATACATATTTTACCACAGGAAGCAACCCCTCCAATAGCATGTGTTCCTTGAGTCATGCGAGTATGTGACTCCTATGATTCGTAACAACCAAGGATAATAAAAAGAAGGATCAGACAGACTCCCATAATTCCGAGGCTCCATTGTTGGAGCCCAAAAGTGTAGCAGTAAGCCGGTAATCACCAAAGCTCCATATTTGTTTTGCAGTAAGATAGGAGAAATGGTTTGTTGTGCCACACAAAGATGCTCAAATAGAGGGGACATACAACAGACAGAAATAACTTTTCATTTCCCCAAAGATGCTCAAATACGTATGAAATGGCTAAAAGCAATGAAGAGAGCAGGACAGGGCAGAGTTAAGCTCTGGACACCTACACCAGGATCTAGGCTATGTGAAGGGAGTATATATCTTCTGGAAATGGACATCCTAAAACAGCTTTTGGTTTTAAAAAAAAAAAAAAAAAAAAAGTTTTTAATAATTCACTTTTGTTAAATGTGTCTTTTAAATATATACAGCTGCTATCAAACGTGTTGGCACCCCTCATTGGAAACAATGTTATTCTCTGAGTTTAGTGTAATAAATATTGTGTCCATTCATTATCCTAAAGCCGCTTATCCTGGTCAGGATAAGCAATATTGTGCCTTAAACTATACTTTGTATACTTATACGTAAGACAATATGGAATTAATTAATTTATTATATGAAAATAAAAATATATTGCCCCTCCAAGACCAGGCAGATGCACCAAAGCCAGTAAACATGCAGCACTAAAAGTAAAACCAGCAGAGAACATCAATACTGATCATTCCTATTGCAAAATACATTTAAAGGATGACCCTTGGGAAGAAAGTGAGAATACTGCAAAGCATCTGTATGTGGGGGAAAGAAAGTCACATTCACCAAATCTCACAGCACCGAGGCCAGCAGTGCAATGAGTATTCGTGACACATCTCTGCGAGATTCCACCTGCTTCCATGATCATGTTGCTCTACCAGAAGGGATACAAGGGGCCACACTGAGAACTGTAGACACTGTCAACGCTATTGCATCCGAAGGAAAAGATGAATCGATTCACAGACCAAAACTTGAGTTGGAGAAAAAGGTAAGAGGCCAATAATTAAGAACTGAAGTATTAAATAAACTGTTAAGAGCACATAGTTCATGAGCTGCCTTTACTATTATGAATAGTAGTGTTTCGTTTTTGCAGGAACAAATGCTAGCACAATATTTTACGGCCGGATCAAATGGTGTCTTGAACAGGTAGGAAATGTTTTTTAAAAACAAATCATTTCATGGATTAACAGTGTATGCATGTATTGCAGCAACTTTGAGAAATGTCAAATCAAATGTTTACCTTTTGCTGTTAATTTTTTAATGACATTTTACAGACTCATGTGGATTGGGAAGCGAAGTGTACAAGTGGTCCTCTGAGATGGTCGGTGAAAGTCTGAAGATGGGAATTGTTTGTGGAGTGAATGCTTATGAATATCTAAGAAAGAGCAGCTTACATTGTACTCTTAATCCCTGAAAACCCTGTAAATAGTCTTGGATACAGGCATCTGCTAAATGACCAAATAATAATGTTGGTAATGAACTGAAATGTCCCTTTTGGATTAAAAAAATAAATAGTGTTTATTACTCCAATGAGTCTATTTTAATTTAGATTTCATTGATAACCATAATGTCTATGGGAATAAACAAGATAATACTGATAGAAGGACTTGCTTTTAGCGTTTTTTGTCACCTTATTTCACTATTAATAAACTTAACCTACATACTACATTAATCCAGTAAAGGAACTGTAGTTATGCTATAATGAAAATGCAACAAAGATTATTAAACGTGTCGGGTTTAAGTGTTTTGCATTGACTATCGAATATTGCTGAACAGGCCTAGTAGTTGTGAAATATGTGCAGAAATGAACTCATTACCCAAATGCAAGGTTTTATCAGAATCAACTTGAGCTGTCCACTGTATCAATCGAGGTGTGGTCAGCTGATATGTACTAGTGTAAGTACTAGTGAACTCCTGTTTGTTATTAATAAGTATTATTGTTATTATTATTATTACTAGTAGCAGTTTGACTACTTTATACAAGGCTGTTACAAGATAAATTTATATACAATATAAATACAATACAGGGTGTTCAATACTTTCATACTGTACACAGTATAACTATTATATACATATATGGGATGTTAGACACCACTGGTAAATAAATTTTCGGGGCTGCCATGTTATTGTAAACGCAATTGTCAATGTTTTAACATCCAACCAGCTAGTTCAGATCAGTCACAGAGTTTTCCATTTATATGAAATCCTCATTTTGTTGGACGTACGCAATGCCTCCGCTGTAAAAGCTGATGCGAAACTTAATATAATCAAATGAACAATTAAGAATGGCAGTAAATATACCAATGCGGTAGACGTTCTAGCCTATGAAACGCCCATTCAAAGAGTTTCTTTCCACAGCAGACTCAGAACACTGGGCTGAGTGGGCTCCAATCTAAGCCCCGCCCACTCTGTCCGATCCTTCTTTTTATTATCCTTGATAGCAACCAGGAACTCATTGAACAAGCCGAAAACAGAGGCCTTTAAAACAGAGAAGTATCCACCATGCACAGCTGGGTCCTTCTGAAACCTGAACATGCATGTCCAAAAATCCTTGTGTTCAGGGTAACACTTTACATAAAGTGTCTCTAATTACAATGTAATGATACTGTAACACAGCAGTTACACATTCCTCTGCTTGGGTCCGGGATATGTATCCAGGGTGTCGGTCCCTGTATACTGTACCTGTGCATTATGGTTCCTCTGCTTGCGTCCGGGGTATGTATCCAGGGTGTCGGTCTCTGTATACTGTACCTGTGCATTATGGTTCCTCTGCTTGGGTCCGGGGTATGTATCCAGGGTGTCGGTTTCTGTATACCTGTGCATTATGGTTCCTCTGCTTGCGTCCGGGGTATGTATCCAGGGTGTCGGTCTCTGTATACTGTACCTGTGCATTATGGTTCCTCTGCTTGCGTCCGGGGTATGTATCCAGGGTGTTGGTTTCTGTATACCTGTGCATTATGGTTCCTCTGCTTGAGTCCAGGGTATGTATCCAGGGTGTCGGTCTCTGTATACTGTACCTGTGCATTATGGTTCCTCTGCTTGGGTCCGGGGTATGTATCCAGGGTGTCGGTCTCTGTATACTGTACTTGTGCATTATGGTTCCTCTGCTTGGGTCCGGGGTATGTATCCAGGGTGTCGGACTCTGTATACTGTACCTGTGCATTATGGTTCCTCTACTTGGCTTGAGAAATCATAGCTATCGTCATGGATAGGAAAAGCAACAAAGCATGCCATGAAACCAACTGCACTGTAATCAACGCATCTTGCTAACAGCCACTCATACAATATGAATTCTGGAGAACGTTGTGCCAAAGTCCATGGACTATGTGTTACACAGCGTGATTCATAACCAACCCACCACAGGAACACTGAACAAATCAGGACAGCAGGCCCTGTTCACAACAATTAAAATGTGCGAAAGAACCACAATGGACATTCTGCACAATGTCTTTGTTAACTGGAATTGAAGAAACCTACGTGCCAGGCTAATGTTATTGCTCAATTCAACCATTTAATGGGAGTTGTTTATGATTCAACCAGTGCTTGCTTATATATATATATATATATATATATATATATATATATATATATATATATATATATATATATATATATATATATATATCTACTCTGGCGGTAACAATAGTCTTCCTGAGGGTCATTTAATTTTCCACTATGAGCTGAGTCTGCAGTACATATTTAATACATGAATCAGTCAAGAATATAAGTGAGGCAAGGCTGGATAGTAAATACGACTTTATATATTTTGTTTCAATATTGCTGATACAGTACAAGCAAATAAATTAATAAAATAAATAACAGAAAATGTTTTTGAAGTTCATACCGTATCGTTAGCAAACTTTTTCTCTGTCTGTCTGGTTTGCTGACTGCTGCATAATCCAGTTTATATCCCGCCCGTCATATTTGTTTACATTGAGTCAGAAAACAGTGACAGTACCGTTTTAATCATCATTTTAGTGTTTGGAGCATCTTTCTTTTGTAGTGTGTTTTGTAATTCATTGTAGTGTTTGGAGCATCTTTCTTTTGTAGTGTGTTTTCTAATTCATTGTAGTGTTTGGAGCATCTTTCTTTTGTAGTGTGTTTTCTAATTCATTGTAGTGTTTGGAGCATCTTTCTTTTGTAGTGTGTTTTGTAATTCATTGTAGTGTTTGGAGCATCTTTCTTTTGTAGTGTGTTTTGTAATTCATTGTAGTGTTTGGAGCATCTTTCTTTTGTAGTGTGTTTTGTAATTCATTGTAGTGTTTGGAGCATCTTTCTTTTGTAGTGTGTTTTCTAATTCATTTTTTGTTAAATCACAGAATCGGTGTTCAGCCATTTTCTCTTGTTGTGAGGAGTGCAGGGGAGGAAGGCGTTCCTTTTTCCAGAAAGCTTTTGACAAAGTCCCGCATAAAAGATTAATTCTCAAACTGAACGCAGTAGGGATTCAAGGAAATGCATGCACATGGATTAGGGAGTGGTTAACAGGTAGATAACAGAAAGTACTGATTAGAGGAGAAACCTCAAAATGGAGTGAGGTAACCAGTGGTGTACCACAGGGATCAGTATTAGGTCCTCTGCTATTCCTAATCTACATTAATGACTTAGATTCTGGTATAGTAAGCAAACTCGTTAAATTTGCAGACGACACAAAAATAGGAGGAGTGGCAAACACTGTTGAAGCAGCAAAGGTCATTCAAAATGATCTAGACAGCATTCAGAATTGGACACATGGCAAATGAAATTTAATAGAGAAAAGTGTAAAGTATTGCATGCGGGCAATAAAAATGTGCATTATAAATATCATATGGGAGATAGTGAAATTGAAGAAGGGAACTATGAAAAAGACCTAGGAGTTTATGTTGACTCAGAAATGTCTTCATCTAGACAATGTGGGGAAGCTATAAAAAAGGCTAACAAGATGCTCGGATATATTGTGAGAAGTGTTGAATTTAAATCAAGGGAAGTAATGTTAAAACTCTACAATGCATTAGTAAGACCTCACCTAGAATATTGTGTTCAGTTCTGGTCACCTCGTTACAAAAAGGATATTGCTGCTCTAGAAAGAGTGCAAAGAAGAGCAACCAGAATTATCCCAGGTTTAAAAGGCATGTCGTATGCAGACAGGCTAAAAGAATTGAATCTATTCAGTCTTGAACAAAGAAGACTACGCGGCGATCTGATTCAAACGTTCAAAATCCTAAAAGGTATAGACAATGTCAACCCGGGGGACTTCTTTGACTTGAAAAAAAAAAAAAAAAGGACCAGGGGTCATAAATGGAGATTAGATAAAGGGGCATTCAGAACAGAAAATAGGAGGCACTTTTTTACACAGAGAATTGTGAGGGTCTGGAACCAACTCCCCAGTAATGTTGTTGAAGCTGACACCCTGGGATCCTTCAAGAAGCTGCTTGATGAGATTCTGGGATCAATAAGCTACTAACAACCAAACGAGCAAAATGGGCTGAATGGCCTCCTCTCGTTTGTAAACTTTCTTATGTTCTTATGTTCTTATGTTCTTTGAAAAGGGCCGGGACTGACAGGGATGTGAACCAATCACATGACAGAAGGAGACTATAGCCTGGTAGTATAAGGATGTCAGGGCAATAGTTCAATCTATTTTTGCTCCGATGATGAGGTATTAACCAATCACAGACCAGGATTTACAATCACTATATATAATCAGGGCTGTCAATTAATCACAGTTAACTTCTGTGATGGTGAATTGCTTTTTAGATCAATATTTTTATCGCCTGTTAATCGCCCTCTGTCTTGATCCTCTCAGCATACCTTAATTAATTCCCTGCGTCACTATTTTAATATGCAACACAATAGTGCAGTCATCGTTTGAATAGAAAGCTAGTCACAGAACTGCATTCTGGAGCAAAGCAGTAAAAGTGAAGGACTTATGAATGGGAAGTGTTTTTTTTTTTTAAACTTTCTGACAGTTCATTGGATAGAAAGACTGTTAGTTCCATCTAGTCTGCTGTACAACCTGTGTGCAGTAAGTATGCCTTCACTTCTCAAAATAGCAGTTCTGCTACAGGCAGCAACATATGAAACAGTCAGTTTGGACATAGTACTTGTTTTTTAGAAATTCAGGATTTCTGCAAGTCTGTGAACCAAGCTACATCATGTCAGTACAGTACAGGGTGTCCCGCGTGAAAGTAGTCCCCGCTTAAGTATTTCAGTTAGATGTTGGCATTCATTCCATGCCCACGTTGGGAGTGGCATTCCTGTATGAAGCGAGTTTGTAATAACAAGGATTCCTGTACATGCCTGTGCTGCTCCATCATGGGATCATTTATTTATTATTTACTTGTACGTTGTAATACAGTGGGACAACCTGCATAACCAATGCTGTTGCAAAATGGATACTTCTGACTTTTAATTTTATTTAAATTACCAAATTGATTTTAAAATATATTGTTTACAATTAAGGAACTTATAACCGGTACTCAGTGAATGCTTTGTTTTATTTAGATATTTTCAAGTTATAAAAAATAATTTGTAATCGTGAGATTAATCACAATTTTTTTTGAGAGAGAGAGCGAGAATAAATTAATTTGTGGTATACTATTCGCTGCAGGAGCATGCCACAAAAATTGTTCAACATTCACCCAGCCTTAGCTGCTTGCATTTATTCTTCATTCTCATTAGCATTAGCCTGAATCAGTAATTTTGTACTAAATTGCCATTTCACAGCTACTATTTCTGGCACAGGCTGCATTGTCATTTAAATGAAGAGCGTGATTATTTTATCATTAATGCTGATTTAAAATTAAACCCTGGAACACGTTTCCTGTTTGTATGAAAGTCAATGCAGAATGGACAATGTAGTCATCCTTAATCAGAAGGACACTATTAAGCTATTGTGTCAGCATTAAAAAAAATACATATGTGAGTACATTAGATATTAATATGGAGCAGGTTATTGAGTCATAAGAAGCAGTGTAGGCATGATCCATCTTACCATCTTAGCTCACTTAATCATATGATAAAATCAGCAATAAAAAAAAAAAAAAAAACACATGCCAATTATTCTGACATTCTCCCTGTGTCGTCTTGTTTCTCCACCCCCTCCCCCCTCTCCCCTCTACCCTCTCTGCCTACCTCCATTCATGCATTGTAATAGAAAAAACAATAGTGTATCCCTTTTTAATTTCCTGAAATACTGAAACTGCAGGTGACAATCATTTGAACCTGTTTGTTACCCAGAAGAAACGTCCGCACAACTGTAAGCAGACCAGCAATGGGATCTGGAATCAGAAAACATATAAACAGCACAGACCCTCATGCAAATCCACTTTACATTCCAGCCACCCTTTCCTTAAGAAGAGTTACACTTCAAACACAGTCCATTACCAACAGTGTATTTGTGAGAACCCTCGGGTCAGTGCACAACATGTCAAAGCTGCTGGATGGAGTGACCACACTATTCCACAGATTGACGCAGCACCACTGCAGTCTCATCAAGAGACACAAATAAAGCTTACTGGCCAATTTAATGTCAAACTTGAAAGCTCCATATATCTGTTGCTAGCAATTGCCCTGTCCCTCATACCAATAATATAGATCAATACCAGAAAGCACTGCTCTAAAAAGTCTAAACACTGAGAGCAATAACACAGGGTTGAGAGAGGTGACACAGGGTTGAGAGAGGTGATACAGGGTTGAGAGAGGTGATACAGGGTTGAGAGAGGTGATACAGGGTTGAGAGAGGTGACACAGGGTTGAGAGTGGTGATACAGGGTTGGGAGAGGTGATACAGGGTTGAGAGAGGTGACACAGGATTGAGAGAGGTGACACAGGGTTGAGAGTGGTGATACAGGGTTGAGAGAGGTGATACAGGGTTGAGAGAGGTGACACAGGGTTGAGAGAGGTGACACAAGGTTGAGAGAGGTGACACAGGGCTGAGAGAGGTGATACAGGGTTGAGAGTGGTGATACAGGGCTGAGAGCGGTGATACAGGGTTAAGAGCAGTGATAAACACATATATAATTGTATTCCTCTTATTGGTAGTGTTCAAGCCCAAAGGATTTAGAGTTCACGGACAGTATGACAACTTATTTGTGAAGAATTAATCACAAACTTCCAGCTCATATGGGAACTCATTTAATTAAATAAGACTGATACAATTAGCAAAACACAAATACGATTAAGCAATAAGGTAGAGCTCTTTACAGAAATCAGGTGAGGGTCATTGCTGTTGATCAGGCTAATTTACCATTCAAAGTGAAACAGGTGAAGAAGCAGCTGCTTGGATTTGTGCTGATTGCTGCTTCTCTTAGACTCAGAACAGCGATCCACACAAACCCAAGCAGCTGTTTCTGAATGGTAAAGTAGTAACCCAATCAACACCAGTGACCCTCACCTGATTGTCAGCCCCTGATTTCTGTGGAGAGCTCCATCAGAGTAATTGAATGGTCACTTTGTGCAGCTCTAGCATCATCCACACAGTCCAGCCCAGAGCATCTCACCCCAAGCACACCATCAACAGGCTGCAAAGCAGTGGTGTAGTCCAAAATACAAAAATACCGGAACGCCAACAAAATATCGATTTCTTAAAAAATGATACAAATTCCAGCTTTATTCGTTCATTGAGCGTGAGGTAACATTTAATAGGTAATGCAAGCATCTCGCATGTGACTTTTATAGGCTGCTCCCCCAGTCAGTGCTGCCAGATCTGGCTTGTCTTGAAATCATCTTGCGGGTAAACACTGTCTTTGGTGGTTTAGTTATTTTTATCGTGCATGTTCTTTTTCTATTCCTTTCTATTATGAGGTCATCACCAGCACAGAACTTCAATCACCACAATGCCCTCTAGTATATCACATCTTTTTTCTGGAACTCTGCATTCAACAAAATTCCGAATCACACAAACGCTCAGTTCTTTTTTTTATTTGTCAGCAGTTTCAGATTTTTACAGAATGTATCCGCTGACAGTTCTGGACAATTTCATTTTACATGACTTTCTGAATACATGTTTTTTCCTGGACCGGCCGCATTTGATTTCATCAGATAAATTAAAATAAAAAACAGCGTTTCTGGTACCAGACATTGTGAGAAAAAAACAAGCAAAACACATAAATAAACACATAGTTTATAACATTACTTTTTTTAAATAAATGTGTAGCACTTATTTATGCTTTTGTAATATATATATATATATATTGTAACACAGCAGGGAGGGGGTTAATATCCTCCCTGCAGAAAACATGTGCGTATGCACCATTTTGTTAATTGTTTTATTATTTAATTATCACCCGCACCTGGTTACGATTGTAAATTGGAACCAGGTGCAGGGTATTTAAGAGAGACAGCTAAACTACTGGGGGCTGCTGAGTAGAAGGAAACAGAAGGCTGTGTGTGCTGTTTCCGAGCAGTCTCCTTTGTAAGTACCGTGGTGTGTTTGTCTGCCGGTAAACAGCTTAGCTGTCCGGTTTGGTAGTTAGGGTGAACCTACCTGTGTAGTTAGCACTCCAAACGGAGCTAGGTGTTTATTTTGTTTATGTTTATTTTGTGTATTAAAAATAGCGCGTAAGCGCTTGAAAATCCATTTCGTGTCCTGGGTCCTGCTTTTAAAGGGGCAACGAACCAGAGTGAGTGCCGCTCTGTTACAATATATATATATATAATCTTAAATGTAAGTGCAGTTTTTGGCTGCTTTGAAAAACACAATTTGGCTTCTTCATCAGCATTTTTACTAAAAAACATGGTTAGCCTTATTAAACTTTAGTACTGTAGTTTGTAATAGAAGTTCCTAATGTTCTCTTCATTGCATCACAAGGACGACTGACTGAAACGCACAATTGTGCAGGAATGAGGAGATGTGTGTGACTTGACCCTGCAAACATTTAAAATACGTGCTGGTTATCGGAGACAGAGACTCCAATTCGTGTACCATCAGTAGTGGCACATAGGGAATCTGGTTCCTAATTCCTATTCAATGGCATGGTACAGAAAGACTATTTTGATTTCCACATGGAAAATCGGTGCACGTGCATCGAAAATTATTCTTAAGTTGACTCTTAAGTCAAGGCTCTGCCTATTGAAAGACGTTCCCGATCTCTGTTCCGGCGCGTTCCAGAACTCTGTTCCGGCGCGTTCCTGCTAGACTACACCACTGCTGCAAAGTAACAACTACCAAACAACAAAGGAAGTGACATTGTACCAGGAAGAAGCATGGCCGTAACTAGCTATGAGGACACCGAGGTCGTATCTTCGGTTGTTTTTTTGCATCATCAATGCTGATGCTCATGTAAAAATTCTGGTAAAGTACAAAAGACTCCTTCATTTTCTCTGTTGGTTTGACGTGTAACATATATTTGGAGGTTGAATAGTAAATACCAAGCAGTCCTATAAATACTGCAGCTATAGCTTGAAACCTAAGTGTGACCTCGGTAGAATGTCAGCTCTGGTTACGATGCTGGGAAGAAAGAAGTACTGTACAGGCTTTCTTTTTTAACAACGTTCTGAAAAAACAAGCAAAGAACAAAAATATCTGCAAATATCTGGAAGTGTTTTACAATAGGTAAGAAGAGGTTAGCACTGGAAGGTGAAGTCTGATGTCGATCGCATTTATCTTACCTGAATTTGGCTTTTTCTATTGTGAGACTACCCTGGCAGGACTGATTGCCGTGCAAATTGGAGAGAGAGGGATGGTAAACAAAGCGAAACAAGAGGGTTTCAGAGCCAATACTGTGCGATGTGAAAATGGAGCTTGTTCCATATATACAGACGTGCTCAAATTTGTTGGTACCCCTCCACAAAAAACGAAGAATGCACAATTTTCTCTGAAATAACTTGAAACTGACAAAAGTAATTGGCATCCACCATTGTTTATTCCATTTGATTTTTTATTCAACATAATATTGTAAATAATAAAACAAATGAAAATGGCATGGACAAAAATGATGGGACCGCTAACCTAATATTTTGTTGCACAACCTTTAGAGGCAATCACTGCAATCAAACGTTTTCTGTAGCTCTCAATGAGACTTCTGCACCTGTTAACAGGTAGTTTGGCCCACTCTTCCTGAGCAAACTGCTCCAGCTGTCTCAGGTTTGATGGGTGCCTTCTCCAGACTGCAAGTTTCAGCTCTTTCCATAGATGTTCGATAGGATTCAGATCAGGACTCATAGAAGGCCACTTCAGAATAGTCCAATGTTTTGTTCTTATCCATTCTTGGGTGCTATTAGCTGTGTGTTTTGGGTCATTAACCTGTTGGAGGACCCATGACCTGCGACTGAGACAGAGCTTTCTGACACTGGGCAGTACGTTTCGCTCCAGAATGCCTTGATAGTCTTGAGATTTCACTGTGCCCTGCACAGATTCAAGGCACCCTGTGCCAGGCGCAGCAAAACAGCCCCAAAACAAAACCGAGCCTCCATGTTTCACTGTAGGTATGGTGTTCTTTTCTTTGAAAGCTTCATTTTTTCGTCTGTGAACATAGAGCTGATGTGACTTGCCAAAAGCTCCAGTTTTGACTCATCTGTCCAAAGGACATTCTCCCAGAAGGATTGTGGCTTGTCAATATGCATTTTAGCAAATTCCAGTCTGGCTTTTTTATGTTTTTCTGTCAAAAGTGGAGTCCTCCTGGGTCTTCTTCCATGGAGCCCACTTTCGCTCAAAAAGCAACGGATGGTGCGATCAGAAACTGACGTACCTTCACCTTGGAGTTCAGCTTGTATCTCTTTGGCAGTTATCCTTGGTTCTTTTTCTACCATTCGCACTATCCTTCTGTTCAATCTGGGGTCGATTTTCCTCTTGCGGCCGCGCCCAGGGAGGTTGGCTACAGTTCCATGGACCTTAAACATCTTAATAATATTTGCAACTGTTGTCAGAGGAACATCAAGCTGCTTGGAGATGGTCTTGTAGCCTTTACCTTTACCATGCTTGTCTATTATTTTCTTTCTGATCTCCTCATTCCTTTGCTTTCTGTGGTCCATGTTCAGTGTGGTGCACACAATGATACCAAACAGCACAGTGACTACTTTTCTCCATTTAAATAGGCTGAATGACTGATTACAAGATTGGAGACATGTGTGATACTAATTAAAGAAACTAATTAGTTTGAAATATCACTATAATCCAATTATTTATTATCTTTTCTAAGGGGTACCAACAAATGTGTCCAGGCCATTTTAGAATATCTTTGTAGAATAAGCAATAATTCATCTCTTTTCACAGCTTCTTTGCTTTATTCTATGACATACTAAAGGCATGCAAGTATACATGATAAAATAGCTTTTAATTTCATCACTTTTCAGGAGGAATGAAGCATTATTTCAATGAGCTGTAAGGGTACCAACAAATTTGAGCACGTCTGTATAATAGACCATTGAAAATAATAGGGTCCCTACACAGTTACAGCGAACACGGTTCAAAAATGTACTTGGGACCCGACAGGCTGAATTCATGAGAAGGAATCTACATTATTTGAAACTAGTTGGTTTGATCACAGTTCAAGCACCCACCAAGGTTAACAAAATAAGTACTGCAACATCATTTCAGGCCAATTGGGTGTCTGTGTTCACTAAGAGATGCGTTGAGAGCACTATCTGGATGTTAACCCAGGTATCAATACTGCCACTCCCTCCCCTCCTGCTATTCTTTTTATTTTACTGAAAGGCACAAGATTAACCATTAAGACATGACGTGACAGTTTACATGAGGCATGCCCCACGGCCAGCGCATTCATACTTACAGAACACACAGGAAACAACGACCAGCCCAGACACGATACTTTGTTTTGAATTCTTTTTCAGTCCAGGGGTACAGAAATAGCTATTCTCAAAATAACTTTAATTACCACTTCTAGTCTGAGCTGTGTAACTGAAGCTGTGTAAAAGATGAGTCTGCAATGCATATCGAGTCTGAGCTGTGTAACACATGAGTCTGCAATGCATACCGAGTCTGAGCTGTGTAACACATGAGTCTGCAATGCATACCGAGTCTGAGCTGTGTAACTGAAGCTGTGTAGTGCATGAGTCTGCAATGCATACCGAGTCTGAGCTGTGTAACTGAAGCTGTGTAGCACATGAGTCTGCAATGCATACCGAGTCTGAGCTGTGTAACACATGAGTCTGCAATGCATACCGAGTCTGAGCTGTGTAACTGAAGCTGTGTAACACATGAGTCTGCAATGCATACCAAGTCTGAGCTGTGTAACACATGAGTCTGCAATGCATACCGAGTCTGAGCTGTGTAACTGAAGCTGTGTAGCACATGAGTCTGCAATGCATACCGAGTCTGAGCTGTGTAACACATGAGTCTGCAATGCATACCGAGTCTGAGCTGTGTAACACGAGACTGCAATGCATACCGAGTCTGAGCTGTGTAACTGAAGCTGTGTAACACATGAGTCTGCAATGCATACCAAGTCTGAGCTGTGTAACACATGAGTCTGCAATGCATACTGAGTCTGAGCTGTGTAACTGAAGCTGTGTAGTACATGAGTCTGCAATGCATACCGAGTCTGAGCTGTGTAACACATGAGTCTGCAATGCATACCGAGTCTGAGCTGTGTAACACATGAGTCTGCAATGCATACCGAGTCTGAGCTGTGTAACTGAAGCTGTGTAACACACGAGTCTGCAATGCATACCAGGCTGTCGGACCCAGTGAGGCTGCAAACCACAGACTCCATAAAAAGTATGTATATCAATGTCAAATTATGTATTTTTATTTTTTATTTCTTAGCAGATGCCCTTATCCATTGGAACATCATTACTTTTTCACATCCTCATTATACAATACAAAGGACAAGAGGCTCTGAGATGGGAATGTATTTTTACTAAGTTCTTTCACTTTTAATGGAATGGCAATAACTTGTATATTGACAAATTCTGTTGAATCCTATGTAGGCCTACTTTTGCTCATTCTACAGTAATTCTTCTTTTTTTATATTAGCACGATCTTAGAACAACTTGAGTCTTCAGCCTCCCAGAGTCTATTCTAAACTAGTGAACTGAGTCGGTGTGCCTGGGAATCAAAGCCACAGCCCTCCAGTCCACACGCACACACCGCTGCCCACCGACAGCTCATCTTCTTGCTTCATTTGCTAAGAAATTTCCTGTTGGGAGTTTCAGATCCCGTTCTTAGACTATATCATGAGTTAGTTATCCAGGAATACTGGGTAATTATAAAGAAAATGTTGATGTTATCTGGGCACAATTTCTGAAAGGGAAGTTCCAGAACAAAACAATTGTACATAGACACGATGACAGCTAAGCACGAGACTGATATACTGGCATAATCATATACTGTGCAGAATGAACCGAATCCACCTTGCACAATTACTGAGAGAGGCTCTATGTGACTACCCCCAACTTCCACAAGCGCCTATAGACAATTCAGTGTGTTTAAACTGCTAATACTAATATAATAAAATACGTCTGATTCCATGGCGATTTTAAAACACTGTTTGAAATGACTTAGCCTTTTTACATTGCTACTGCTATTCTGATATTATTAAATGAATGAATGAAGTCTTAATCTGACAAACAGTTCCTCTATCATGTATGTTCACATTTTACTGTACAGTACAACAGTTCAGTAGAATACTGCATCGATTATACATCTGAGCCACTTTTGAATGTAGGTGATTGAATTGCAGTGCTGTAGATTGACTCCGGGTAGTGCTGTCACTGAACAGACAGAGAAGCAGAGCTTTTATTGAACAGAGGCTAGAAGGATTGCAGTGCTCAAAGACAAAGACTGCCAGGCATGTCTGACATTGCTGCTATTTCCCTATCACAAGGATGTGAAAATTGTATCTGGGGAAAGGAATGGAGGCGAAGGCTGTTAGTGTAATCCATCAGTTATCATGAAGTCTGATGGTCTTGAATGGCTAGCAAAAAAGAAGATTTTCAATTGATAATAATAACAAGTGTTGGACCAGATGAATGCATGCACAGTGATTGGAGAAGCGTGTTTGTTATTCATTTGATCCCACTTATACTCCTGGATGCTAAATATCTTGCTATCTCTGATATCTATGATCAATAGATAATCATCTACTCTTCAAACACATGCAACAGATTTCAACAAGCAAGCTGTCTCACAAATGCAGTGCAACCCTTAAATATGATTCATTTTCTAGGAATGCATAATGGCTCAGGGAGAGGCATTTATTAATATTCTCAATCTACTTCAAAGCAGCTCAGAATGTACGTTTAAGAGATAAATTGACTTGGTGTTTATTGCCAATTTAGTAACAGTCCAAACTGATGCAAAGACCTTGGTAAAGAGGCCTGTACATATCTAAAGTGTGAAAGCACCGCACTTTAAGATCAGTCTAATAAAGCCCATTGTGAGGCATTATCACGCTCTGTTTGAACAGCTGAACCGGTTTGCATGGCTGATGGATCAGATCCAGGTTTGGGGCACAGAGCCACACAAGCCAGGCATTGTGAGAGAAGCTCACAGCACCATTGAGCTTCTCTGCTAGTATTGGCACATTTCACAGACTCAAACCAGCAGCTACTGTACTTCCAAATGTGTGAAGCAGGTGACAGCTGGTTTGGTTAAGAGGATGGATAAATGGGTCCAGTTTCCTGAAGCCCTCCACTGGGAGCTGCATGTTAGGCAAGGGTTTTACTACATGCCCTCGTAAATCAGACCAATGCTGTTGCTGGGATCTCTGGAGTGCACCCTCTGTTACACCCTGCCTTTTAACAAAGTCTTGCTAATTGTAGGGATAGAGAGCAAGTTCAAGGTACCTTATGATGTCAACTGAGGCTTGTACAAAAACCTCTTGGCTTGTATAAGGAAACAGTCTTTTATCAGTAACGTTGTTTTAGCACAAAGGAAGGGGGGCAGTAATAATGTTAGAACAGCTACAAATAGGTAAAATTTCAAAGCATTGATTTGCACTTCTTAGAAACAATTTAATTAAAAAGACTGTATTTCGTTAGTTTAAACTATCAGACACAGACCTGCTTTTTCTCTCCACTGCAATATAACATTGTAACCCTTTCCTTATCTGATCTATTATCACTGAAGCACAGTGACGCTAAAGGCTTTAAAGTCTTTAATGCTGTGCCAAAGAAAACTGGAACAACTAGGAAACTATCCTGCAATATGTCACACATTTCTGTGGATTGAATTTAACACGTCTGTAAATACAGCACATGGCCTGACAGAAAATAAAAACATTGTGTTCTGTGTGGATATCTAGGAATACATTGTTCCCAGAACATAACGGTTCCTTATTCAACGGGTTTTACTCAAGACAAACCTCAGTCCATCATCCTAACATCCTAAAGCAATCCTAGTCTGTTCCATAAACAGTAGTCCAAAGAGTTCTTCAGTCCTATTCCATACATGTCCCTTAATCTACTATTGTCACAATGAAGTGCCAGATGTTAAGAACCAAACTGAAAACACTTTTTGAACAAGTACAACAAACCCAAACCCAAAGTGGACATTTACAAGAAGCAAACAGCAGCACTTCTACCCGTGAATACTGCAGATTAACCAAACATGCCATTGGCATCTGAGGTGCCTTTTTGTCCAGTTCTAAATGAACACCACGTGAGCTTTATATGCAAAATGGGAATCTATCTGAAAAAAACACTTTCAAGTAGAAAACATACTGTAAAAGCTGGGCCACCAGCTGAACTACAGAGGATGTTAAAACGTACATAATTCAAATGTTTGCTGTCCCTTTCTGGAAGGATTGTTTCGGTATATGAAGTGGATTGCTTCCAGGAGTGAGAAGAGAATATAGAAGAAATGTTTTTGATTTTTTTCCTGTGACAAATGGAACAAGATTATCTTGAACTATTGCCAGCAAATGCTGAATAAAAACCTGCTGCTTTGTGAAGTAGGTTTTAGTGCTTTCTAATGATGCCTATTCTGCTTCCTCTGTTCTATAGGGTCTGCATCCACTGAATTCGATTCTTCTGGAATGTTTGGTGTAACTTTAGAATGTATGCTTACCATCTCTTCACCCGTCAGAAAAGCAGATACTGCAAAAATTTAAAAAAATTGTTACAGTGATTATAGACTGTTACAGTCTGTTGCAGTGATTACAGTATCCTACAGTGATGATGGTCTGTTACAGTGATTACAGACCATCATTACAGTGCAGTGTGGAGTAGTGGTTAAGGCTCTGGACTCTTGACCGTAGGGTCGTGGGTTCGATTCCAGGTGGGGGACACTGCTGCTGTACCCTTGAGCAAGGTACTTTACCTAGATTGCTCCAGAAAAACCCAACTGTATAAATGGGTAATTGTATGTAAAAAATAATGCGATATCTTATACCAATTGTAAGTCGCCCTGGATAAGGACGTCTGCTAAGAAATAAATACATAAAAATAAAATAAAAATTATAGTCTGTTACAGTGATTACAGTCTGTTACAGTGATTACAGTCTGTTACAGTGATTATAGTCTGCCCAACATGAAGTGACATGAAGTGGGTTCGATTCAACCCCGCCCCTTAGATGCACTTTCTTTCAAGTCTATGACACTTCTTACCTCTTCAAGTCTATGACGCTTCTTATCTCTTCAAGTCTATGACACTTCTTACCTCTTCAAGTCTATGACACTTCTTACCTCTTCAAGTCAATGACACTTCTTATGATCCCTTCAAGTCTATGACACGTCTTACCTCTTCAAGTCTATGACACTTCTTACCTCTTCAAGTCTATGACACTTCTTATCTCTTCAAGTCTATGACACTTCTTACCTCTTCAAGTCTATGACACTTCTTATCCCTTCAAGTCTATGACACTTCTTATCTCTTCAAGTCTATGACACTTCTTACCTCTTCAAGTCTATGACACTTCTTATCTCTTCAAGTCTATGACACGTCTTACCTCTTCAAGTCTATGACACTTCTTATCTCTTCAAGTCTATGACACTTCTTATCTCTTCAAGTCTATGACACTTCTTATCCCTTCAAGTCTATGACACTTCTTATTACCTCGAAGTGCACTTCAGTGCATTGGCCGTGACAGCAGCAAAAGTGATTTAAAAATAGGCTTTTTTCAATACTAATTAGAATGTAGTAGATTGCTCATGTGATCATATAAGTATTTACCAGCCCACATAAACAATGGCTTAACCTGCTAACATTGTCTTTATATATCTGTGATGGAAGTGCACACATGAACCTGAGATAGAGCAGATTACTAACGCATTGGAATGAGACCACTAATTACTGAAACAGGCAGAGACTGACTGAAACAGGGCAACGGATCGACATGGAACTGTCTAATTAGCAAAGGGACTCAAATAATAAAACCAAATGAAGAAACACAACAGTCCAATGGAAGCACTTTGGATTGCCCTTTGGTGAAAGAGGATGTAGTACTATTAGTTCTCCAGCAGGGGGAACTTGTGGCCTACATTGTTCTGGGCTTGTCTATAGGCATTCCTTCATACTGCATTACAGTACTATGTTTCTCTCATAGCTCTCTCTTTCAAATAATCTCCATCAAAAAATAAAAAATAAAGATCCCATTTTGAAAGGAAAAAATTGATTGTTCAACCATCATAGAGATCTGCTGCATCTGTAGAAAATACAGAAATACTAAATGAAATTCAAATGAAATGCCAAACGTTTCAAACAGTGCATTCGATCCAGTGTGTTAATGGGACCAGTCGATCCAGTGTGTTAATGGGACCAGTCGATCCAGTGTGTTAATGGGACCAGTCGATCCAGTGTGTTAATGGGACCAGTCGATCCAGTGTGTTAATGGGATCAGTGTGCAGAATCAGAATGTATGTGATGGAGGGACACACTGGAGGGACTGAAACAGGGAGGCTTGATTCTAGTAATTTCTAACCTGTTTTATTTCCTACCATGTGTTTTAATGTCTCTTTTAACCAACAGCAGAAGCAGACAGCTACACACCCTCCAAACTACCTCATTCAACAGAACTGGGAATTAATTACTAAGCCTGGTAAATAACGATCTATTCAGAAACGACAATTTGACAGAAAAACATAATAGGATATATTTAGTGAGGGATAGGGGAGCCTCAATTCCTCAAATCTTACTTACTCGATCTAATCAAAAGTGATCTAAATACCACAACATTTAAATCAGCTTGGAACTTTCCAAAGCAACTCATTTTTAGAACTCTGGGCCCTATATTAATTATTGAAACAGTGGCAGTGTTTAGATCCTCCACAGTTCCTTTATTGAAATGACCCGCCTGTAACTGAACTGTATTGCTGAACCTGAAGGCATTTGCTAATCAGCATAGTTTATGTGCCAGAATGTTCTAAAATATGCACTTTTCATAGATTAGGCTAATGAGCGCTTTTGTTTCTATTTCTGAAAGATTACTGAGTTTGCATCTTTGCAGTCAAATCAGTCATCAACTCATAAACATATTTTTCAGACCATGACAATGTTGATAATTAAGAGTTAGTTATTGTAAAGAACGTCACTGGCTACAAAGCATGCCAGTCATTGGGTGTAGGAGCTGGTTGGTTAATGAAAGGAATGAAGGTGTTCCCACTAATGACTGACAGGTAAAGCAGAGCAGGGCAGAATAATGGTCAGCACCATTTCAAGAACAGATCAATAAAATGGAGTGTAAACATACAGTATGTTCTACCATTCTATACTGTTTAGCTTCCTCAGCACGTCTGAATAGTGCAGAATAAAAGAATAAGTGAAACGAAACCAATTACTAAGAAGTAAAACTCATCCATTAGGAATATGACCCGTCTTGATTCAACGGTGAGCTTTGACATTTTACTAATGCTCTCACTATATATAGAAACCTCGTTACCAGCAATAAAAGAAAGCTGTGATCCCAGAACGTTCTGCTGGGCTGGGTCCTGCTGGTTATTCCTCTGTGAGTAGATTCAACAAACACCAAGGCTCACAATGGAATGAAAGGATCTGCGTCATCTCAAACTGAGAATCAATATAATTCAACAAACACCAAGGCTCATAATGGAGTGAAAGGATCTGCACCATCTCAAACTGAGAATCTAGTATAATTTAACAAACACCAAGGCTCACAATGGAGTGAAAGGATCTGCACCATTTCAAACTGAGAATCTAGTATAAACAGCATTACACAATGGTTCACTGATTCCATAAGGAACACATTATATGTCAAGGTCATTCATACATTCCTCTGCCACCCTCAATAGAGCCAGATTTAATGAGGTTTTTCAGCAGATTACAGGGCAGGAACAGCTGTCGTCCAGAATGTCTCACATAATCATCACCTTTGTGAAACTTCAGAGATATCAGTCCCTCTCGTAGCCTCCTGCTATACTTGTCAGTCATGGTTGGTAACGGGTATGTAACCAATGCTTTGAAATCCAGTTCTTGCATTATTGACTTTTATTTTGTTTTATTTGTTATGGTAATGCAATAGAAAGCTGTAGGTACACTACTGCATCCTGGTACCTTTGCAGTAGGTCACATGTTCTAGTTGCAGCTATACTGTTAGAGTGAGTTTGAACCACACGTGAAGTGATAAGATGCAAACAGCAGCAACTTTTCATTCTTAGCGTTGTCTTACTGTGGCAATGTGCCCCGCCCCTGTGTGCATATTATGTGTTGTATGTTGCGTGCGTGTGTTAATGTTGGTGTATAGTCATTGGTACACGGGATATAAACGGGTCTGTGTTTCACGTGTATTAAAAAGTGTAGATTTGTATTTAGGCACGAGGAGGGCACAAATCACTTCACGTGCTGGTTAAATGTAATATGTGAGCACGGGGTTGCACAGAATTAATTCACGTGCTGGGATTCAAGTGAATAATTAATTAGTAATTGAATCCCAGCACAACAGTATATATAGACACATTTTCATTCACTCGGGGTTGGGTGTTCGAGAGTGGAGAACGGGTGTGGAGAAGGAGAAACTAGAAAGTGAAAGAAAGCGAAAGAAAGCGTAAATATAAGTGTTGTACTCACCGTGTTTGTTTGTCTCTCCGTGCACCGTTTGTTTAAGTGTAGTACGTTTTGTTTGTCTATTTATTTTGGCGCAAGTGCCGTGTCCTGTGTTTTTGTTGTTTCAAACCTTTTATTTTCTGTTCTGTTTATTAAATGCTGAGCGCGATCACGCGCCCAGCTTCACCAAACCACATCTCTCTGTTTATTTATTTCCTGGCTCTGGTCTGACGCCACCCACTCCGGCCGTCTTTGTGACACGTGGTGTCCTGCGTGGGATTTACAGCGCCGCCAGGACTCAGGCCAGAGCAGGAACCGCATTTTGGGATTAAAAAAAAAAAAAAAAAAAAATGGCAGAAGACGCCATCAAAGTGCGGGACTGGATCCTGGAGAATGCTGGGCTGGAGGCCCAGTCAATACCAGTAGCTGTCCGGTTCCTGCGGTTTATGGACAGAGAGCGATGGGAGGCGTATGAGAGGGAACAGACCGTAAGCACCTGGGAGGAAGGTGTGGAGTTGGTCCTCAGCTACCTGGAGGCAGTTATAAGTGGAACAGCAGCCCAGGTAGCAGGTCCACCAGCAGAGGAAGAATGCCTGCTGTCCCCGTCTCCACCAGCAGAGGAAGAATGCCTGCTGGTTTTGCCTCCACAGCCCAAGCGGGAGGAGCCAGAGCGTCCACAGCCCGAGCGGGAGGAGCCCGAGCGTCCACAGCCCGAGCGGGAGGAGCCCGAGCGTCCACAGCCCGAGCGGGAGGAGCCCGAGCGTCCACAGCCCGAGCGGGAGGAGCCCGAGCGTCCACAGCCCAAGCGGGAGGAGCCCGAACGTCCTACGCCTGAGTGGGAGGAGCCCGAACGTCCTACGCCTGAGTGGGGGGAGCCCGAACGTCCACAGCCCAAGAGGGGGGAGTCGGTGCGTCCACAGCCCAAAAGGGAGGAGTCGGTGCGTCCACAGCCCAAAAGGGAGGAGTCGGTGGTCCACAGCCCGAAGAGAGGGAAGTCGGGGCTTCCACAGCCCTAGGACCCAAGCTGCCAGCAGAGGGAGAATACCTGCTGGTTCCACCTCCACCAGCAGAAGAACAATGCCTGCTGTCCCCATCTACACCAGCAGAGGAAGCATGCCTGTTGGTTCACCTGCTGCTGCCATCCCGAGAGCTAAAGGGGAGGAGCCATCGCTGCCGTCCCCAAGAGCCAGAAGGGAGGAATTACAGGCTCAACCCCTGAATTTTTCTGGGGAGAAAGGCAGGATGCTGGTGTCCCCAGCAGCCTCTATTTATGCTGCTGAAGGGAGCACGGCGCACACCAGCCCAGCCGCCACAGCCTCCTCTGAGTGGCCAGCATCAGCCCCATGGCCTCTGCCTCCACCGCAAGGGAGCAGAGCAGCAGGAGCTGCCTCTGCCTCCGCCACCTCCACCGCTTCCTCCACTAGGAGCAGAGGAGCAGGAGCTGCCTCTGCCTCCACCACCGCCAGGAGCAGAGGAGCAGGAGCTGCCTCTGCCTCCGCCACCACCACCGCCAGGAGCAGAGGAGCAGGAGCTGCCTCTGCCACTTCCAGGAGCAGAGGAGCAGGAGCTGCCTCTGCCTCCGCCACTGCCAGAAGCAGAACAGCAGGAGCTGTCTCTGCTTCCCTGCACCTCCACCACAGGAGTGCGGTGGCCGGAGCCCCAGAAAGGGAGCTGTCGGCCATGAAGAAGGGGAGGAGGTCTGGAGACCACCAACCCCAGCAGCAGTTTCCCTGCCGGAGATCGTGGGGGGAGGTCAGGAGACCTGCTCCCATTGCAGCAGTTTTAAGCTGCCGGAGATCGTGGGGAGGTCCGGAGACCTGCTCCCACTGCAGCTTCTTCGCTGCCGGAAGTACTGTGGTCGGAGCCCCACCAAGGGAGCTACCGGCTACGAAGAAAGGGGAGAGGTCAGGGAGACCAGCATCCCCCGCAGCAATTCGCTGCAGGCGTGGACCAGCAGGCTGTCAGCCGTGCCAATACCGGCAGGGGTGCTGACAGCATGGCCAGCCATGGGCCCACTGAAGCCTCCCTTCCCAGCCCGAGACTTTGTCCTGGACTGCTGGATTTTTAAGGGGGGAGGTAGCCGTTGAGGCCATGTGTGCTTTGCACAGGGGGGGGGTATATGTGGCAATGTGCCCCGCCCCTGTGTGCATATTATGTGTTGTATGTTGCGTGCGTGTGTTAATGTTGGTGTATAGTCATTGGTACACGGGATATAAACGGGTCTGTGTTTCACGTGTATTAAAAAGTGTAGATTTGTATTTAGGCACGAGGAGGGCACAAATCACTTCACGTGCTGGTTAAATGTAATATGTGAGCACGGGGTTGCACAGAATTAATTCACGTGCTGGGATTCAAGTGAATAATTAATTAGTAATTGAATCCCAGCACAACAGTATATATAGACACATTTTCATTCACTCGGGGTTGGGTGTTCGAGAGTGGAGAACGGGTGTGGAGAAGGAGAAACTAGAAAGTGAAAGAAAGCGAAAGAAAGCGTAAATATAAGTGTTGTACTCACCGTGTTTGTTTGTCTCTCCGTGCACCGTTTGTTTAAGTGTAGTACGTTTTGTTTGTCTATTTATTTTGGCGCAAGTGCCGTGTCCTGTGTTTTTGTTGTTTCAAACCTTTTATTTTCTGTTCTGTTTATTAAATGCTGAGCGCGATCACGCGCCCAGCTTCACCAAACCACATCTCTCTGTTTATTTATTTCCTGGCTCTGGTCTGACGCCACCCACTCCGGCCGTCTTTGTGACACTTACAAATTGCAGTATAAAACACTGGCAAAGAACCAATACATCTTCAACAGGCGAAAGGAGGTCCCAGTAGTGCTAATAATAGATTTGAAAACCTTGGTTAGCACCCCTTTAAAACATGCCACGTGTTTGCTTTCAATTTGTCCAGACACTCAAGTCAGTATTTACTGAAATAAATAACAGGCAGGAAAATAGCAACAGATGGCAACAGCAGTTTAAATCTGTTATCTGGATCCAAGACGCTGGCTGTTTTTAGCTACAGAGAGAAGGGCTTGAGTTCAGACTTGACAAAAACCTCAGACAGGCAAACTGAAAAACAACCAGTCTGAGCAATTCCAGGTAGCTCCTGATTCTCTGCAGCCCAGAAGACTTGCAATTAAGGAAGTGTTCTCCTGCAATTGCGTCTATTTGCAGGCCCCTTGGATTACTTCTTTAGACATTCGTTTCCAGCAGTGTCTGCTAGAGATGTTCTGAGAAGTTGGCTCTTTTTGTGTCCTTCTTAAAATCTAGATGTCTTTCTTTAATTGGTGTTCCAATTGTGAGAACTAATTCTGAGCCCGACATGACTAGTAATCTTTTTGTGAAATAAGGCTAAATCTGCATAATACCGTCTGTCTGTAGTTTGGCTGAATTTTAACATCTACTATAACCAGGATTTTAGGTTTCAAATGATATGTTAATTTATAAACACTGGCGTGGTTTACATACAGTTTAGAAACTCCAGATTGTCTCTCCATTGTTGTGAGAATGGGACGTAGCACGCATGTATCACGCACATTCAAACAAGGCAGTCTGCACTTGCGGTTCTTCAACACAACCTAAAATCTTCTTGTAAACCTAGTTTAAGAGAGCTGCACTGAATCAGTCATCACACAAGGCCAAACTGGAACACAGACAGATACATTGAAATATTCCCTCTCATGTTTTAATATTAATTCGGTCATTTGAATTTTGAAGAATAATTTCTTTCCTTAAAAGAGAACTACATCCAAATTGCCCAAAAGGTGCGACCAAAATAACCGTGCCAAAAAGGTAAGCCTTTTTTTTTTTAATATATTTGAAAATGTAACCCATGCCACTGAAAGAACAGCAGAATTTGCTAGGGTTAGGGTTAGGGTTAGTGTTAGGGTGTTTTTGTACCGAGCGCTGCGTTGTAGAAGCAGCTCATACTTTGCTTCTTATCTGTGTTGTTGTTTGATTTGCATTGTGTTGCAATAGAAGTAAAGCTCACGCTATGGTGCTTATCTGTGCTGTTGTTTGATCTGAGCAGTTCTCAGAATGCCTCAACACAGTATCACTCCAGCCCAGATTTTCTAGCAAGCTCTGTAAAAGTAGCAGTTACTTTATCACATGCACATGACACACCAAAACTAATAGGAACATTTTCTGTAAAAAAGTCAGAAACTGTGTTTGTAATATTACACACTGCACTGTACCACACAGAGTGTTCTAGGAGACTGGCTGTGCTTTCTGAACAATAACACCTGCACTGACTGATAACATCCTTATCTCTTCCCAGTTTATATTCTCCAAGTCTTGCTTAAAGGCTTTCATTATTATTTTATTATTATTTATTTCTTAGCAGACGCCCTTATCCAGGGCGACTTACAGTTGTTACAAGATATCGCATTATTTTTACATACAATTACACATTAATACAGTTGGGTTTTAACTGGAGCAATCTAGGTAAAGTACCTTGCTCAAGGGTACAGCAGCAGTGTCCCCCACCTGGGATTGAACCCACGACCCTCAGTCAAGAGTCCAGAGCCCAGGCTGAATGTTCACTCGGTAATAGGTGAAACTCAGCATGTGTCTGTCTGTCTGCAGTACTCACCAGTGCACCTACATACATAGGTCCTAATAAACTCTGGCTCCAGTAATCTATAGGTTCATTATTATTATGTATACAGGTATGGCCAAAAGGTTTACATCACCTATAGAATTAACTCATTTTGCTTCAGTCAAATAAAACCTGCTGAATAACATTATGTTAACATATTGAATTACATACTGCGTTGTATTTTTCCATGTACTTAACGAAAAACATGACAAAAATTGAAAAATGTGACATTTCCAGTTCTAACATGAAATACTGTACTACTGTGTTTAATGTTTAGTCTTCCACAATGCCTCTGTTGTTTTGAGTACATTTTGTTGGCTTCATTCATTACAATCCCCATTGCACTGTTTGCAGCACAGTGGTGTGTGAATTGGGAGTACTGGATTGTAGTACACAGTAGAAATAAGCATTAATCACAGCACCTCAAGACAGAAAGGAATGTGGATGTTTATAATGCTGCGATGTTTGGCCTTAGCATTGGAAGACAAGCGTAACATGACCAATAAGTTGCCACCAGTTCCATCAAAAAATTACACACAAAAGACAACATTCCTCCGCCCAGGAGAGCAACTGCCAAGAAAAGGTGTTAAAACCAAGCCTCACCCAGGACAACTGGAAGCTGCTAGAGATTGGAAAATGTGGCAGATGTTGGTCAACGGCTTATTTTTCCACCTGAGATTGCCACCACTAACCTTCGACCAGATATTGTCTTGTGGTCTGGATCAGCACGCCTTGTTCACCTGGTAGAGTTAACAGTGCCATGGGAGGATGCTGTAGATGAGGCGTATGAGAGGAAGAAACTGCGGTATGCTCAACTAGCTGCTGAAGTGGAACAGCAAGGATGGAGAGTCCGGGTTTACCCAGTGGAGGTGGGTTGTCGAGGATTTGTGGCACACTCTACAACCCGGTTTCTCAGAGATGTCGGATTCAGTGGCCAAGAGTTGCGTCGCACAGTTTATGTTTGATAATTCACTGATGATGAAAATAGAATGACTTCAAAAGGAGGACATAAAGCATGAAATATTCTACAATTTAGCATTTACTGTTTTTCAGATAAGCATTTACTGTAAATATTTAATAACGTTTGTTGTATAACAACTCTAGAGAAAATGATCCGTTTGTTATTTGACAGCACTATTTCAGCTTTAATAAATACTATGTTTAATCGTGAAATATCTTGAAATACCTATTTTTAGACCGTGAAATAAGCAATTTTACAGCCCTATTTATAATTTTAATGGAAAGTCAGCTTAAATGACAGCTGTTCAAGCTGCGTTAGAAAGATGTGTCTAAAATAACCTCCTTCCCACCACTAGATGAGAGCAATCCGTCAAACCACACACACAATGCACTTCCCCTGCCACTCACTAACTAGACTGTTACCAAAGCAGCACTGTGCGTGTGTGTGCGTGTGTGTGCATGTGTGTGCATGTGTGCGCGTGTGTGCGTGTGCGTGTGTGCGTGTGTGTGCGTGTGCGTGTGTGTGTGCGCGTGTGTGTGTGCGTGTGTGTGTGTGTGTGTGTGGTAGTGGGAGTGGGGGGGGGGGGGCATGAGCCTCACCCTAAACAGATAACATGCTACAAATGATTACCTGAGACCCCCCCCCCCCCCCCCCCCCCCACAGGCACACAATTAACTCTGCACTATTAACACAAATAGTTTCAGCTTTTCCATCTCTGCACATTTAAAGGTACAATCCTCCATGTGGTTTTGTTCTATAGGTGTAAAATGTTGGCAGTATATGAAACACATGTATTTATATATTTTATTGATGTATTTCTTTATATTTTTTATATTATTGTTCTTTGCCGATGTCATATTAGAAGTAACATGTAAGGCTGTAATTCAATAAGGTGGTTCTTACAGAAATAAACCACAAGAGCCTGTTTTATGACAGCTTAATAATTTACTCTTAGGTGTACAGATTATTATTATTTGTTTATTTAGCAGACGCCTTTATCCAAGGCGACTTACAGAGACTAGGGTGTGTGAACTATGCATCAGCTGCAGAGTCACTTACAACTACGTCTCACCCGAAAGACGGAGCACAAGGAGGTTAAATGACTTGCTCAGGGTCACACAATGAGTCAGTGGCTGAGCTGGGATTTGAACCAGGGACCTCCTGGTTACAAGACCTTTTCTTTAACCACAGGACCACACAGATTCCTTATATAACAGCATTGTAGTTACTGGACAGTGCTGTTGTATAGTACAGATACAATGCACTGCAATTCAGTTAAAATGAAGTGTATTTGATCCTATAATACATGGTGTGATAGAAGCGTGGTTATATTTTTAAAATGTTGCTCGCTTTAAAAAGTTAGCCTGACTGAAATTATGTAAACCACATGAAAATTATTTTGAGGCAGACTACTTTGACAAACAGAAGGGTTATATTTATAAGTATGTGAAGTGTTTCCAGCATAGGAAATATATTTCATATTTGGAAGTTGGTTTCTTTTCCCTATAAATATGCTCTCCGCAACAACAGGAGGCTCACGTTTTACTGCTCTGAACGTACCCCTCACTGGAGAGTCTTCCTGCAGTGTTTCTGAACTGTTTTACTGGAATAACACTGTATATAAACTGTGTTTCTACCACAGGAAGAACACTGTATATAAACTGTGTTTCTACCACAGGAATAACACTGTATATAAACTGCGTTTCTACCCACTTTGTGTTAATAAAGCATGGAAAGAGTACTGTGCAACTATTTCAGAGCAGAAACAGATAACTCACATTGTTTAAAAAGTATCACACACAACATAAATGAAGGAGTCATTTTCTCTATAAAACATGTTAACTCCACAAGTTGCCATGAACACCAATTAAAAATGTCTTGGCTAAATGCAATTGAAAAACTAACTTCTGGCATTTTCAGATCTAAAACTGGACTCACACCTTAAACCTAAAACCTAATTTTCACACTTGAAATATAGTTGTGTTTGCTAATCAAATGTAGGTTTTAAAATCTCAGAAGTCGGTCAATTATACCTACTGCACTTGTGCAACGGAGTCCCAGTTTGACTGTTGCATCTGGATGAGTTTGTGCTTTTTGTATGTATGTGCTGTACATCAGGCAGCAGGCCTGAGGGGGTCACACTATAGAAAGAAAAGGTTTGAGGTGAAATTAAAGTTCCTTATTAGTATGAAGCATGACCTGATAAACTGAGCCTGCCAGTGGTGTCACGGCTGGGTTTTGAAAAGGAAATTGAATTTGTTCTTTATTTTTAAACCATTTAATTATTTCAGCAGAATGGCATCTCTAGGCCCCCGGCTAATCTTTACTGACGATCTTTAGGGAAACAAGCCTGCAATATTAGAAAGTGCTCAAGGCCTGAGCTCTGGAATGAACTGAATGAATGGAGATCCTAACGGACCTCCTCATACTTTACACTCTGTTGAATTCACTTGAAAAGAGAGATGGGTGGATTGATGGATAACACTATGTAACACAATTTTTGTTCCTGGGTAGTAAGTGAATTTCCTATTGCTTATGCCTCAAAAAGTATAGAAAATAAGTCCCATCTCTTTTGATTTTGTGGGACAGTGATATTTGAAATTTACCTATTTCCAATGGGGGCAAATTTGGTCTTTTCGTTCACCAAGTCAAAAAACAACATATGAATCCAAATTAACATGTATTTATACTAAAGCTAATACAAAATGACTACAAAGATTTAGAAGTGGCCACTTTTTGAGTGATTATACTGTAAATCACTTTCATGAATCAGCCCCAAATGTAGTCTCCCATCATGTCCTCACCAGAACTGTCCTTTGCTGGAAGTCCCAGTATATCCTGGTGGTCAGCATTGCTCCTCAGTCGCCTCATGTTCTCCTTGAATTTATCAAGATGATCCGCAAGGATATGGACTTTGAGGGACATCCTACAGCCCATTGTGCAGTAGTTCTTCACCAGAGTCTGCCAGCATTTCCAACCTTGACTGCCCATTGCCGCCACTGTCAGCATTGCCACTGTCCTTACTAGAATGTTAGCCACCAGATCTTCGCTGTGGTCCGACAAGTCAGCTTTCCATTTCATGTTGGGGCACTTGAGGAGGACCCTTACCTAGAGCTCTGACAAATTGTCAGCCCATTTGATGTGCAGTGGTGGCATCAGCACCTTCGGGGGTCCACCAGAATGGCTCCCACTTGAGGAGCCACCTCCCATCACCCAGGCCAGCCCGCCTGTTGTAGTGACAACATGGCCACCTGTGGGCTCATTGAAACCTCCGCTCTTGGCCCTCAGGAACCCCATTTTGAAGACCAAGACTTTTAGGCTTTTCTTGGGCCATCTCAGAAAAATGCCGATATGTATCCACTTAGGCAGCTGGAACTAAACTGAACTGGTGGGCTTATATGTATTTATACTACTATTTATATTACTGGAAAGTTCTAGAAAGTTCTAGAAGTTACTCCAAGTTTACTCAGCACTGAATTGTGTTATTTTGTAAAATATTACATTTTAAAAGGTCACTGTCCTTGTTTGAACTTTGTTTTGTTGTTAATAATATTTTCTACACTTTGAGGCATGGATGGGGTTAAAACACTCCATCCAGGAACCAAAAAAAAAAAAAAAAAATACATAATCAGATGTCACCAAATTAATAAAAATAATTATCGGTCGCTCAAATCCCATCTCCTTTGTGTGTTCAGAGAGAGTCGGAGGCCAGTTCAAAGAGCCATAAAAAATGTTTGTCGCTGCCTGGGGTCGTTTGCTGCTGACCCCGATAAAACCAGCAGACTTTCTACTGCCAGCATTTATTTAGTGTTTGTTCCATGTCTGTTTTGCTCTGTTTGTCTGTTTTTTGTATCATGCCTTTCTGGAGGAGCCATTTTTGTTTGTCAGCATTTCCACTTATTTATTATTATTCAACATTGCCACTGTCGGTCTTGCCATTACCCCAGGCTGTGTGTGTGTCTCCCATTTCCCTGTTCTGGAGGACCTCGCCTCACTGTCAGCAAGCCATACTTTCTGCCACAATTGCCTCCCCATGGGAGAAGCCATCACCCAGGCCAGCATTGCTGCTGACAACATAACCCGTGGGCTAATACCTCCGAAATCCCTAGAATATAAAAAAGACTTTTAGGCTTTTATAGATGGCTTTAAGGCCATCTAGATGAAGATAGAGAATGAATATAAAACCTGTGTGTAATGTTTTGTGTTATTTTGTATTTGTATTATTATTATTTAAAATTACAGAATATAAAACCTTTTGTTCTTCCTATTGGATGGGTTGAGATATTCCAGCTAAAACATTAATAAAACCTTTAAATAATCTTCCTCTATCTAGAAATGAGATATTAGTGTGTTCAGAGTCAGGAGGTAAAGCAAAACCATAAAATAACAATTGCTACTATCTGCAGGTTATAAACCAACAGAATATGTTTTATTTAATGTTTGTTCCATGTTTGTTTTGTTTATCTTTTGGCCATACAACCTTTCAATTTGTTTTGTTCATCATTTTATTTATTATATAAACTCGAATATAAAACCTTCAATAATCTTGCTGTCTAGATGTGAAATTCCTGGTCTATAAACCTTGAATAATCTTCCCATCTAGATGAGATATCTCCAGAATATAAAACCTTGAAATAATCTTCCTAGTCTAGAACCTTGATATCTCAAATCTAGAAAAAAAACTTGAATAATCTTCCTATCTAGATGAGATATCTAAGAATATAAAACATGAATAATCTTCCTATCTAGATGAGATATCTCAGAATATAAAACCTTGAATAATCTTCCTGTCTAGATGAGATATCTAAGAACTCAACACAGCATTTGTTTTCTATGAGCAGGAGGAATGTCACTGTCCCCCAAATGGAATCCAAATAGAAATAGCTGCAGAATTAATACACTTCCCAGACTTATAGTGAGTCACCAGCCAGGCAGCTTTCTGACGCCTAAAGATCTTCTATAGTAAGTGCTCAGAGAGAGATGAAAGACATCTACGCCTGTAAAGTTTTAACATCAAAAGTAGTCTTCTCCTTATAATAAGCCTGTTTCCATCAAATTCTTACAACAAGCCCTTTGAAAGTTATTACCATCCCAGGGCCTCTTTTCTTTTTAATCCCATTAGTTAACTGTGGGATCAACGAGGTACAGTTATTGAGAAAAACAAACCAACCCTGCATTAATAAACTATATTATCTCAGGGTAATGAATACCGTGCCTTATCCTTTCTTCAGCTTCATTGATCAGCCATCTGCGCCATTCTCCATGCCCTGGGACAAGACCTTAAAGTTGAGTAGCTAAAAAAAGAAAGCCCTCATTCCTGTATTCATCTGCCAGGTGCTTCAGGAATTTGAGGTGTGGCTGCTGTCTCCCCCCATTATACTGCATGACTTAGGGAGGCTTCTCAGATACTAAACAAAGAGAAAGATGCGGGTATCTTTCTCCATTAAGAAACGCAGAATGGGAAACATGGACCAATTACACTCAAGAGCTTTATGACGATCTGTTGCTTTCAATTGCATGGGATGAGGAAGATCATTGTGTTTTTATATACAATGAAGCATTTTTTAAATAAAAAAAAAAGTATGATAGATTTAATTTGGCCAAGAAACCAAGATATATTTTTCTTGATTAAAAAAAAATCAAATAAATTGAACTGCACAATGATTGGGAGAGAACTTAAGGCCAGTAATGAAAGACGACAACAACACAATACTGTATAAGTCTCTTAGCTGTGGAAGCAGCTACTTTAGCTAATTACATTCCCTCGCAGTCCTCAGCCTCTCAGGGGTGGGTTCTGAACACATTCCCTCACGGTCCTCAGCCTCTCAGGGTTGGGTTCTGAACACATTCCCTCGCTGTCCTCAGCCTCTCAGGGGTGGGTTCTGAACACATTCCCTCACGGTCCTCAGCCTCTCAGGGGTGGGTTCTGAACACATTCCCTCGCAGTCCTCAGCCTCTCAGGGGTGGGTTCTGAACACATTCCCTCGCGGTCCTCAGCCTCTCAGGGGTGGGTTCAACACATGAATGGGTTCATGTGATTGTAAAAACATGAAATTATGAACTTTTAGCATACATAAACACGTGGATTTTGTGCATATAGGTTATTACAAGCATATACTTTTTATTTCAATTGTAGTCTCTAAAGAAGCAATGGCCTAACCTGGAGGCACATATCAGAGAAAGAAGCGTGACAGAGCAAGAGTCTCAGGGGCTGAACAGTCACAAAAGAGGGGCAGTACATGAAAGTGATGGAATTTCTGGCATCCACACACAGAGATTAGTAGAAGGTCATTGTTGTAAAGCATTTTCAGTAGCTCATTGCTACCTTCCCAACTTTTAGATATATTTATTAATGAAGCGGTGTTAAATATTGGTCATATGGTTTCTGATGCTATGACAACTGTGTAATATCATACGTTTTTTAATTTTTCTTTATGTATTATGTGAACTACATTATTATAGATCTAGTAGAAACATAATAATTTGCAAATGTTTTAAATTCCAACAGTGTTTGTTGGTCATTAAGTTTATCCTACATTTTTTTGTGTTCAAAGTTATGTAAACAGAATTGTATTTATTTGTTATTAAAATACTGAAGTTAGGTATATTTTACTGAAAAGCCTCCACTGCACACCACTGCTCTGAAGTACCCTGATATTAACGCATCCAGTGTGCAATGGATTGGAGGCCGGCTTCTTCAGATGATAAATTGACGGAACGGATCCAGTGTGCAAAGGCCTTAAGCCTGAAATAATTATCACTGAGAGCTGCATGGCTCTCCAGAGCCAAATGATATAATGAAAGGAAGAAACAAACACTGTATTGGTGCAGTGGCATCAAAACAAATGACTGTGATTAAAGTTCCCTGGAGCAATAGTAAGATGGAAAAAAATCACTTTGGATAGGTGTTGAATGTAGATTCCAATAATTCATTACAATCCTTATCACCAGAATAGCACCCTCATTTGTTGCTGTAGAATCCATGAACACCACTGAAGAATAACTATCCTAGAGTGTCATCATGGAGGCCTGTTATCAGTAAGCTGCCTAAAGGGGAGACACGGAGATGAAAAAACCTGTGTCACAGAAGCAAGCCCTCTTGAGTCTGTAATTGTCAATACCTTTTAGAATTTGGAATGTTTGAATCAGATTGCTGCGTAATCTTCTTTGTTCAAGACTGAATAGATTCAATTCTTTAAGCCTGTCTGCATACGACATGCCTTTCAAACCCGGGATAATTCTGGTCACTCTTCTTGTACTGTTTCTAGAGCAGTAATATCCTTTTTGTAGCAACCAGAACTGAACACAATATTCTAGATGAGGTCTTACTAATGCATTGTAAAGTTTTAACATTACTTCCCTTGATTTAACTTCAACACTTTTCACTATACATCCGAGCATTTTGTTGGTCTTTTTTTATAGCTTCCCCACATTGTCTAGAAGAAGACATTTCTGAGTCAAAATAAACCCCATGCTTAATGTTAACAATTTTAGGGTACAAAGGAACTGGCCCAGAATAGTGCCTTTTTCTGGTTTGGTGAAAAAATATGAATCTATTCCTGATTTATAGGAATTTGACACTTTGTTCTGAGCATGCTCAGTACAGCTCTTGCAGTTAGGTGTTTGAGCTTGAAAAGGAATTGGCCTCATGACAAAATATCCTTTTTTTTTCGTGGGTCTAATCTTCTTTCGTCAGAAAAAAAAATATTCTCATACTATTTTCTTTATTTCAAAAAATATGATAAATTACATTAAAAACAACATAAAAGCCTGGAAAATCTGATACATTCAATTATAAAAAGATGTAAAAGACCGAAAACAGCATAACATACCAGATATGAATGTGCACGTCTGCTCACTGAAGGATTACAGGAATGGTGAGTCTGCACAGTACACAGCTGCTCAGGGGCACAGAGAGCTGCTCATTTGCATCCTGCTGAATGGTTTGAGGTGTCGACTGACTTAAAATAATCACAAAGCATGCAGGATTTTCTGAAAACATGCAGTATGCTCTAGATTATACTGAGAGTGTGCATTCTCCATACTGTATTTATATAGAAAGGACATTACAAGGAAAAGCACTTCGGCCAATAACACTCAGCTCATATTCTTTTTCAACCCCGTTCACCTAATGGATGGAAGCTGTTTTGTAGAAATAGCTTTTAAAAGCTAGTGATGTTATTTTGTTTGACAGTGCTGAGGCAGGCGGCCCATGTTCCAGCAGGAAGCAGTAATATTTGATGAAGTTCTGCAGTTAACTAGCTCTCTTTTAGAGTATCACGCAAGCGGTGGTACAAGTTTATTTTGCTCCTCTTGTTTTCTTATAAGTATATTTGTAAACAAGGATCTTCCTATTGTCTCTTTGAAGTATATTTAAACACTGACGCTGTTATGGAATCTTTACTGCAGAAGTAAGGTGGGTGGATTTGGTTTCTACCGCTCCCTGACATGATAACATCCTATACTGTACACTTCCACACACATCTTACACAGCACACATGAGACTCCCCTTGAGAGGTCCAGGTCTGTATCCAGTGATATACTGTACACTTCCACACACATCTTACACAGCACACATGAGACTCCCCTTGAGAGGTCCAGGTCTGTATCCAGTGATATACTGTACACTTCCACACACATCTTACACAGCACACATGAGACTCCCCTGAGAGGTCCAGGTCTGTATCCAGTGATATACTGTACACTTCCACACACATCTTACACAGCACACATGAGACTCCCTGCAGGCACTTGGTCCAAACATGTTTTTTTGTATCCAATGATAAGCAGGCCCACAGCAACAACATCAAGATCTTGTAAATGTGTTTCATAAAGACATGAGTATCTCCCTTGAAAACAATGTGTTTCAGGTCTGTATCCAGTGATATAAACAATGTGTTTTACTAAAGAGTACAGGTGTATCTCCCAGCATTAAACAATGTGACTCCCTTGAGAGGTATCAGGTCTGTATCCAGTGAAATACTGTGTGTTTCCACAGTTTTAAAAAGCATGGTGTCTTCACACAGCAAACAATGTGACTCCCCTTGAGAGGTAGGTCTGTATCCAGTGATATACAATGTACATAAAGAGCACACACATCTTAAACAATGTGTTTCATAAAGAGACTCCCTTGAGATCTCCAGGTCTGTAAACAATGTATAAAAGTACCAGGTGTATTCCCCAGCACTTAAACAATGGTTTCACAAGAGTAACGGCCCAGATCTCCTGCCTTTTTAAACAATGTGTTTCATAAAGAGACTCCTGTATCTCCAGGTCCAGGTTAAACAATGTGTTTCATAAAGAGTACAGTTATCCACACAGCATCTTAAACAATGCACACATGAGACTCCCCTATCCCTTTCAATGTCCAGGTCTGTATCATAAATAGTGAAAAGATATATCTCTTCCAAAACAATGGTCTTTCATAAAGAGTACATGAGTATCTCCCCTTGAAACGATGGTCAGGTCTGTAAAATATACTGTTTTCATAAATCTTACAAAGCACACATCTCCCAGCTTGTTAAACAATGTCTGTATCCAGTGATGAACAATGTGTTTCTTCCAGCACACATCTTACACAGCACACATGAGACTCCCCTTGAGAGGTCCAGGTCTGTATCCAGTGAGTAATATACTGTTAACAATGTGTTTCACAAAGAATGTACACCTTACAATGTGTTTCATAAAGAGTACGAGTGTATCCCCCAGAGGTCCAGGTCTGTATCCAGTGATTATAAAGAGTACACTTCCATCTCCCAGCCAGCAAACAATGAGACTCATAAAGAGGTGGAGGTCTGTATCTCAGTGATAAACAATGTACACTTTCACACAGCTGCCTTACACAGCACACATGAAACAATGTGTTTCATAAAGAGGTCCCAAGGTCTGTATCCAGTGTGTTTACTGTACACTTCCAACACACCTTAAACAATGTGTTTCCCTAAAGAGGTCCAGGTCTCCATCCAGTGAAACAATGTGTTTCATAAAGATCCATGTATCTTACACAGCACACAATGAGACTCCCTAAAGAGGTCCAGGTCTGTATCCAGTGATTAAACAATGTGTTTCACTTCCACAGCCATCTTAAACAACAAAAATTTCATAAAGATAAGGTGTATCTCCCAGGTCTGTTAAACAATGTGTTTCATAAAAAGTACGTGTGTATCTCAGGTTAAACAATGTGTTTCATAAAGAGATTACTTGTGTATCTCCCACATGTGTTTTTAAAGAGTAGGCAATCTCCCAGCAATTGTGTTTCATAAAAAGATGTATCTCTCAAGTGTTAAACAATGTGTTTCATAAAGAGTAATGGTGTATCTCCCAGCCGTCAAACAATGTGTTTCATAAAGAGTATGCGGGTGTATCTCCCCAGCCGTGTTAAACAATGTGTTTCATAAAGAAATGCGGGTGTATCTCCCAGCCGTGTTAAACAATGTGTTTCATAAAGAGTAATGGTGTATATCTCCCAGCAGTGTTAAACAATGTGTTTCATAAAGATACAGGTGTATCTCCCAACCGTGTTAAACAATGTGTTTCATAAAGAGTACAGGTGTATCTCCCAGCCGTGTTAAACAATGTGTTTCATAAAGAGTACACATGTATCTCCCAACCGTGTAAAACAATGTGTTTCATAAAATGCACTTGGTATCTCCCAGCCGTGTTAAACAATGTGTTTCATAAAGAGTGCGGGTGTATCTCCAGTGTTAAACAATGTGTTTCATAAAAACAATGTCCCAGTTTAAACAAAGTGTTTCATAAAGAGCACGGGTGTATCTCCCAGCCGTGTTAAACAATGTGTTTCATAAAGAGTACGGGTGTATCTCCCAGCAATGTGTTTTCAAAAGAATGTGTTTCATAAAAACAAAATAAAGTGTATGTATCTCCCAGCCGTGTTAAACAATGTGTTTCATAAAGAGTACGGGTGTATCTCCCAGCCGTGTTAAACAATGTGTTTCATAAAGAGTACGGGTGTATCTCCCAGCCGTGTTAAACAATGTGTTTCATAAAGAGTACGGGTGTATCTCCCAGCCGTGTTAAACAATGTGTTTCATAAAGAAATGCGGGTGTATCTCCCAGCCGTGTTAAACAATGTGTTTCATAAAGAGTGGTGTATCTCCCAGCCGTGTTAAACAATGTGTTTCATAAAGAGTGCGGGTGTATCTCCCAGCCGTGTTAAACAATGTGTTTCATAAAGAGTACGGGTGTATCTCCCAGCCGTGTTAAACAATGTGTTTCATAAAGAGTACGGGTGTATCTCCCAGCAATGTGTTTCATAAAGAGTAAACAATGTGTTTCTCCTCATAAAGAGTACGGGTGTATCTCCCAGCCGTGTTAAACAATGTGTTTCATAAAGAGTACGGGTGTATCTCCAGCCGTGTTAAACAATGTGTTTCATAAAGAGTACAGGTGTATCTCCCAGCCGTGTTAAACAATGTGTTTCATAAAGAGTACGGTGTATCTCCAGCCGTGTTAAACAATGTGTTTCATAAAGAGTACGGGTGTATCTCCCAGCCGTGTAAAACAATGTGTTTCATAAAGAGTACGGGTGTATCTCCCAGCCGTGTTAAAACAATGTGTTTCATAAAGAGTGCGGGTATATCTCCCAGCCGTGTTAAACAATGTGTTTCATAAAGAGTACGGGTGTATCTCCCCAGCCGTGTTAAACAATGTGTTTCATAAAGAGTACGGGTGTATCTCTCAGCGTGTTAAACAATGTGTTTCATAAAGAGTACGGGGTGTATCTCCAGCCGTGTTAAACAATGTGTTTCATAAAGAGTAATGGTATCTCCCAGCCGTGTTAAACAATGTGTTTCATAAAGAGTACGGGTGTATCTCCCAGCGTGTTAAAACAATGTGTTTCATAAAGAGTACAGGTGTATCTCCCAGCCGTGTTAAACAATGTGTTAAAACAATGTGTTTCATAAAGTGTTTCATAAAGAGTACGGGTGTATCTCCCAGCCGTGTTAAACAATGTGTTTCATAAAGAGCTTTAGAACATGTATTGTATCTTTGACTGTACCTTTTTAGAATTGGTTTTACAAAAGGTCTCAAGACAGCCCATTAAATACCTGTGAGTTCATAGTCTGACAGAACTGACCATTAAATCTGTTGAAATAAAGTAGTTTAATTCTGTAAAACTCTCCCTGCAAGTATCATCTAGGTAGGGAGGGTATCATATTGTGATCTCATTCAGTCCTTACTGAAGTAACAACGCCAGCATTGTGAGCTAAAAAAAGGATCTGATGTTGTCAAATTCCTTGATTCCAAAACTGAATCACATGCTTGACACAATAAAATCACGACCGCTGTTTTTCTCTTTGGCTACATTACACAAGCAATAAGGAAAATCAATTTGTTGTGGATATACCACCAATTATGTAATCGTCATCCAAAGACTTAATTCACAGCCCAGAAAGCATGTGTACTGCTACGCTTTCAACAGATTGCTTCAAATAGACTTTTATTGGATCTTTAACCCAAGTAAAGCAGGGAGAACCATCTGAAGAAAGACACTTGGTGTGACAGCAGGAAAGGAGTTTGCCATTTCAAGTTATTATAATACTTGCTCACTGAATGATGTGCCTTTAAAAGCCCTGTTGGCTCCCCCCCCGAGTGGCTCCCCTGGTAAAAGCACGGCCGGGTGGTGTGCAGGGTGAGTCTTACAGCCAGGTTCATAAACATCACATTCCGATAGTAGCTGCTGAGCCACTACACGTTCTAGGATTTTAGACAGAAAGGGCAGATTAGAGATAGGCCTATAATTACAAAGAATATCTGCGTCAAGGTTTGTTTTTTTTAACGGCATATTTAAATGCTGGTGGAACTACTCCAGATCTCAGTGACTCATTGATGATGTCAGTCACCACCGGGCTGAGAACTGAACAATGTGACACAATGAGTGGTGTAGGGACTGGATCTAGGGAGCAAGTGGTAGGCTTCATTTTAGTGAAGATTTCAGCCAGCCTTGAAGAAGTAACCTCAGCAAAAAACAGAACACACAGATCTGTCCATTTTAGAAATGGACATATGTAAAAACTACCCCATACTTTAATGTTTATTCACTTACCTGCGTGTATCTGCTTGTCAGGAATCGGGGAATGGTGTAAGATTGAAATCTGATAGATACATTTGTTGTTTTTTTTAAATGCGATGCATCATTTGGGGTAGCAGAGCGCACACTGCTAGTAAAGTGAGCTTGTATCTTTTACTTCTGCTTTACTAATGAAAATGCTTATACATAAATGGGGTGGGAATTTAATGAGTTGAAGACATGGTGCTTACCATTATCATCAAGGAGCGCAGGTGATGCAGGTGTGCTTGTTCTCTGTGACAGTCCGCTGTCTGTATGGGGAGGGGAGCGCGTGTGTGAGGCTCCTGCTTGATAGCCACGATTCTCTCGAGGTGCACTCACCTTTTCCACAGAGGTGTTTAATCTTACATAACCCTATCATTTTAATATTAGTACATTTAATAAGGGTAAGATTTAAAGTTTACATTAAAATGAATGTGGAGTGAAGCATTAGTATTGCTTAAATAATTTTTTAAATAATAACTTTTGGTTGTGGGTCCTCCCTGTTTAACTCCTCACAGTTTTGTTCAAAGACAAAGTGGTTGTGAGTGAAATCTCTGTTTGTAAATATTATAAATAAAGTAATACTTTTCACCTTACCTGTGACCGGACAGCACGTTATTGGTAACCCTGGGTGAGAACGGTGATAGCGGAGAGACCACGAGTTCTAATCTCATTTTCATGACGTGTAAAAGGATCTTGCTGGGTGAGAGATTTTTCTTTTTGAGAGGGAGAGCTGGAGATTAGTTCTGGATGTTCTATTCTCACGCTGAATGCGGGAGACTTGACAGGTCTAAGTGAGGCAGATTGTAATACAAGCCTGTTGAACCCGTCACCCACACTCTGAGTGTTAATGTCTGTATGGGTGAAGCAATACTGTTGCCACACAGAGGAGATTCAAGATACTGTAATCTGTAATAGCTCTCTTTGCCTGTGGAGTAGATGTGCCAGAGAGATACAGTTTCTATTGCAAAATGTGAGGGTATCCATTTACAACCCATTATGCTTTTGAAAATATTATGGTCTCAGTGTGTGTAAATGGATATTGGGTAATTTATAGTGAAGAATGTCTATCCTCACAGATTCTATTTTAAGCATTCACATCAGTGCCCATGTGTGCAGGTCCTTAAAAACTTCCCCCCCCCGTGTGTGATAATGAACACCTCACATCTGTTTAAAACCTCAACATTAGTGATGCTGGAATGTGTCTTCTTGAGCTCTTCCAGATGTCAGGAGTCACTGCCGCTGTTGAATTGTTAATACACAAAGGCAGAATGTTATAAAAGAGGTCGCTGTCGATCTTGCAGTTAATTACCCATGAGAAAGATCCATACATGGTATGGTTTATATTGGCTGTTGTTTTCTCTAGACACTTCTGTATCTTGCTTTACCATAATTAAGGCTGTATTTCTTTCACGGTTATCACAGATTTCTGACACCAGCTGCATTAAAGATCGGAAATATTTCTGCTAAAGATCGCTCTGTCCAGTACAAGAAGGGGACATTTCATGTGTGTATTGTTATTTTTAAATTGATTTATGTTTTTATAGTATTTTGTTTGATAATTCACTGATGGTGAAAAAAGAATGTCTTTAAAAGGTGGACATAACAATATTCTACACATTTCAATATTTTTTTCTGCTTTAATAAATATTATGTTTAATTGTGAAATATCTTGAAATACCTATTTTTAGATGGTGAAATTCCATGAAATATGCCATTTTTTACCATGAAAGAAACACAGCACTAAACTCAATCCTCTGAATGTAACACACACCTTATTAAGACACAGGACTGGCCAGACATCTGCTACATGCCTGTACAGCACACACTTCTATTACACACTGGTATAGCACACACTTCTATTACACACTGGTACAGCACACACTTCTATTACACACTGGTACAGCACACACTTCTATTACACACTGGTACAGCACACACTTCTATTACACACTGGTACAGCACACACTTCTATTACACACTGGTATAGCACACACTTCTATTACACACTGGTATAGCACACACTTCTATTACACACTGGTACAGCACACACTTCTATTACACACTGGTACAGCACACACTTCTATTATGCCTTGACCAGACTGCACCCAGCTACCTCCAGACCCTCATCTCTCCCTTACACCCCCCACTCGACCTCTCCGCCTCCGCCTGCACACTAGAAGACTGGCTCTACCTCCAACGCCCCCCTGCCTCCAGAGCCCGCTCCTTCTCCATCCTCCTGCTCCGCAGTGGTGGAATGACCTTCCTACAGATGTCAGGACTGCCCAGTCCCTGACCACATTCCGCCTCCTTAAGACTCACCTCTTCAAACAGCACCTGTAGAACTCCTCTGTTTGTATCCTGGGACACTATCACCCTTCATTTAAATGTGCTTTATTTTGCTCTTATCTGCCCCCTATTTTACTGCATTTAATCCTGTACTTCAGAATACTGTAATCTGCCAAGTGTTTAACCTGTAGTATTTTGTATTTAATCATATCCTGATGTAACTATCACTATTTAATCATATCCTGATGTAACTATCACTATTATCTGCTGTATTATTGAATTGTGGTTTGTCACACTTGAACAAAAGTTATTGTATTTCTTGCTCTTATTGTATTACTTGTATTGTAACACTTGAAATGTATTTGCTTACGATTGTAAGTCGCCCTGGATAAGGGCGTCTGCTAAGAAATAAATAATAATAATAATAATAATATTACACACTGGTACAGCACACACTTCTATTACACACTGGTACAGCACACACTTCTATTACAGACTGGTACAGCACACACTTCTATTACAGACTGGTACAGCACACACTTCTATTACACACTGGTACAGCACACACTTCTATTACACACTGGTACAGCACACACTTCTATTACACACTGGTACAGCACACACTTCTATTACACACTGGTATAGCACACACTTCTATTACACACTGGTATAGCACACACTTCTATTACACACTGGTACAGCACACACTTCTATTACACACTGGTACAGCACACACTTCTATTATGCCTTGACCAGACTGCACCCAGCTACCTCCAGACCCTCATCTCTCCCTACACCCCCACTCGACCTCTCCGCTCCGCCTGCACTAGAAGACTGGCTCTACCTCAGCTACGCTCCCCTGCCTCCAGAGCCCGCTCCTTCTCCATCCTTGCTCCGCAGTGGTGGAATGACCTTCCTACAGATGTCAGGACTGCCCAGTCCCTGACCACATTCCGGCGCCTCCTTAAGACTCACCTCTTCAAACAGCACCTGTAGAACTCCTCTGTTTGTATCCTGGGACACTATCACCCTTCATTTAAATGTGCTTTATTTTGCTCTTATCTGCCCCCTATTTTACTGCATTTAATCCTGTACTTCAGAATACTGTAATCTGCCAAGTGTTTAACCTGTAGTATTTTGTATTTAATCATATCCTGATGTAACTATCACTATTTAATCATATCCTGATGTAACTATCACTATTATCTGCTGTATTATTGAATTGTGGTTTGTCACACTTGAACAAAAGTTATTGTATTTCTTGATCTTATTGTATTACTTGTATTGTAACACTTGAAATGTACACTTGAAATGTAAATTTAATAATATTACACACTTTTACAGCACACACTTCTATTGGTACAGCACACACTATTACACACTGGATACACACTTCTATTACAGACTGGTGCAGAAATAAACTGGTAATAATAATAATAATAATAGCACACACTTCTATTACACACTGGTACAGCACACACTTCTATTACAGACTGGTACAGCACACACTTCTATTACACACTGGTACAGCACACACTTCTATTACACACTGGTACAGCACACACTTTTTACAGACTGGTACAGCACACACTTCTATTACACACTGGTACAGCACACTTCTATTACAGACTGGTACAGCACACACTTCTATTACACACTGGTACAGCACACACTTCTATTACACACTGGTATAGCACACACTTCTATTACACACTGGTACAGCACACACACATACTGATCATGAGTAAAGGAAACAGGTCTGTGAACATAGTGTGTATTATTGTAAGTCAAATTACCCATTAGAGCCAGCTGAAGAAGACTAAAATAAGACATTTTTATATTGAGAACATTTCTGTAATGTCAGTGATGGCATTGTGACTAAGATACGTCTTTATCTCTCACTAGCAACATTTTCACTGTTCTCCCTACCATTGTGATCTTTTAGCAGTTTTGATTGGTGTTTTTTTTCCCATGGTCCCAGCATATCTCTAATCAAAGCAAATAACAACAATAACAATAAAAGCACATTGAGAGGTGCAGTGATAATATGCAGAGCAGAGGGTAGGTTTTCATTCAGAGAATAATATGGGCAGGTTGTAGAGATTATAACAGATCCGCTGTGCATAGTCACTGCATCAATCTGCTCTAAGTGGCATTTGAATAACAGCTTTCGAATGTGATGTAAATCTGCTGCTTGACCTTGTCAGCATTGGCTTTCAGACCATTTCACTGTCAAAGAAGAAACTTATTTGATTGATGCTCCCAAAAGACACATTGAATCACAGTAACTTTCAAAAAAATGTGTCATGCATAGATTTATGTAAGATGAACCATTGCTGATTACAAACTGCAAGACTAATTTCACCCCTGCACCCACAGCAGAGCAGAGCCACATTCTTAATGAATTGAACAGCCATGGTACTAAAAGACTTATGCCATAAACCCTAAGGATGAAAAAATGTATTTTCAGCTGTCAAAAATGTAGAACTAATCCCAAAGCAGCTAAATACTGAATTACAAAAGTAAGTGATGTGCTGGGATATTTCTCTTAAAGACAGCCCAGGGTGTCATGATTTCAGTTACTTTTTGACTGAAATCATGTTACTTTAGGTGTGAATGGAAACACAATCCCAGCAGAACATGTGTGCATCTGCAGCATTGCATTGTGGGAAAGCAGCGTCTTGGAAAGTGCTCATTGGCACATCCTTTTCAACACCAACTCAATTCTTTAGTATCTCACACATTCACAAACCCCCAACCCTTAACATTTACAGCATGCTTGTGTCTAACAAAACAAAGTGAAGCTATAGATATTTACTTAAATTCTAAAATATCTGAACATTTTGGAGCCCACTTGTGTAACTAACAGACATGAATAAGCACAAGTGGGTGTCAGAAAGAGAGCTTTTTCAGCTCTTTGTTGATGGAGGACATGGTGTCTTGTATAGCGAGGGCTCTGGAGGACATGGTGTCTTGTATAGCGAGGGCTCTGGAGGACATGGTGGCTTGTATAAAAGGGGCTCTGGAGGGACATGGTGGCTTGTATAGCGAGGGCTCTGGAGGACATGGTGTCTTGTATAGCAAGGGCTCTGGAGGACATGGTGGCTTGTATAGCGGAGGGCATGGTGTCTGGAGGGACATGGTGTCTTGTATAGCAAGGGCTCCGGAGGACATTGTGGCTTGTATAGCGAGGGCTCAGGAGGACATGGTGTCTTGTATAGCGAGGGCTCTGGAGGACATGGTGGCTTGTATAGCGAGGGCTCTGGAGGACATGGTGGCCTGTATAGCGAGGGCTCTGGAGGACATGGTGGCTTGTATAGCGAGGGCTCTGGAGGACATGGTGTCTTGTATAGCGAGGGCTCTGGAGGACATGGTGTCTTGTATAGCGAGGGCTCTGGAGGACATGGTGGCTTGTATAGCGAGGGCTCTGGAGGACATGGTGTCTTGTATAGCGAGGGCTCTGGAGGACATGGTGGCTTGTATAGCGAGGGCTCTGGAGGACATGGTGGCCTGTATAGCGAGGGCTCTGGAGGACATGGTGGCTTGTATAGCGAGGGCTCTGGAGGACATGGTGGCTTGTATATGAGGGGGCTCTGGAGGACATGGTGGCTTGTATAGCGAGGGCTCTGGAGGACATGGTGGCTTGTATAGCGAGGGCTCTGGAGGACATGGTGTCTTATATAGCGAGGGCTCTGGAGGACATGGTGTCTTGTATAGCGAGGGCTCTGGAGGACATGGTGGCTTGTATAGCGAGGGCTCTGGAGGACATGGTGGATTGTATAGTGAGGGCTCTGGAGGACATGGTGTCTTGTATAGCGGGAGCTCTGGAGGACATGGTGTCTTGTATAGCGAGGGCTCTGGAGGACATGGTGGCGTGTATAGTGAGGGCTCTGGAGGACATGGTGGATTGTATAGCGAGGGCTCTGGAGGACATGGTGGCTTGTATAGCGAGGGCTCTGGAGGACATGGTGGCGTGTATAGTGAGGTCTCTGGAGGACATGGTGGATTGTATAGTGAGCGATCTGAGGTCTGAGGCAGAGCTGGAATAGGCACCCTGGTTTATAAGAATAAAATCTTGGAAAGCTACCAAATAAGATCACATTGCACTGTACAATTTATTCATGCATTACTTCTTGGCTTATAGACCATTTGCAAACCCATTTTGTAACAGTTTTGGCATAAACTTGGAATTCACATGAATGCTGTTCTATAGTATTGTGAAATGCCATACAACAGTAGGGCTGGGTAACACTATTATGTTGAAAGTACTTGTTTAACTATCTTGGGTTTGGCAGTAGTATTTCTTTTGAAGGGTAAATTATATGTGAATTAAAGTCTTTCACTGCAGTAACGACTCTGCTTGCTACTACTGAAGCAATGCCTCAGGGTTTTGTGGTATGGTCCAGCTCACAAAAGACTCAAATAATGTGCCTGGAGGTAAAAGCCTACTGCACATGCCAAGGGAAGCTTTACATTAGATGTTGATCAATATTTAAAGCGACCCCCTTCCCCCAATCCATGTCAGATCAGTGCTAACTTCTATCCCAGATTAGCCATGTCGGATCAGTGCTAACTTCTATCGGATATTATCCAAGTCAGATCAGTGCTAACTTCTATCCAAGATTATCCATGTCGGATCAGTGCTAACTTCTATCCAAGATTATCCATGTCAGATCAGTGCTAACTTCTATCGGATATTATCCAAGTCAGATCAGTGCTAACTTCTATCCAAGATTATCCATGTCGGATCAGTGCTAACTTCTATCCAAGATTATCCATGTCAGATCAGTGCTAACTTCTATCCCAGATTATCCATGTCAGATCAGTGCTAACTTCTATCCAAGATTATCCATGTCAGATCAGTGCTAACTTCTATCCCAGATTATCCATGTCGGATCAGTGCTAACTTCTATCGGATATTATCCAAGTCAGATCAGTGCTAACTTCTATCCAAGATTATCCATGTCGGAGCAGTGCTAACTTCTATCCAAGATTATCCATGTCAGATCAGTGCTAACTTCTATCCAAGATTATCCATGTCAGATCAGTGCTAACTTCTATCCAAGATTATCCATGTCAGATCAGTGCTAACTTCTATCCCAGATTATCCATGTCGGATCAGTGCTAACTTCTATCCAATATTATCCAAGTCAGATCAGTGCTAACTTCTATCCAAGATTATCCATGTCGGATCAGTGCTAACTTCTATCCATGATTATCCATGTCAGATCAGTGCTAACTTCTATCCAAGATTATCCATGTCAGATCAGTGCTAACTTCTATCCAAGATTATCCATGTCAGATCAGTGCTAACTTCTATCCCATATTATCCATGTCAGATCAGTGCTAACTTCTATCCAAGATTATCCATGTCGGATCAGTGCTAACTTCTATCCCAGATTATCCATGTCAGATCAGTGCTAACTTCTATCCCAGATTATCCATGTCGGATCAGTGCTAACTTCTATCCAAGATTATCCAAGTCAGATCAGTGCTAACTTATCCAAGATTATCCATGTCGGATCAAAAGTAACTTCTATCCAAGATTATCCATGTCAGATCAGTGCTAACTTCTATCCAAGATTATCCATGTCAGATCAGTGCTAACTTCTATCCCATATTATCCATGTCAGATCAGTGCTAACTTCTATCCAAGATTATCCATGTCGGATCAGTGCTAACTTCTATCCCAGATTATCCATGTCGGATCAGTGCTAACTTCTATCCCATTATCCAAGTCAGATCAGTGCTAACTTCTATCCAAGATTATCCATGTCGGATCAGTGCTAACTTCTATCCAAGATTATCCATGTCAGATCAGTGCTAACTTCTATCGGATATTATCCAAGTCAGATCAGTGCTAACTTCTATCCAAGATTATCCATGTCGGATCAGTGCTAACTTCTATCCAAGATTATCCATGTCAGATCAGTGCTAACTTCTATCCCAGATTATCCATGTCAGATCAGTGCTAACTTCTATCCAAGATTATCCATGTCAGATCAGTGCTAACTTCTATCCCAGATTATCCATGTCGGATCAGTGCTAACTTCTATCGGATATTATCCAAGTCAGATCAGTGCTAACTTCTATCCAAGATTATCCATGTCGGATCAGTGCTAAATATCCAAGATTATCCATGTCAGATCAGTGCTAACTTCTATCCAAGATTATCCATGTTCAGTGCTAACTTCTATCCAAGATTATCCATGTCAGATCAGTGCTAACTTCTATCCCAGATTATCCATGTCGGATCAGTGCTAACTTCTATCAATTATCCAAGTCAGATCAGTGCTAATTCTATCCAAGATTATCCATGTCGGATCAGTGCTAACTTCTATCCAAGATTATCCATGTCAGATCAAGTAACTTCTATCCAAGATTATCCATGTCAGATCAGTGCTAACTTCTATCCAAGATTATCCATGTCAGATCAGTGCTAACTTCTATCCCAAGATTATCCATGTCAGATCAGTGCTAACTTCTATCCAAGATTATCCAAGTCGGATCAAAATGTTGGCACTTCTATCCCAGATTATCCATGTCGGATCAGTGCTAACTTCTATCCCAATTTATCCATGTTATCAGTGCTAAATTTATCCCAAGATTATCCATGTCGGATCAGTGCTAACTTTATCCCAGATTATCCATGTCGGATCAGTGCTAACTTCTATCCAAGATTATCCATGTCAGTGGATTATCCATGTCGGATCTGCTAACTTCTATCCCAGATTATCCATGTCGGATCACTGCTAACTTCTATCCCAGATTATCCATGTCGGATCAGTGCTAACTTCTATCCCAGATTATCCATGTCAGATCAGTGCTAACTTCTATCCAAGATTATCCATGTCGGATCAGTGCTAACTTCTATCCCAGATTATCCATGTCGGATCAGTGCTAACTTCTATCCCAGATTATCCATGTCGGATCAGTGCTAACTTCTATCCAAGATTATCCATGTCGGATCAGTGCTAACTTCTATCCCAGATTATCCATGTCGGATCACTGCTAACTTCTATCCCAGATTATCCATGTCGGATCAGTGCTAACTTCTATCCCAGATTATCCATGTCAGATCAGTGCTAATTTCTATCCCAGATTATCCATGTCGGATCAGTGCTAACTTCTATCCAAGATTATCCATGTCGGATCAGTGCTAACTTCTATCCCAGATTATCCATGTCGGATCAGTGCTAACTTCTATCCAAGATTATCCATGTCGGATCAGTGCTAACTTCTATCCAAGATTATCCATGTCGGATCAGTGCTAACTTCTATCGGATATTATCCAAGTCAGATCAGTGCTAACTTCTATCCAAGATTATCCATGTCGGATCAGTGCTAACTTCTATCCAAGATTATCCATGTCAGATCAGTGCTAACTTCTATCCAAGATTATCCATGTCAGATCAGTGCTAACTTCTATCCAAGATTATCCATGTCAGATCAGTGCTAACTTCTATCCCAGATTATCCATGTCGGATCAGTGCTAACTTCTATCGGATATTATCCAAGTCAGATCAGTGCTAACTTCTATCCAAGATTATCCATGTCAGATCAGTGCTAACTTCTATCCAAGATTATCCATGTCCTCAGTGCTAACTTCATCCCATATTATCCATGTCAATCAGTGCTAATTATCCAAGATTATCCATGTCGGATCAGTGCTAAATTCTATCCCAGATTATCCATGTCGGATCAGTGCTAACTTCATCCCAGATTATCCATGTCGGATCAGTGCTAATTTCTATCCAAGATTATCCATTCGGATCAGTGCTAATTTCATCCCAGATTATCCATGTCGGATCAGTGCTTCACTTCTATCCCAGATTATCCATGTCCAAGATCAGTGCTAATTTCTATCCCAGATTATCCATGTCAGATCAGTGCAATTTCAAGATTTCCAAATTTCAGTGCAATTTCTATCCAAGATTATCCATGTCGGATTGGGATCAAGCTAACTTCTATCCAAGATTATCCATGTCGGATCAGTGCCTTATCCATGTCGGATCAGTGTAACTTCTAGATTATCCATGTCGGATCAATGCTAACTTCTATCCAAGATTATCCATGTCGGATCAATGCTAATTTCTATCCAAGATTATCCATTTGGGATCAGTGCTAACTTCTATCCCAGATTATCCATGTTGCATCAGTGCTAACTTCTATCCAAGATTATCCATGTCGGATCAATGCTAATTTCTATCCCAGATTATCCAAATCGGATCAATGCTAATTTCTATACCAGATTAAACATGTCAGATCACTTCTAATTTCTATCCCAGATTATGCATGTCAGATCAGTGCTAACTTCTATCCCAGATTTAATTCCTGGGTTACAGAATTATTCTAAATAATGCAGGGCCTTCAGCTTGCCATGTGCTAAAATTACCCAGCTCTTTAAATCTGAAGCATTCATTACTATTGGTGCTATTATTACCAGCCATGTATATTTCAGATGAGACATTCATTTGCATTTTATGAGTAGCAAACAGCTTCAGAGAGGAAGTCTCAGAAAAATGAGTAGGTGCCAGCACTAGTACTGAAATTATTTAAAACAGTACAAACAATATCCAATAATAGCCAACAAGCACGTTGATTTCACTGGGGCTCAGGTGCTCAGGTGAACCAGACAAACAGATAGATAGATATAAAGACAGACAGGAGCAGACTATCTTCATGATGTCAACACTTCTGCAGGTTTTACCACATTCTTCAATAAGGTACCAGACATCGAAAGGGTGGACATGTCATTGTGTTCTCTCATAAGAAACAGAGCTGCATGTGATCCCCTTTACCCTCCTTGTCATTGTATTGTTCTTGGTGCTGCATCATAATAAACAGCAAGGGAAAGACGATAATCACCATGGACACGCTTTGTCTATCTTCAAGCCAAGTGTATATTCGTTACAAAAAACTTTAAAAATATAGCTGTGGTTTAAGCTTGAAGCCACAAAAGTCAGAACATTCCTTACAAAAAATGACAAATAAATGAACTTCAATGGCATAGCTTGACTGCATTAAACAAGGAGCTTGGGGGCTAGAGACCAGGCTCTAAGTGACTGCATTAAACAAGGAGCTTGGAGGCTAGAGACCGGGCTCTAAGTGACTGCATTAAACAAGGAGCTTGGGGGCTAGAGACCGGGCTCTAAGTGACTGCATTAAACAAGGAGCTTGGGGGCTAGAGACCGGGCTCTAAGTGACTGCATTAAACAAGGAGCTTGGGGGCTAGAGACCGGGCTCTAAGTGACTGCATTAAACAAGGAGCTTGGGGCTAGAGACCGGGCTCTATGACTGCATTAAACAAGGAGCTTGGGGCTAGAGACCGGGCTCTAGATTAAACAAGGAGCTTGGGGGCTAGAGACCGGCTCTAAGTGACTGCATTAAACAAGGAGCTTGGGGGCTAGAGACCGGGCTCTAAGTGACTGCATTAAACAAGGAGCTTGGGGCTAGAGACCGGGCTCTAAGTGACTGCATTAAACAAGGAGCTTGGGGGCTAGAGACCGGGCTCTAAGTGATTGCATTAAACAAGGAGCTTGGGGGCTAGAGACCGGGCTCTAAGTGATTGCATTAAACAAGGAGCTTGGGGGCTAGAGACCGGGCTCTAAGTGACTGCATTAAACAAGGAGCTTGGGGGCTAGAGACCGGGCTCTAAGTGACTGCATTAAACAAGGAGCTTGGGGGCTAGAGACCGGGCTCTAAGTGACTGCATTAAACAAGGAGCTTGGGGCTAGAGACCGGCTCTAAATGATTGCATTAAACAAGGAGCTTGGAGGGCTAGAGACCGGCTGTGACTGACATTAAACAAGGAGCTTGGGGGCTAGAGAAACAAACTCTAAATGATAGATTAAACAAGGAGCTTGGGGGCTAGAGACATTGCATTAAACAAGGAGCTTGGGGGCTAGAAGGCATTAAACAAGGAGCTTGGGGGCTGAGGGGCTACCGGGCTCTAAGTGACTGCATTAAACAAGGAGCTTTGGGGCTAGAGACCAGGCTCTAAGTGATTGCATTAAACAAACAAGAGCTTGGGGGCTAGAGACCGGGCTCTAAGTGACATTAAACAAGGAGCTTGGAGGCTGAGACCGGCTCTAAGTGACTGCATTAAACAAGGAGCTTGGGGCTAGAGACCGGGCTCTAAGTGACTGCATTAAACAAGGAGCTTGGGGGCTAGAGACCGCATCTAAGTGACTGCAAAAACAAGGAGCTTGGGGGGCTAGAGACCGGCTCTAAGGCATTAAACAAGGAGCTGGGGGCACCGGCTCTAAGTGACTGCATTAAACAAGGAGCTTGGGGGCTAGAGACCGGGCTCTAAACAAGTGACTTTAAACAAGGAGCTTGGGGGCTAGAGACCGGGCTCCTAAGTGATTGCATTAAACAAGGAGCTTGGGGCTAGAGACCAGGCTCTAAGTGATTGCATTAAACAAGGAGCTTGGGGGCTTGGAGACCGGGCTCTAAGTGATTGCATTAAACAAGGAGCTTGGGGGCTAGAGACCGGGCTCTAAGTGACTGCATTAAACAAGGAGCTTGGGGCTAAGACCGGGCTCTAGCATTAAACAAGGAGCTGGGGGCTAGAGACCGGGCTCTAAGTGACTGCATTAAACAAGGAGCTTGGGGGCTAGAGACCGGGCTCTAAGTGACTGCATTAAACAAGGAGCTTGGGGGCTAGAGACCGGGCTCTAAGTGACTGCATTAAACAAGGAGCTTGGGGGCTAGAGACCGGGCTCTAAGTGACTGCATTAAACAAGGAGCTTGGGGGCTAGAGACCGGGGCTCTAAGTGACTGCATTAAACAAGGAGCTTGGGGGCTAGAGACCGGCTCTAAGTGACTGCATTAAACAAGGAGCTTGGGGGCTAGAGACCGGGCTCTAAGTGACTGCATTAAACAAGGAGCTTGGGGGCTAGGACCGGGCTCTAAGTGACTGCATTAAACAAGGAGCTTGGGGGCTAGAGACCGGGCTCTAAGTGACTTGCATTAAACAAGGAGCTTGGGGGCTAGAGACCGGGCTCTAAGTGACTGCATTAAACAAGGAGCTTGGGGGCTAGAGACCAGGCTCTAAGTGACTGCATTAAACAAGGAGCTTGGGGGCTAGAGACCGGCTCTAAGTGATTGCATTAAACAAGGAGCTTGGGGCTAGAGACCCGGCTCTAAAACAAGGAGCTTGGGGGCTAGAGACCGGCTCTAAGTGACTGCATTAAACAAGGAGCTTGGGGCTAGAGACCAGGCTCTAAGTGACTGCATTAAACAAGGAGCTTGGGGCTAGAGACCGGGCTCTAAGTGACTGCATTAAACAAGGAGCTTGGGGCTAGAGACCGGGCTCTAAGTGATTGCATTAAACAAGGAGCTTGGGGCTAGAGACCGGGCTCTAAGTGACTGCATTAAACAAGGAGCTTGGGGGCTAGAGACCGGGCTCTAAGTGACTGCATTAAACAAGGAGCTTGGGGCTAGAGACCGGGCTCTAAGTGACTGCATTAAACAAGGAGCTTGGGGGCTAGAGACCGGGCTCTAAGTGACTGCATTAAACAAGGAGCTTGGGGGCTAGAGACCGGGCTCTAAGTGACTGCATTAAACAAGGAGCTTGGGGGCTAGAGACCGGGCTCTAAGTGACTGCATTAAACAAGGAGCTTGGGGCTAGAGACCGGGCTCTAAGTGACTGCATTAAACAAGGAGCTTGGGGGCTAGAGACCGGGCTCTAAGTGACTGCATTAAACAAGGAGCTTGGGGGCTAGAGACCGGGCTCTAAGTGACTGCATTAAACAAGGAGCTTGGGGGCTAGAGACCGGCTCTAAGTGACTGCATTAAACAAGGAGCTTGGGGGCTAGAGACCGGGCTCTAAGTGACTGCATTAAACAAGGAGCTTGGGGGCTAGAGACCGGGCTCTAAGTGACTGCATTAAACAAGGAGCTTGGGGGCTAGAGACCGGGCTCTAAGTGACTGCATTAAACAAGGAGCTTGGGGGCTAGAGACCGGGCTCTAAGTGACTGCATTAAACAAGGAGCTTGGGGCTAGAGACCGGGCTCTAAGTGACTGCATTAAACAAGGAGCTTGGGGGCTAGAGACCGGGCTCTAAGTGACTGCATTAAACAAGGAGCTTGGGGGCTAGAGACCAGGCTCTAAGTGACTGCATTAAACAAGGAGCTTGGGGCTAGAGACCGGGCTCTAAGTGACTGCATTAAACAAGGAGCTTGGGGGCTAGAGACCGGGCTCTAAGTGACTGCATTAAACAAGGAGCTTGGGGGCTAGAGACCAGGCTCTAAGTGACTGCATTAAACAAGGAGCTTGGGGGCTAGAGACCGGGCTCTAAGTGACTGCATTAAACAAGGAGCTTGGAAGAGACCGGGCTCTAAGTGACTGCATTAAACAAGGAGCTTGGGGCTAGAGACCGGGCTCTAAGTGACTGCATTAAACAAGGAGCTTGGGGGCTAGAGACCGGGCTCTAAGTGACTGCATTAAACAAGGAGCTTGGGGCTAGAGACCGGGCTCTAAGTGACTGCATTAAACAAGGAGCTTGGGGGCTAGAGACCAGGCTCTAAGTGACTGCATTAAACAAGGAGCTTGGGGGCTAGAGACCAGGCTCTAAGTGACTGCATTAAACAAGGAGCTTGGGGGCTAGAGACCGGGCTCTAAGTGACTGCATTAAACAAGGAGCTTGGGGCTAGAGACCGGGCTCTAAGTGATTGCATTAAACAAGGAGCTTGGGGGCTAGAGACCGGGCTCTAAGTGATTGCATTAAACAAGGAGCTGGGGGCTAGAGACCGGGCTCTAAGTGACTGCATTAAACAAGGAGCTTGGGGGCTAGAGACCGGGCTCTAAGTGACTGCATTAAACAAGGAGCTTGGGGGCTAGAGACCGGGCTCTAAGTGACTGCATTAAACAAGGAGCTTGGGGGCTAGAGACCGGCTCTAAGTGACTGCATTAAACAAGGAGCTTGGGGCTAGAGACCGGGCTCTAAGTGACTGCATTAAACAAGGAGCTTGGGGGGCTAGAGACCAGGCTCTAAGTGACTGCATTAAACAAGGAGCTTGGGGCTAGAGACCGGGCTCTAAGTGACTGCATTAAACAAGGAGCTTGGGGGCTAGAGACCGGCTCTAAGTGACTGCATTAAACAAGGAGCTTGGGGGCTAGAGACCGGGCTCTAAGTGACTGCATTAAACAAGGAGCTTGGGGGCTAGAGACCGGGCTCTAAGTGACTGCATTAAACAAGGAGCTTGGGGGCTAGAGACCGGGCTCTAAGTGACTGCATTAAACAAGGAGCTTGGGGGCTAGAGACCGGGCTCTAAGTGACTGCATTAAACAAGGAGCTTGGGGGCTAGAGACCGGGCTCTAAGTGACTGCATTAAACAAGGAGCTTGGGGGCTAGAGACCAGGCTCTAAGTGATTGCATTAAACAAGGAGCTTGGGGCTAGGGACCGGGCTCTAAGTGATTGCATTAAACAAGGAGCTTGGGGCTAGAGACCAGGCTCTAAGTGACTGCATTAAACAAGGAGCTTGGGGGCTAGAGACCGGGCTCTAAGTGACTGCATTAAACAAGGAGCTTGGGGCTAGAGACCGGGCTCTAAGTGACTGCATTAAACAAGGAGCTTGGGGCTAGAGACCGGGCTCTAAGTGACTGCATTAAACAAGGAGCTTGGGGCTAGAGACCAGGCTCTAAGTGACTGCATTAAACAAGGAGCTTGGGGCTAGAGACCAGGCTCTAAGTGACTGCATTAAACAAGGAGCTTGGGGGCTAGAGACCGGGCTCTAAGTGACTGCATTAAACAAGGAGCTTGGGGGCTAGAGACCGGGCTCTAAGTGACTGCATTAAACAAGGAGCTTGGGGGCTAGAGACCGGGCTCTAAGTGACTGCATTAAACAAGGAGCTTGGGGCTAGAGACCGGGCTCTAAGTGACTGCATTAAACAAAAGCTTGGGGGCTAGAGACCGGGCTCTAAGTGACTGCATTAAACAAGGAGCTTGGGGCTAGAGACCAGGCTCTAAGTGACTGCATTAAACAAGGAGCTTGGGGGCTAGAGACCAGGCTCTAAGTGATTGCATTAAACAAGGAGCTTGGGGCTAGAGACCGGGCTCTAAGTGACTGCATTAAACAAGGAGCTTGGGGGCTAGAGACCGGGCTCTAAGTGACTGCATTAAACAAGGAGCTTGGGGGCTAGAGACCGGGCTCTAAGTGACTGCATTAAACAAGGAGCTTGGGGGCTAGAGACCGGGCTCTAAGTGACTGCATTAAACAAGGAGCTTGGAGGCTAGAGACCGGGCTCTAAGTGACTGCATTAAACAAAGAGCTTGGGGGCTAGAGACCGGGCTCTAAGTGACTGCATTAAACAAGGAGCTTGGGGCTAGAGACCGGGCTCTAAGTGACTGCATTAAACAAGGAGCTTGGGCTCTAAGTGACTGCATTAAACAAGGAGCTTGGAGGCTAGAGACCAGGCTCTAAGTGACTGCATTAAACAAGGAGCTTGGGGGCTAGAGACCGGGCTCTAAGTGATTGCATTAAACAAAGAGCTTGGGGGCTAGAGACCGGGCTCTAAGTGAC
>CM072676.1:15290274-15314322 GCA_036884735.1 Huso huso
AACCCAACTGTATAAATGGGTAATTGTATGTAAAAATAATGTATAATGTGAAATAATGTATAATGTGATATCTTGTAACAATTGTAAGTCGCCCTGGATAAGGGCGTCTGCTAAGAAATAAATAATAATAATAATAATAGTCACTGCATCAATCTGCTCTAAGTGGACAGAAAGGGAACCAATCTACTCGGAGAAAGGATCCTTCAGGCGGTCCAGAGGCATTTAAACTAGAAAGGAAGGGGGGAGAAAACAAAAAAACAGAAGGGAGACTACATCAAAACAAGGGCAACAACTCAGGTAAGACCACTATTAAATGTATTTATCTTAATGCTAGAAGTCTCAGAAACAAAATGTTAGAACTTGAAGCTACTGCACTAACAAGTAACTACGATGTGATAGGTGTTACAGAAACTTGGTTGTCTGAGAGTGATGGAGACGAATATAATATTAGTGGGTACACTGTATAGGAAAGACAGGCAGGACAGAAGAGGTGGAGGGTAGCGCTATACATAAGAAATAGCCTTGAAGCCCAGGTGTTAAATCAGGACAAAGAAAACAATGCAGAATCAATATGGGTCAGAATAATGGACACAAATTCAAAGGGCATAATAATAGGAGCATGCTATAAACCGCCAAATTCAGACGCTGAGCAAAATAATCTGTTGTACAATGACATTAGAAATGCATGTAGCAAAGGAGAAAGCCATACTAATGGGGGATTTCAACTTCCCCCATATAAAATGGGAAAACCCAATGGGGGCACGGATGAAATTGAAATGGTGGAAATGACAAATGACTGCTTCCTAACGCAATTTGTCAAGGCACCGACTAGAGGGGAGGCATGCCTTGATTTAGTCTTTTCAAATAATGAAGACAGAATAACTAAAACAGAGGTCAGAGAGCCATTGGCCAACTCAGACCACAACATGGTCTCATTTGAAATATTTAAAACCCCAAAAGTAATGACTAAAGCTAAGGTTTACAATTTTAGAAAAGCAAACTACGAAGGTATGAAACAGAGACTAATAGAAGTAGATTGGAGTAAAATAGAGAAAACATCCACAGAAAAAGGGTGGCTGTCTTTTAAAATGTAGTACTAGAGGCACAAAACAATTACATCCCAAAAGTAGACAAATCTAAATCTAAAACAAAATGGCCAAAATGGTTTAATAGATCAATTAAAAAAATATTCAGCGAAAAAAGGCACTTTACAGAGCGTTTAAAAGGGACCAAAAACAAAGCACACAGAAAGAGTACTTGGAACTGCAAACACAAGTCAAAAAGGAAGTTAGAAAGGCCAAGAGAGAGATAGAAATCAATATTGCTAAGGGGGCTAAAACCAATTCCAAAATGTTTTCCAATATTATAACAGCAAGAGAACATTCAAAGAGGAGGTTAAATGTCTAAGAGACACAAATGGCAAAATCACAGATGAAGAGAAAAAAATAGCAAATATATTAAATGATTACTTTTCGCAGGTTTTTACAAAGGAGGACACGGACAACATGCCCCACATGTCTACCTGTTCCTATCCAGTTTTAAATAACTTTAGCATAACAGAGGCAGAAGTGTTAAAGGGACTAGGAGCTCTTAAAATAAACAAATCCCCTGGGCCGGATGAGATCCTCCCAATAGTACTCAAAGAAATGAAAGAAGTTATTTACAAGCCGCTAACCAAGATCATGCAACAGTCTCTTGACACAGGGGTTGTACCGACAGACTGGAAAATAGCAAACGTAATACCGATCCACAAAAAGGGAGACAAAACTGAACCAGGTAACTACAGACCAATAAGCCTGACTTCTATTATATGTAAACATATGGAAACTATAATAAGATCCAAAATGGAAAATTACCTATATGGTAACAATATCCTGGGAGACAGTCAGCATGGTTTTAGGAAAGGGAGATCGTGTCTAACTAACCTACTTGACTTTTTTGAGGATGCAACATTGAAAATGGATAACTGCAAAGCATACGACATGGTCTATTTAGATTTCCAGAAAGCTTTTGACAAAGTCCACCATAAAAGATTAATTCTCAAACTGAACGCAGTAGGGATTCAAGGAAATGCATGCACATGGATTAGGGAGTGGTTAACATGTAGAAAACAGAAAGTACTGATTAGAGGAGAAACCTCGAAATGGAGTGAGGTAACCAGTGGTGTACCACAGGGATCAGTATTAGGTCCTCTGCTATTCCTAATCTACATTAATGATTTAGACTCTGGTATAGTAAGCAAACTCGTTAAATTTGCAGGACACACAAAAAAATAGGAGGAGTGGCAGACACTGTTGAAGCAGCAAAGGTCATTCAAAATGATCTAGACCGCATTCAAAATTGGGCAGACACATGGCAAATGAAATTTAATAGAGAAAAGTGTAAAGTATTGCATGCAGGAAATAAAAATGTTCATTATAAATATCATATGGGAGATACTGAAATTGAAGAAGGGAACTATGAAAAAGACCTAGGAGTTTATGTTGACTCAGAAATGTCTTCATCTAGACAATGTGGGGAAGCTATAAAAAAGGCTAACAAGATGCTTGGATATATTGTGAGAAGTGTTGAATTTAAATCAAGGGAAGTAATGTTAAAACTCTACAATGCATTAGTAAGACCTCACCTAGAATATTGTGTTCAGTTCTGGTCACCTCATTACAAAAAGGATATTGCTGCTCTAGAAAGAGTGCAAAGAAGAGCAACCAGAATTATCCCGGGTTTAAAAGGCATGTCGTATGCAGACAGGCTAAAAGAATTGAATCTATTCAGTCTTGAACAAAGAAGACTACGGGCGATCTGATTCAAAACATTCAAAATCCTAAAAGGTATAGACAATGTCAACCGGGGACTTCTTTGACTTGAAAAAAAAAAAAAGGACCAGGGTCATAAATGGAGATTAGATAAAGGGGCATTCAGAACAGAAAATAGGAGGCACTTTTTTACACAGAGAATTGTGAGGGTCTGGAACCAACTCCCCAGTAATGTTGTTGAAGCTGACACCCTGGGATCCTTCAAGAAGCTGCTTGATGAGATTCTGGGATCAATAAGCTACTAACAACCAAACGAGCAAGATGGGCTGAATGGCCTCCTCTCGTTTGTAAACTTTCTTATGTTCTTATGTTCTTAACAGCTTTCGAATGTGATGTAAATCTGCTGCTTGACCTTGTCAGCATTGGATTTCAGACCATTTCACTGTCAAAGAAGAAACTTATTTGATTGATGCTCCCACAAGACACATTGAATCACAGTAACTTTCAAAAAAATGTGTCATGCATAGATTTATGTAAGATGAACCATTGCTGATTACAAACTGCGAGACTAATTTCACTCCTGTACCCACAGCAGAGCAGAGCTACATTCTTAATGAATTGAACAGCCATGGTACTAAAAGACTTAAGCCATAAACCCTAAGGATGAAAAAATGTATTTTCAGCTGTCAAAAATGTAGAACTAATCCCAAAGCAGCTAAATACTGAATTACAAAAGTAAGTGATGTGCTGGGATATTTCTCTTAAAGACAGCCCAGGGTGTTGAATTCATCAGTTACTTTTTGACTGAAATCATGTTACTTTAGGTGTAAATGGAAACACAATCCCAGCAGAACATGTGTGCATCTGCAGCATTGCATTGTGGGAAAGCAGTGTCTTGGAAAGTGCTCATTGGCACATCCTTTTCAACACCAACTCAATTCTTTAGTATCTCACACATTCACAAACCCCCAACCCTTAACATTTACAGCATGCTTGTGTCTAACAAAACAAAGTGAAGCTATAGATATTTACTTAAATTCTAAAATATCTGAACTTTTTGGAGCCCACTGTAACTAACAGACATGAATAAAAGCACAAGTGGGTGTCAGAAAAGTGAGCTTTTCAGCTCTTTGTTGATGGAGGACATGGTGTCTTGTATAGCGAGGGCTCTGGAGGGCATGGTGTCTTGTATAGCGAGGGCTCTGGAGGACATGGAGGCTTGTATAGCGAGAGCTCTGGAGGACATGGTGTCTTGTATAGCGAGGGCTCTGGAGGACATGGTGTCTTGTATAAGCGAGGGCTCTGGAGGACATGGTGGCTTGTATAGCGAGGGCTCTGGAGGACATGGTGTCTTGTATAGCGAGGGGCTCTGGAGGACATGGTGTCTTGTATGTGAGGGCTCTGGAGGACATGGTGTCTTGTATAGCGAGGGCTCTGGAGGGCATGGTGTCTTGTATAGCGAGGGCTCTGGAGGACATGGTGTCTTGTATAGCGAGGGGCTCTGGAGGACATGGTGTCTTGTATAAGGGGCTCTGGAGGACATGGTGTCTTGTATAGCGAGGGCTCTGGAGGACATGGTGGCGTGTATAAGCGAGGGCTCTGGAGGACATGGTGTCTTGTATAGCGAGGGTTCTGGGGACATGGTGTCTTGTATAAGCGAGGGCTCTGGAGGACATGGTGTCTTGTATAACAGTGAGGGCTCTGGAGGACATGGAGAGCTCTGGGGGACATGGAGAGCTCTGGAGGACATGGTGTCTTGTATAGCGAGGGTCTGGAGGGACATGGTGTCTTGTATAGCGAGGGCTCTGGAGGACATGGTGGCTTGTATAGCGAGGGCTCTGGAGGACATGGTGTCTTGTATAGCGAGGGCTCTGGAGGACATGGTGGCTTGTATAGCGAGGGCTCTGGAGGACATGGTGTCTTGTATAGCGAGGGCTCTGGAGGGCATGGTGTCTTGTATAGCGAGGGCTCTGGAGGACATGGTGTCTTTGTATAGCGAGGCTCTGGAGGACATGGTGTCTTGTATAGCAGCGGGCTCTGGAGGACATGGTGGCTTGTATAGCGAGGGCTCTGGAGGACATGGTGTCTTGTATAGCGAGGGGCTCTGGAGGGCATGGTGTCTTGTATGCAGAGGGCTCTGGAGGACATGGTGTCTTGTATAGCGAGGGCTCTGGAGGACATGGTGTCTTGTATGGCGAGGGCTCTGGAGGACATGGTGTCTTGTATAGGGCTCCTGGGAGGACTGGTGGACATGGTGGCTAATATAGCGAGGGGCTCTGGAGGACATGGTGGCTTGTATAGCGAGGGCTCTGGAGGACATGGTGTCTTGTATAGCGAGGGGGCTCTGGAGGACATGGTGTCTTGGGAGACTCCCTGGAGACATAGGCTTGTATAGGAGGCTCTGGAGGACATGGTGGCTTGTATAGCGAGGGAGCTCTGGAGGACATGGTGTCTTGTATAGCGAGGGCTCTGGAGGACATGGTGTCTTGTATAGCGAGGGCTCTGGGGACATGGTGTCTTGTATATCGAGGGCTCTGGAGGACATGGTGGCTTGTATAGCGAGGGCTCTGGGGGACATGGTGTCTTGTATAGCGAGGGCTCTGGAGGACATGGTGTCTTGTATAAGGGGGCTCTGGAGGACATGGTGTCTTGTATAGCGAGGGCTCTGGAGGACATGGTGGCTTGTATAGCGAGGGCTCTGGAGGACATGGTGTCTTGTATAGCGAGGGCTCTGGAGGACATGGTGTCTTGTATAGCGAGGGCTCTGGAGGACATGGTGTCTTGTATAGCGAGGGGCTCTGGAGGACATGGTGTCTTGTATATAGCGAGGGCTCTGGAGGACATGGTGTCTTGTATAGCGAGGGCTCTGGAGGACATGGTGTCTTGTATAGCGAGGGCTCTGGAGGACATGGTGTCTTGTATAGCGAGGGCTCTGGAGGACATGGTGGCTTGTATAGCGAGGGCTCTGGGAGGACATGGTGTCTTGTATAGCGAGGGCTCTGGGGACATGGTGTCTTGTATAGCGAGGGCTCTGGAGGACATGGTGTCTTGTATAGCGAGGGGCTCTGGGGACATGGTGTCTTGTATAGCGAGGGCTCTGGAGGACATGGTGTCTTGTATAGCGAGGGCTCTGGAGGACATGGTGTCTTTTATAGCGAGGGCTCTGGAGGACATGGTGTCTTTTATAGTGAGGGCTCTGGAGGACATGGTGTCTTTTATAGCGAGGGCTCTGGAGGACATGGTGTCTTGTATAGTGAGGGCTCTGGAGGACATGGTGGCTTGTATAGTGAGGGCTCTGGAGGACATGGTGGATTGTATAGTGAGGGCTATGAGGTCTGAGGCAGAGCTGGAATAGGCACCCTGGTTTATAAGAATAAAATCTTGGAAAGCTACCAAATAAGATCACATTGCACTGTACAATTTATTCATGCATTACTTCTTGGCTTATAGACCATTTGCAAACCCATTTTGTAACAGTTTTGGTATAAACTTGGAATTCACATGAATGCTGTTCTATAGTATTGTGAAATGCCATACAACAGTAGGGCTGGGTAACACTATTATGTTGAAAGTACTTGTTTAACTATATTAGGTTTGGCAGTAGTATTTATTTTGAAGGGTAAATTATATGTGAATTAAAGTCTTTCACTGCAGTAACGACTCTGCTTGCTACTACTGAAGCAATGCCTCAGGTTTTTGTGGTATGGTCCAGCTCACAAAAGACTCAAATAATGTGCCTGGAAGTAAAAGCCTACTGCACATGCCAAGGGAAGCTTTACATTAGATGTTGATCAATATTTAAAGTGATGACCCCTCCCCCCAATCCATGTCAGATCAGTGCTAACTTCTATCACAGATTATCCATGTCGGATCAGTGCTAACTTCTATCACAGATTATCCATGTCAGATCAGTGCTAACTTCTATCCCAGATTATCCATGTCAGATCAGTGCTAACTTCTATCACAGATTATCCATGTCAGATCAGTGCTAACTTCTATCACAGATTATCCATGTCAGATCAGTGCTAACTTCTATCCCAGATCACTATGTAACACAATTTTTTGTTCCTGGGTAGTAAGTGTTATTTCCTAATTGCTTATGCCTCAAAAGTATAGAAAATGGCTATTATTCCCCACAAACTTTGCTTTTGTAACCAGGACAGTGATATTTTGAAATTTACCTATTTCCAATGAGAAAACGGGCGAATTTGTGTCTTTTCATTCACATAAAGTCAGAAAAAAACAACATATGAATCCAAATTAACATGTATTTATACTAAAGTAATACAAAATGACTACAAAAGATTTAGAAGTGAGTAGTTTTTCGAGATTTACGATTATACTGTAAATCACTTTCACAAATCAGCCCCCCAAATGTAGTCTCCATCATGTTCTCGTTATACTGTCCTTGGTAGTGGCGTTCAAAGTCCAGTATATCCTGGTGGAAGCGCTCACCTTGCTCCTCCTCGAGCACGCTCCCATGTTCTCCTTGAATTTATCAAGATGAGCATCAAGGATATGGACTTTGAGGGACATCCTACAGCCCATTGTGCCGTAGTTCTTCACCAGAGTCTCAACCAGCTCCACATAGTTTTTCGGCCTTGTGATTGCCCAGGAAGCCCCGAACCACTGCGACAAAAAGCTGTTCCAAGCCGCTTTCTCCTTACTAGTGAGCTTCTTGGGGAATTCATTGCACTCCAGGATCTTCTTTATCTGTGGTCCGGCGAAGACACCGCTTTTGACCTTTGCCTCAGACAGCTTAGGAAGAAGTCTTGAAGGTACTTGAAGGCTGCCGACTCCTTATCTAGAGCTCTGACAAATTGTTTCATAAGGCCCAATTTGATGTGCAGTGGTGGCATCAGCACCTTCCGGGGGTCCACCAGTGGCTCCCACTTGACGTTGTTCCTCCCCACAGAGAACTCGGTCCGCTGTGGCCAGTCCCGCCTGTGGTAGTGCGCCTTGGTGTCCCTGCTGTCCCTGCTGTCCCAAAGGCAAAGATAGCAGGGAAACTTGGTAAAACCGCCTTGGAGACCCATCAGGAATGCCACCATTTTGAAGTCTCCTATGACCTTGATGCCATTTCAGAAAAATGCAGATATGTATCCACTTAGGCAGCTGGAACTAAACTGAACTGGTGGGCTTAAGGCCCCTGTATTTATACTACTATTTATATTACTGGAAAGTTCTAGAAAGTTCTAGAAGTTACTCCAAGTTTACTCAGCACTGAATCTATCTGGAATGTTCTGGAAAATAGGTAAATTTCAAAATATCACTGTCCTGGTCACAAAAGCAAAGTTTGTGGGGAATAATAGCCATTTTCTATACTTTTGAGGCATAAGCAATTAGGAAATAACACTTACTACCCAGGAACCAAAAAAAAAAAAAAAAAATTATTACACGGTGTAATTAAATACATGGATCCAGGTCCAAATTATTATTATTATTATTATTATTATTATTATTATTATTATTATTATTATTATTATTATTATTATTATTTAAGCAATACTAATGCTTCACTCCACATTCATTTTAATGTAAACTTTAAATCTTACCCTTATTAAATGTACTAATATTAAAATGATAGGGTTAGGTAAGATTAAACATCTCTGTGGAAAAGGTGAGTGCACCTCAAGAGAATCGTGGCTATCAAGCAGGAGCCTCACACACACGCTCCCCTCCCCATACAGACAGCGGACTGTCACAGAGAACAAGCACACCTGCATCACCTGCGCTCCTTGATGATAATGGTAAGCACCATGTCTTCAACTCATTAACAATCTTAAAATTCCCACCCCATTTATGTATAAGCATTTTCATTAGTAAAGCAGAAGTAAAAGATACAAGCTCAGTTTACTAGCAGTGTGCGCTCTGCTACCCAAAATGATGCATCGCATTTAAAAAAAACAACAAATGTATCTATCAGATTTCATTCTTACACCATTCCCTGATTCCTGACAAGCAGATACACGCAGGTAAGTGAATAAACATTAATGTATGGGGTAGTTTTTACATATGTCCATTTCTAAAATGGACAGATCTGTTTGTTCTGTTTTTTGCTGAGGTTACTTCTTCAAAGCTGGCTGAAATCGTCACTAAAATGAAGCCTTCCACTTGCTCCCTAGATCCAGTCCCTACACCACTTATTGTGTCACATTGTTCAGTTCTCAGCCCGGTGGTGACTGATATCATCAACGAGTCCCTGAGATCTGGAGTAGTTCCACCAGCATTTAAATATGCCGTTGTGACTCCTTTATTAAAAAAAACAAACCTTGACGCAGATATTCTTTGTAATTATAGGCCTATCTCTAATCTGCCCTTTCTGTCTAAAATCCTAGAACGTGTAGTGGCTCAGCAGCTACTATCGGAATGTGATGTTTATGAACCTGGCTGTAAGACTCACCCTGCACACCACCCGGCCGTGCTTTTACCAGGGGAGCTACTCCCGGGGGGCAACAGGGCTTTTAAAGGCACATCATTCAGTGAGCAAGTATTATAATAACTTGAAATGGCAAACTCCTTTCCTGCTGTCACGCCAAGTGCCTTTCCTCAGATGGTTCTCCCTGCTTTAACTAAGTTAAAGATCCAATAAAAGTCTGTTTGAAGTAATCTGTTGAAAACGTAGCAGTACACATGCTTTCTGGGCTGTGAATGAAGTCTTTACATAATTGGTAGTATATCCAAAACAAATTGATTTTCCTTATTGCGTGTGTAATGTAGCCAAAGAGAAAAACAGGGGGTGTGAACTATGCATCAGCTGCAGAGTCACTTACAATTACGTCTCACCCGAAAGACGGAGCACAAGGAGGTGAAGTGACTTGCTCAGGGTCACACAATGAGTCAGTGGCTGAGGTGGGATTTGAAACACATTGTTTAACACGGCTGACATTGTTTAACACGTTTAACACGGGAGATACACCACATTGTTTAACACGGCTGAGAGATACTCTTTTATGAAACACATTGTTTAACACGGCTGAGAGATACACCCGTATTTTTATGAAACACATTGTTTAACACGGCTGAGAGATACACCCATACTCTTTATGAAACATTGTTTAACACGGCTGGGAGATACACATTGTTTAACACGGCTGGGAGATACACCCGTACTCTTTATGAAAACACATTGTTTTTAACACGGCTGAGAGATACACCCGATTTTTTATGAAACACATTGTTTAACACGGCTGAGAGATACACCCGTATTTTTATGAAACACATTGTTTAACACGGCTGGGAGATACACCGTACTCTTTATGAAACACATTGTTTAACACGGCTGAGATACACACCCGTACTCTTTATGAAACACATTGTTTAACACGGCTGAGAGATACACCCGTACTCTTTATGAAACACATTGTTTAACACGGCTGAGAGATACACCCATACTCTTTATGAAACACATTGTTTAACACGGCTGAGAGATACACCCGCTCTTTTTATGAAACACATTGTTTAACAGAGATGATTTTTATGAAACACATTGTTTAACACGGCTGAGAGATACACCCGTACTCTTTATGAAACACATTGTTTAACACGGCTGAGAGATACACACATTGTTTAACACGGCTGAGAGATACTCTTTATGAAACACATTGTTTAACACGGTTTAACACGAGAGATACACCCGTACTTTTATGAAACACATTGTTTAACACGGCTGAGAGATACACCCGTACTCTTTATGAAACACATTGTTTAACACGGCTGAGAGATACACCCGGCTGGGAGATTTTTTATGAAACACATTGTTTAACACGGCTGGGAGATACACCCCCGTACTCTTTATGAAACACATTGTTTAACACGGCTGGGAGATACACCCGTACTTTTATGAAACACATTGTTTAACACGGCTGAGAGATACACCCGTACTTTTATGAAACACATTGTTTAACACGGCTGAGAGATACACCCGTACTCTTTATGAAACACATTGTTTAACACGGCTGAGATACACCCGATAAACACATTGTTTAACCGGCTGAGAGATACACCTGTTTTTATGAAACACATTGTTTAACACGGCTGAGAGATACACCCGTACTCTTTATGAAACACATTGTTTAACACGGCTGGGAGATACACCCGTTACTTTTATGAAACACATTGTTTAACACGGCTGAGAGATACACCCGTACTTTTTATGAAACACATTGTTTAACACGGCTGAGAGATACACCGTTACTGAAACACATTTTTAACACGGCTGAGAGATACACCCGTACTTTTTATGAAACACATTGTTTAAACACATTGTTTAACACTGAGAGATACACCCGTACTTTTTATGAAACACATTGTTTAACACGGCTGAAACACATTGAGATACACCCGTACTCTTTATGAAACACATTGTTTAACACGGCTGAGATATACACCCGTACTCTTTATGAAACACATTTTTAACACGGCTGAGATACACATTACTTTTATGAAACACATTGTTTAACACGGCTGAGAGATACACCCGTATTTTTTATGAAACACATTGTTTAACACGGCTGAGAGATACACCCGTACTCTTTATGAAACACATTGTTTAACACGGCTGAGAGATACACCCGTACTCTTTATGAAACACATTGTTTAACACGGCTGAGAGATACACCTGTACTCTTTATGAAACACATTGTTTAACACGGCTGAGAGATACACCCGTACTCTTTATGAAACACATTGTTTAACACGGAATACACACATTGTTTATGAAACACACGGCTGAGAGATACACGGCCGAGAGACTTTTATGAAACACATTGTTTAACACGGCTGAGATACACCCGATATTGTTTAACACGGCTGAGATACACCCGTACTTTATGAAACACATTGTTTAACACGGCTGAGAGATACACCCGTATTTTATGAAACACATTGTTTAACACGGCTGAGAGATACACCCGTACTTTTTATGAAACACATTGTTTAACACGGCTGAGAGATACACCCGTACTCTTTATGAAACACATTGTTTAACACGGCTGAGAGATACACCCGTACTCTTTATGAAACACATTGTTTAACACGGCTGAGAGATACACCCGTACTTTTATGAAACACATTGTTTAACACGGCTGAGAGATACACCCGTACTCTTTATGAAACACATTGTTTAACACGGCTGAGAGATACACCCGTACTCTTTATGAAACACATTGTTTAACACGGCTGAGAGATACACCCGTACTCTTTATGAAACACATTGTTTAACACGGCTGAGAGAGATACACCCGTACTCTTTATGAAACACATTGTTTAACACGGCTGAGAGATACACCCGTACTCTTTATGAAACACATTGTTTAACACGGCTGAGAGATACACCTTTATGAAACACATTGTTTAACACTTTATGAAACACATGTTTAACACGGCTGGGAGATACACCCATTACTTTTATGAAACACATTGTTTAACACGGCTGAGAGATACACCCGTACTCTTTATGAAACACATTGTTTAACACGGCTGGGAGATACACCCGTTTTTTATGAAACACATTGTTTAACACGGCTGAGAGATACACCCTCTTTATGAAACACATTTTTATGAGAAACACATTGTTTAACACGGCTGAGAGATACACCCGTACTCTTTATGAAACACATTGTTTAACACGGCTGAGAGATACACCCGTACTCTTTATGAAACACATTGTTTAACACGGCTGAGAATACACCGTACTCTTATTTATGAAACATTGTTTTAACACGGCTTTAACACGAGAGATACACCCGTATTCTTTATGAAACACATTGTTTAACACGGCTTGTTTTAAAACACATTGTTTAACACGGCTGAGAGATACACCCGATACTCTTTTTATGAAACACATTGTTTAACACGGCTGAGAGATACACCCGTACTCTTTATGAAACACATTGTTTAACACGGCTGAGAGATACACCCGTACTTTTTATGAAACACATTGTTTAACACGGCTGAGAGATACACCCGTACTCTTTATGAAACACATTGTTTAACACGGCTGAGAGATACTGGAGATACACCTGTACTCTTTATGAAACACATTGTTTAACACGGCTGAAACAAACATTGTTTAACACGGCTGAGAGATACACCCGTACTCTTTATGAAACACATTGTTTAACACGGCTGAGAGATACACCCGTACTCTTTATGAAACACATTGTTTAACACGGCTGAGAGATACACCCGTACTCTTTATGAAACACATTGTTTAACACGGCTGAGAGATACACCCGTTGTTCTTTATGAAACACATTGTTTAACACGGCTGAGAGATACACCCGTACTCTTTATGAAACACATTGTTTAACACGGCTGGGGGATACACACGTACTCTTTATGAAACACATTGTTTAACACGGCTGAGAGATACACCCGTACTCTTTATGAAACACATTGTTTAACACGGCTGAGAGATACACCGATATGAAACACATTGTTTAACACGGCTGAGATACACCCGTATTTTTATGAAACACATTGTTTAACACGGCTGAGAGATACACCCGTACTCTTTATGAAACACATTGTTTAACACGGCTGAGAGATACACCCGTACTCTTTATGAAACACATTGTTTAACACGGCTGAGAGATACACCCGTGCTCTTTATGAAACACATTGTTTAACACGGCTGAGAGATACACCCGTACTTTTATGAAACACACATTGTTTTAACACGGCTGGAGATACACCCGTGTTTTATGAAACACATTGTTTAACACGGCTGAGAGATACACCCATTCTTTATGAAACACATTGTTTAACACGGCTGAGAGATACACCCATTGTTTCTTTATGAAACACATTGTTTAACACGGCTGAGAGATACACCCGTACTCTTTATGAAACACATTGTTTAACACGGCTGGGAGATACACCCGTACTCTTTATGAAACACATTGTTTAACACGGCTGAGAGATACACCCGTACTCTTTATGAAACACATTGTTTAACACGGCTGAGAGATACACCCGTACTCTTTATGAAACACATTGTTTAACACGGCTGAGATACACCCGTACTCTTTATGAAACACATTGTTTAACACGGCTGAGAAACACATTGTTTTATGAAACACATTGTTTACACCCATTACTCTTTATGAAACACATTGTTTAACACGGAGATACACCCGTACTCTTTATGAAACACATTGTTTAACACGGTTTAACTGAGAGATACACCCGTACTCTTTATGAAACACATTGTTTAACACGGAAACACATTGTTTAACACGGGAGATACACCCGTACTCTTTATGAAACACATTGTTTAACACGGCTGAGAGATACACCCGTATTCTTTATGAAACACATTGTTTAACACGGCTGGGAGATATACCGTGAGAGATACATTGTTTAACACGGCTGAGAGATACACCCGTTGTGTTTAACACGGCTGAGAGATACACCCGTACTTTTTATGAAACACATTGTTTAACACGGCTGAGAGATACACCCATTGTTTAACTTTATGAAACACATTGTTTAAAACATTGTTTAACACGGCTGAGATACACCCCGTACTCTTTATGAAACACATTTTTTAACACGGCTGAGAGATACACCACGGCTGAGAGATTTTTTTATGAAACACATTGTTTAACACGGCTGAGAGATACACCCGTACTCTTTATGAAACACATTGTTTAACACGGCTGAGAGATACACCCGTACTTTTATGAAACACATTGTTTAACACTTTTATGAAACACATTGAACACGGCTGGAGATACACCCGTTACTCTTTATGAAACACATTGTTTAACACGGCTGAGAGATACACCCGCATTTTTTATGAAACACATTGTTTAACACGGCTGAGAGATACACCCGTACTTTTATGAAACACATTGTTTAACACGGCTGAAATACACATACTCTTTTATGAAACACATTGTTGTTTAACACGGCTGAGAGATACACCCGTACTCTTTATGAAACACATTGTTTAACACGGCTGAGAGATACACCCGTTTACTCTTTATGAAACACATTGTTTAACACGGTTGAGAGATACACCCCATTATTCTTTATGAAACACATTGTTTAACACGGCTGAGAGATACACCCGTACTCTTTATGAAACACATTGTTTAACACGGCTGAGAGATACACCCGTACTCTTTATGAAACACATTGTTTAACATTACACCCGTACTTTTATGAAACACATTGTTTAACACGGAGATACACCCGTACTTTTATGAAACACATTGTTTAACACGGCTGAGAGATACACCCGTACTCTTTATGAAACACATTGTTTAACACGGCTGAGAGATACACCCGTACTCTTTTTAACACGGCGGCTGAAACACATTGTTTAACACGGCTGAGAGATACACCCGTACTCTTTATGAAACACATTGTTTAACACGGCTGAGAGATACACCGTTTTATGAAAAACACATTGTTTAACACGGCTGAGAGATACACCCGTACTCTTTATGAAACACATTGTTTAACACGGCTGAGAGATACACCTTCAGATACTACTCTTTATGAAACACATTGTTTAACACGGCTGGGAGATACACCGTTTTTATGAACACATTGTTTAACATTGTTTAACATGAAACACATTGTTTAACACGGCTGATACACCCGTACTCTTTATGAAACACATTGTTTAACACGGCTGAGAGAGATACACCCGTACTCTTTATGAAACACATTGTTTAACACGGCTGAGAGATACACCCGTACTCTTTATGAAACACATTGTTTAACACGGCTGAGAGATACGGTTTAACACGGCTGAGAGATACACCCGTACTCTTTATGAAACACATTGTTTAACACGGCTGAGAGATACACCCGTTACTTTTATGAAACACATTGTTTAACACGGCTGAAACACCCGTTGTTTAACACATTGTTTAACACGGCTGAGAGATACACCCGTACTCTTTATGAAACACATTGTTTAACACGGCTGAGAGATACACCCGTTTTTTTATGAAACACATTGTTTAACACGGCTGAGAGATACACCCGTACTCTTTATGAAACACATTGTTTAACACGGCTGAGAGATACACCCGCGTACTTTTTATGAAACACATTGTTTAACACGGCTGAGAGATACACCCGTACTTTTTATGAAACACATTGTTTAACACGGCTGAGAGATACACCCGTACTTTTATGAAACACATTGTTTAACACGGCTGAGAGATACACCTGTTTTTATGAAACACATTGTTTAACACGGCTGAGAGATACACCCGTACTTTTATGAAACACATTGTTTAACACGGCTGAGAGATACACCCGTATTTTTTATGAAACACATTGTTTAACACGGCTGAGAGATACACCCGTACTTTTTATGAAACACATTGTTTAACACGGCTGAGAGATACACCCGGATGAAACACATTGTTTAACACGGCTGGAGATACACCTGAGAGATACACCCGTTTTTTATGAAACACATTGTTTAACACGGCTGAGAGATACACCCGTACTTTTATGAAACATTGTTTAACACGGCTGAGTTTAAAACACATTGTTTAACACGGAGAGAGATACACCCGTACTTTTATGAAACACATTGTTTAACACGGCTGAGAGATACACCGTACTCTTTATGAAACACATTGTTTAACACGGCTGAGAGATACACCCGTCTTTTATGAAACACATTTTTATGAAACACTCTTTATTTGTTTAACACGGCTGAGATACACCCCGATCTTTATGAAACATTGTTTAACACGGGCTGAGAGATACACTTTTTTTATGAAACACATTGTTTAACACGGCTGAGAGATACACCCGTATTCTTTATGAAACACATTGTTTAACACGGCTGAGAGATACACCCGTACTCTTTATGAAACACATTGTTTAACACGGCTGAGAGATACACCCGTGTTTACTTTTTATGAAACACATTGTTTAACACGGTTGAGAGATACACCCGTACTCTTTATGAAACACATTGTTTAACACGGCTGAGAGATACACCCCGTACTTTTATGAAACACATTGTTTAACACGGCTGAGAGATACACCCGTACTCTTTATGAAACACATTGTTTAACACGGCTGGGAGATACACCCGTACTCTTTATGAAACACATTGTTTAACACGGCTGAGAGATACACCTTTACTCTTTATGTTTAAAACACATTGTTGGCTGGAGATACACCCGTACTTTTATGAAACACATTGTTTAACACGGCTGAGAGATACACCCGTACTTTTTATGAAACACATTGTTTAACACGGAGATACACCCGTGATGAAACACATTGTTTAACCCGGCTGAGAGATACACCCGTACTCTTATGAAACACATTGTTTAACACGGCTGAGAGATACACCCGTACTCTTTATGAAACACATTGTTTAACACGGCTGAGAGATACACCCGTACTCTTTATGAAACACATTGTTTAACACGGCTGAGGGAGATACACCCGTATTTTTATGAAACACATTGTTTAACACGGCTGAGAGATACACCCGTACTCTTTATGAAACACATTGTTTAACACGGCTGAGACACCCGTACTGGGAACACGATACACCCGTACTCTTTATGAAACACATTGTTTAACACGGCTGAGAGATACACCCGTACTCTTTATGAAACACATTGTTTAACACGGCTGAGAAACACATTGTTTACACCCACACCTTTTTTATGAAACACATTGTTTAACACGGCTGAGAGATACACCCGTACTCTTTATGAAACACATTGTTTAACACGGCTGAGAGATACACCGTTTTTATGAAACACATTGTTTAACACGGCTGAGAGATACACCCGTACTCTTTATGAAACACATTGTTTAACACGGCTGAGAGATACACCCGTACTCTTTATGAAACACATTGTTTAACACGGCTGAGAGATACACCCGTACTCTTTATGAAACACATTGTTTAACACGGCTGAGAGATACACCCGTTTTCTTTATGAAACACATTGTTTAACACGGCTGAGAGAGATACACCCGTATGAAACACATTGTTTAACACGAAACACATTGTTTTATGAAACACATTGTTTAACACGAGATACACCCGTACTTTTTATGAAACACATTGTTTAACACGGCTGGGAGATACACCCGTACTTTTATGAAACACATTGTTTAACAGAGATACACCCGTACTTTTATGAAACACATTGTTTAACACGGCTGAGAGATACACCCGTACTTTTATGAAACACATTGTTTAACACGGCTGAGAGATACACCCGTACTTTTATGAAACACATTGTTTAACACGGCTGAGAGATACACCCGTACTCTTTATGAAACACATTGTTTAACACGGCTGAGAGATACACCCATTGTTTTATGAAACACATTGTTTAACACGGCTGAGAGATACACCTCTTTATGAAACACATTTTTATGAAACACATTTTATTTAACACGGCTGAGAGATACCCGTACTCTTTATGAAACACATTGTTTAACATGAAACACATTGTTTTAAAACACATTGTTTAACACGGCTGAGAGATACACCCGTACTCTTTATGAAACACATTGTTTAACACGGCTGAGAGATACACCCGTACTCTTTATGAAACACATTGTTTAACACGGCTGAGAGATACACCCGTACTCTTTATGAAACACATTGTTTAACACGGCTGAGAGATACACCGTACTCTTTATGAAACACATTGTTTAACTGAGAGATACACCCGTGCTTTTATGAAACACATTGTTTAACTGGAGATTGTTTACCCTGTACTCTTTATGAAACACATTGTTTTTAACACGGCTGAGAGATACACCCGTACTTTTTTATGAAACACATTGTTTAACACGGCTGAGAGATATACACCCGCATCTTTATGAAACACATTGTTTAACACGGCTGAGAGATACACACGTTCTTTATTCTTTTATGAAACACATTGTTTAACACGAGAGATACCCCGTTACTCTTTATGAAACACATTGTTTAACACGGCTGAGAGATACACCCGTACTTTTATGAAACACATTGTTTAACACGGCTGAGAGATACACCCGTACTTTTTATGAAACACATTGTTTAACACGGCTGAGAGATACACCCGTACTTTTTATGAAACACATTGTTTAACACGGCTGAGAGATACACCCGTACTTTTTATGAAACACATTGTTTAACACGGCTGAGAGATACACCCGCATTTTTATGAAACACATTGTTTAACACGGCTGAGAGATACACCCGTACTTTTATGAAACACATTGTTTAACACGGCTGAGAGATACACCCGCACTTTTATGAAACACATTGTTTAACACGGCTGAGAGAGATACACCCGTACTTTTATGAAACACATTGTTTAACACGGCTGAGAGATACACCCGTACTCTTTATGAAACACATTGTTTAACACGGCTGAGAGATACACCCGTACTCTTTATGAAACACATTGTTTAACACGGCTGAGAGATACACCCGTTACTTTTTATGAAACACATTGTTTAACACGGCTGAGAGAGATACACCCCGAGAAACACATTGTTTAACACGGCTTAGAGATTTTTTATGAAACACATTGTTTAACACGGCTGAGAGATACACCGTATTTTTATGAAACACATTGTTTAACACGGCTGAATACACCGTACTCTTTATGAAACATTTGTTAACACGGCTGAGAGATACACCCGTACTTTTTGAAACACATTGTTTAACACGGCTGAGAAACACATTGTTTAACATGAAACACATTGTTTAACACGGCTGAGAGATACACCCGTACTTTTATGAAACACATTGTTTAACACGGCTGAGAGATACACCCGTACTTTTATGAAACACATTGTTTAACACGGCTGAGAGATACACCCATACTCTTTATGAAACATTTGTTTAACACGGCTGAAACACATTGTTTTAAAACATTGTTTAACACGGCTGAGAGATACACCCGTAGAGATACTTTTTATGAAACACATTGTTTAACACGGCTGAGAGATACACCCGTACTTTTTATGAAACACATTGTTTAACACGGCTGAGAGATACACCGTACATGAAACACATTGTTTAACACGGCTGAGAGATACACCCGTACTCTTTATGAAACACATTGTTTAACACGGCTGAGAGATACACCCGTACTTTTATGAAACACATTGTTTAACACGGCTGAGAGATACACCCGTACTTTTATGAAACACATTGTTTAACACGGCTGAGAGATACACCTGTAGATGAAACACATTGTTTAACACGGCTGGGAGATACACCCTTTTATGAAACACATTGTTTAACACGGCTGAGAGATACACCCGTACTCTTTATGAAACACATTGTTTAACACGGGGAGAGATACACCGTTAGAGATATGAAACACATTGTTTAACACGGGCTGAGAGATACACCTTTTTTTATGAAACACATTGTTTAACACGGCTGAGAGATACACCCGTACTTTTATGAAACACATTGTTTAACACGGCTGAGAGATACACCCGTACTCTTTATGAAACACATTGTTTAACACGGCTGAGAGATACACCCGTATTCTTTATGAAACACATTGTTTAACACGGCTGAGAGATACACCCGTATTTTATGAAACACATTGTTTAACACGGCTGAGAGATACACACCCATACTCTTTATGAAACACATTGTTTAACACGGCTGAGAGATACACCGTACTTTATGAAACACATTGTTTAACACGGCTGAGAAACACATTGTTTTATGAAACACATTGTTTAACACGGCTGAGATATACACCCGTTTTGAAACACATTGTTTAACACGGCTGGGAGATACACCCGTACTCTTTATGAAACACATTGTTTAACACGGCTGAAATACACCGTACACATTGTTTTAACACGGCTGAGAGATACACCCGTACTCTTTATGAAACACATTGTTTAACACGGCTGAGAGATACACCCGTACTTTATGAAACACATTGTTTAACACGGCTGGGAGATACACCCGTACTCTTTATGAAACACATTGTTTAACACGGCTAGATACACGGCTGAAACACATTGTTTAACACGGCTGAGAGATACACCCGTTTTATGAAACACATTGTTTAACACGGCTGAGAGATTGTTTAACACCTGAGAGACTCTTTATGAAACACATTGTTTAACACGGCTGAGAGATACACCTTTTTTTTATGAAACACATTGTTTAACACGGCTGAGAGATACACCCATTACTCTTTATGAAACACATTGTTTAACACGGCTGAGAGATACACCCGTACTTTTTATGAACACATTGTTTAACACGGCTGAGAGATACACCCGTACTTTTATGAAACACATTGTTTAACACGGCTGAGAGATACACCCGTACTCTTTATGAAACACATTGTTTAACACGGCTGAGAGATACACCCCGTACTCTTTATGAAACACATTTTTAACACGGCTGAAACACATTTTTAACAACACGGCTGAGAGATACACCCGTACTCTTTATGAAACACATTGTTTAACACGGCTGGGAGATACACCGTACTTTTATGAAAAACACATTGTTTAACACGGCTGAGAGATACCCCGTACTTTTTATGAAACACATTGTTTAACACGGCTGAGAGATACACCCATTTTTATGAAACACATTGTTTAACACGGCTGAGAGATACACCCGTACTTTTATGAAACACATTGTTTAACACGGCTGAGAGATACACCCGTTTTTTATGAAACACATTGTTTAACCCGTACGGCTTTATGAAACACATACGGCTGGGAGATACACCCTCTTTATGAAACACATTGTTTAACACGGCTGAGAGATACACCGTTTTTATGAAACACATTGTTTAACACGGCTGAGAGATACACCCCGCATACTCTTTATGAAACACATTGTTTAACACGGGCTGAGAGATACACCCGCCACATTGTTTAACACGGCTGAGAGATACACCTTTATGAAACACATTGTTTAACACGGCTGAGAGATACACCGTACTTTTATGAAACACATTGTTTAACACGGCTGAGAGATACACCCACTTTTTATGAAACACTTGTTTATGAAACACATTGTTTAACACATTGTTTAACACGAGAGATACACCCGTTACTCTTTATGAAACACATTGTTTAACACGGCTGAGAGATACACCCGTACTCTTTATGAAACACATTGTTTAACACGGCTTACACCACTTTTATGAAACACATTGTTTAACACGAGAGATACACCGTACTCTTTATGAAACACATTGTTTAACACGGCTGAGAGATACACCCGTACTCTTTATGAAACACATTGTTTAACACGGCTGAGAGATACACCCGTACTTTTTATGAAACACATTGTTTAACACGGCTGAGAGATACACCCGTTTTTATGAAAACACATTTTAACACGGAAGATACACCCGTACACATTGTTTAACACGGCTGGGAGATACACCCGTGCTCTTTTTATGAAACACATTGTTTAACACGGCTGAGAGATACACCGTACTCTTTATGAAACACATTGTTTAACACGGCTGAGAGATACACCCGTACTTTTTATGAAACACATTGTTTAACACGGCTGAGAGATACACCCGCATTTCTTTATGAAACACATTGTTTAACACGGCTGGGAGATACACCCGTACTCTTTATGAAACACATTGTTTAACACGGGCTGAAATACACCCGTATTTTTTAAACACATTGTTTAACACGGCTGAGAGATACACCCGAGATGAAACACATTGTTTAACACGGCTGAGAGATACACCGTACTTTATGAAACACATTGTTTAACACGGCTGAGAGATACACCCGTATTTTTTATGAAACACATTGTTTAACACGGATACTGAGAGATACACCCGCTACTTTTTATGAAACACATTGTTTAACACGGCTGAGAGATACACCCGTACTTTTTATGAAACACATTGTTTAACACGGCTGAGAGATACCCCGTACTCTTTATGAAACACATTGTTTAACACGGCTGAGAGATACACCCGTACTCTTTATGAAACACATTGTTTAACACGGCTGAGAGATACACCCGTACTTTTATGAAACACATTGTTTAACACGGCTGAGAGATACACCCGTACTTTTATGAAACACATTGTTTAACACGGCTGAGATGAAACACATTGTTTAACACGGCTGAGAGATACACCCGTATTTTTATGAAACACATTGTTTAACACGGCTGAGAGATACACCCGTATTTTTATGAAACACATTGTTTAACACGGCTGAGAGATACACCCGTACTTTTATGAAACACATTGTTTAACACGGCTGAGAGATACACCATTGTTTAACACGCATTTTTATGAAACACATTGTTTTAACACGGCTGAGAGATACACCCGTACTCTTTATGAAACACATTGTTTAACACGGCTGAGAGATACACCCGTACTCTTTATGAAACACATTGTTTAACACGGCTGAGAGATACACCCGTATTCTTTATGAAACACATTGTTTAACACGGCTGAGAGATACACCCGTACTCTTTATGAAACACATTGTTTAACACGGCTGAGAGATACACCCTTTTCTTTATGAAACACATTGTTTAACACGGCTTTACCCGAAAAACACATTGTTTAACACGGCTGAGAGATACACCCGTACTCTTTATGAAACACATTGTTTAACACGGCTGAGAGATACACCACGGCAGAGATACACTCTTTATGAAACACATTGTTTAACACGGCTGAGAGATACACCCGCTCTTTATGAAACACATTGTTTAACACGGCTGAGAGATACACACCCATTGTTTAACACTTTATGAAACACATTGTTTAACACGGCTGAGAGATACACCCGTACTCTTTATGAAACACATTGTTTAACACGGCTGAGAGATACACCCGGGATGAAACACATTGTTTAACACGGCTGAGAGATACACCCGTACTTTTATGAAACACATTGTTTAACACGGCTGAGAGATACACCATTTTTTATGAAACACATTGTTTAACACGGCTGAGAGATATACCCGTACTCTTTATGAAACACATTGTTTAACACGGCTGAGAGATACACCGTACTCTTTATGAAACACATTGTTTAACACGGCTGAGAGATACACCTGTACTCTTTATGAAACACATTGTTTAACACGGCTGAGAGATACACCCGTATTTTTTATGAAACACATTGTTTAACACGGCTGAGAGATACACCCGCATTTTTTATGAAACACATTGTTTAACACGGCTGAAACACATTTTATGAAACACATTGTTTAACACGGCTGAGAGATACACCGATATGAAACACATTGTTTAACACCGTACACCCGTACTTTTTGAAAACACATTGTTTAACA
>CM072676.1:15314822-15356785 GCA_036884735.1 Huso huso
GACTATTCTCACATCTGAACGGGAGCTTCACGTGTGTGTGTGTGTGTGTGTGTGTGTGTGTGTGTGATTCAAAGCAGTATTCCATACCTGTGAGTACTGTATTGTGAATAGGGATTCTCAATTCCATTTTTACACAACAGTGGAATTGTGGTTGCCCTTGAATTCTGTTTACGTAATGATGAATTGAAAAGACACTGCATACATGCATAGACATGCATAGACATGCATACACATGCATACATGCATACACATGCATACTAACTTACGATTATTTCAAAGGGTTAGTCAAGCAAGCACATTTCTGAAAACTTGAAGTAATGTTGCTGAACATTAGACTCAATTCTGCATGCTGCTATGGTTTGTAAGTATGGTAATAACTTCCTCTTCCCTTTGAATGACCTACAATGATTAGAGCTGGAGAAGATGAAGTGCCACTTAGGGATTCACTTTGTTCCTTCCTGATAATGGAGGGTCACAAAGACATTTTATAAAAGGCTCAATATAGACATCATTCAATTTGCTACGAAGAACCACGTATGGGTTTTGATTACATAATAGCATGGGGATTATCTGGTGTTAACTCCTGGCTATTTTTAAATCTCATTAAATACATAATTAAAGGTGCCACGCTGGTAAAGGTCTCTTCGGTCACAAAGGACACACATGCCTGTTGGGAGTTATAGCAGCTGTCAGTTTGCAGAAGGTTGTGAGCTGGAAGACACAGGTTACAGAAATGATTATGAAATGATACAGAGTTATCACTGCAGCTCATGAAATGCATGCTGTGGAAAAGTGGGGGTGCTTTGTCACTGTAGGGACCTTTTCCACTGTCAGTATTAAAGAAGCCCTCTCACAACAGCAAGTGAAATGAAACAGGACTGTGCCTGTATATGTGCTTTATTTTGTGCTTTATTTTATATTATTATTGTTATATATATATATATATATATATATAATCTCTCTAACAATCACGTCTGCTTTCTAACTGACCAGCACTGGGATAAAGCCACAATCTTAAAGTCTTTACTACTAATGGGTTCTTGGGTCCTTTTGTTCACTCTACTGCATCAAAAACAATCCTTTTTCTTTCAGTTTGTTTACATCCACTAAAGGTAGTTTCCACGGCAAGATCAATTGACAATTACACACTGTTTTAAAAGAAGACTAAGCGGCGATCTGATTCAAACATTCAAAATTCTAAAAGGTATAGACAATGTCAACCTGGGGGACTTCTTTGACTTGAAAAAAAAAAAAAAGGATCAGGGGTCATAAATGGAGATTAGATAAAGGCATTCAGAACAGAAAATAGGAGGCACTTTTTACACAGAGAATTGTGAGGGTCTGGAACCAACTCCCCAGTAATGTTGTTGAAGCTGACACCCTGGGATCCTTCAAGAAGCTGCTTGATGAGATTCTGGGATCAATAAGCTACTAACAACCAAACGAGCAAGATGGGCTGAATGGCCTCCTCTCATTTGTAAACTTTCTTATGTTCTTATGTTCTTATGTTCTTAACCATTACTTGACCACAAGCTCTATTTAGAAAGTGTATTGATAAGGTTGACCTCAATTAATGCAATATTTATAAACGGTGATTTTACAGAATAGTGAGGACTAAAATAGGGTTCAGACAGAAGATGTGCATACTTAGCTAGGTCATTTACAAGTGGGGAAACACTATGACCGTTCAGGATCCCATTCTTTGAACTTGTGTACGTTCGATGGAAACAGTTTGAGAATGGGGCCCCATAGCCTTCTCTTTATGCTTTGCAATGTTAGTGGTTTTTGCTTGCAGTTCCATGGCACAGCCCTTGTAGTATATAAGAGCCTTCTGTCAATGTTTGCACGCCTGTATTTGCAGATTCTTTAGTGCCGTTGGTCTCAGAGACATGAGTTCTGTTTTGATTGCAATGTGAAGAATGTTCGAAATGTAAGGTATGCAGAGAAATATTTTGCGTGGTTAAAAATGTTTTTATTGGTTCTTCATAGCTTTTTGGTTTTTATCCACCCCAGGAATAAGTGACATGAACTGCAGTTAAAAGATACATGAAGGTGTGCAACCCAAGAGTTAAATATGTGCTTTTAACTGACCAGCACTGGAAGCTCATTCACGTCTGCTTTCTAACTGACCAGCACTGGAGCTCATTCACGTCTGCTTTCTCACTGGAGCTCATTCACGCCTGCTTTCTCACTGGAGCTCATTCACGCCTGCTTTCTCACTGGAGCTCATTCACATCTGCTTTCTCACTGGAGCTCATTCACGTCTGCTTTCTCACTGGAGCTCATTCACGCCTGCTTTCTCACTGGAGCTCATTCACGTCTGCTTTCTCACTGGAGCTCATTCACGTCTGCTTTCTCACTGGAGCTCATTCACGTCTGCTTTCTCACTGGAGCTCATTCACGTCTGCTTTCTCACTGGAGCTCATTCACGTTTGCTTTCTCACTGGGAGCTCATTCCCGTCTGCTTTCTCACTGGGAGCTCATTCCCGTCTACTTTGTCACTGGGAGCTCATTCCTGTCTGCTTTCTCACTGGAGCTCATTCACGCCTGCTTTCTCACTGGAGCTCATTCCGTCTGCTTTCTAACTGGGAGCTCATTCACGCCTGCTTTCTCACTGGAGCTCATTCACGCCTGCTTTCTCACTGGGAGCTCATTCACGCCTGCTTTCTCACTGGAGCTCATACCGCCTGCTTTCTCACTGGAGCTCATTCACGCCTGCTTTCTCACTGGAGCTCATTCACGTCTGCTTTCTCACTGGGAGCTCATTCACGTTTGCTTTCTCACTGGGAGCTCATTCACGTTTGCTTTCTCACTGGAGCTCATTCACGTCTGCTTTCTCACTGGAGCTCATTCACGTCTGCTTTCTCCTGGAGCTCATGGAGCTCTTTTCACGCGTCTGCTTTCTCACTGGAGCTCATTCACGTCTGCTTTCTCACTGGAGCTCATTCACGTCTGCTTTCTCACTGGAGCTCATTCACGTCTGCTTTCTCACTGGAGCTCATTCATGTCTGCTTTCTAACTGGGAGCTCATTCATGTCTGCTTTCTCACTGGAGCTCATTCCGTCTGCTTTCTCACTGGAGCTCATTCACGTCTGCTTTCTAACTGGGAGCTCATTCATGTCTGCTTTCTCACTGGAGCTCATTCATGTCTGCTTTCTCACTCCTCTTATTGTTCTGCTGTAGATCTTCTGCTTTTGTCTACACTTCCATCTTCTGTATTATGTCATACAGTTTTTTAGCTTTTGTGAATTTAAATTGCATGAACTTTAGTTTCATGCATATGGTTTCATAGATTAGCTCTAATCTTGGACTGCCTTGGTAACATTAGGGTACTCCAAGGTTATTGCAGGCAGAGTCTTTGGGACCAGCCATTTTAGTTCAGATAACTATACCAAAACTAGTTACTAAAGTAGTTACCAAAAACTAAAGTTACCAAACTGATGCGTTGTCCCGGTTTACTAAAGTCTTTTAAAACTTATATTAGTCACAACGAGAAAATATACCCATAACAAATAATAGGGGACCACTAATAATGTTGCAAATGATTGCAAGAGAAAATAAATTACAGTAAATTTTAAAGCCCACAGCAGCACATACTGTACCTGTATACAGAATCCAAGTGTACAGTGGCAAGTGAGTTACCTTGAACCTCCAAGCAGGCAATGTGCCTAATTGAGGCTGCAGATAGTTGTGGTAGTTTACTGCAGCTGTGATTATTTATTTATTTATTTATTTATTTATTTATTTATTTATTAGCAGACACCCTTATCCAGGGCGATTACAATTGTTACAAAATATCACAGTACAAAGTATCACATTACAGAATATCACATTACAGAATATTATATTACAGATAAGAGCAGTTATAAAGTACAATATAATCAGTAGCAAATGAGATCAAATTAAAATAAGAGCAAAATAAAGAATACAGTCAATTATTACATTGGAGAGCGAGTTCGACTAAGAGCAGTTAATATATAGTAAAAATATTTGCTTATCTGAGTAAAGTCCAGTAAGAGCACATAGTAAGTATGATAAATGGATGAGAATGATTTCAAATAACAGCAATTACAAAAAACGTGAATACAAATACCTATAAGAGTAAAATCAAGTACAAGATACAGGAAGTAGTTATAATTAGAGCAGTAGTAGAATATGACAAGGTAAGTACAAGCTGATGCAAGTACTGGTGCAATTGGGTGCAATAAAGTCCAGTATAGTCGAGAGTTGAGGTTTACAGATGCTGTCTGAACAGGTGTGTCTTGAGGAGGCGCCGGAAGGTGGTCAGGGACTGAACAGTCCTGATATTCGTGGGTAGGTCGTTCCACCACTGAGGGGCAAGGGAGGAGAAGGAGCGGGCTCTGGAAGCGGGGGAACGGAGGGGGGTACAGCTAATCTGCTGGTGATGGAGGAGCAGAGGGGGCGAGAGGGGGTGTAGGGAGAAATGATAGTCTGGAGATAGGAGGGAGCAGAAAGGTCGAGACAGCGATAGGCGAGTACAAGAGTTTTGAATTGGATGCGAGCAGCGATAGGGAGCCAGTGCAGAGAGTGGAGCAGCGGTGTAGTGTGGGAGAAACAAGGAAGGGAAAAGACAAGGCGAGCAGCAGATACAGGGAGGCCCAGGCTTCACTGCCTCCATCACTGAGCTTTCAGGAAGGCTCAGCACACTTGGTGATTACTAGCTCCTTACTGTGGGGCAGTACAAGGATTGAAGCTGCAGATAGTTGTGGTAGTGTACTGCAGCTGTGAGTACTGTACAGGGAGGCTTCAGGCTTCACTGCCTCCATCACTGAGCTTTCAGGAAGGCTTAGCACACTTGGTACAATGTTCAGCTATGTAGAGGAAAATATCAGTGTTGCTTCTCGCAAATGGAAATGCAAGCCATGAATCTTTAAATGAGATTGCTCTTTACGTTTCTATTAACTGATTATAAATAACAGTTATTCTACAATTCCAGACAACAGTAAACTTCTAAAACCTTAAGTTCATAACCGTAAGTTCAGATATCATAAAAAAAGGCTTATACAAATGTTGCTGATAGGAAAAGATACATGGACACATTTGATGACCTCAGACAAACAAAGTACAGTGATGTGTATTAAAATGTATTTCCACTGATGCATTAAATGAGCCTGTTCTGAAGTTGTGCTTCACTATTTCTAGTTCTTAAGAATACAAGTTTGAGGATGCATTGTAAGGGTTGTTCTTTAAAACACGATTTTGTGATTGCTTTTATATCACAAAAGAAAGGTTGCATTGGCTTTGAAAGTCCTAAAATGAAATGTTAATTCTAGTGACTCATGAAGAATATTAACTCTGGTTTTATAGAAGGTTAAACTGACTAGAATTATATTTTAGGGTCATGGTTACACTGTAGGTAAAAATGTGTCATTATTTTTGCAGATATCACATTGTGGAATGTTTCTTGCAAGAATCTCAGTATTAATAATGATTTAATCAGCAATAATTACTATAACAACTTTGCCCATTTAGAAAGGAAGAATCTAATATGATTTGCAATAAAAATATTATTTCCCTTTATTTGTCTTACCATCTAAGGATTCGATCAAAGATACAGCACTGCTGCACACATTGGGTCGGTTCCATTATACTTGAGGGCTGTTTTAAAAGAATTTTACAAGAATAAACTAATAAACTGTCTCTGAAACAGCTAGAAAGGGATTCAGGAACTGTAACCATGATTCAGTTCATTAAACTTGGCTTTTAAAAAACAGCCCTTAAAACATTCCTAAAAGTTTTATGATGGTATAAAAGTTTTACCCAAATAAATCTAAAAAAAAGAATCACATAATCTGTGGACTTGAAACAGATCAGATCCCTATCCTGTCCTATTAAACAGTATGTAGCCCAACATTCATACAACAGTACTTAGAACCGCTCAGAAATACATCAGGAAAGGGTATTTAAAAGCAATCATTAATTATTATTATTATTATTTATTTATTAGCAGATGCCCTTATCCAAGGCGACTTACAATTGTTACAGATATCACATTATTTTTACATACAATTACCCATTTATACAGTTGGGTTTTTACTGGAGCAATCTAGGTAAAGTACCTTGCTCAAGGGTACAGCAGCAGTGTCCCCCACCTGGGGTCGAACCCACGACCCTGCGGTCAAGAGTCCAGAGCCCTAACCACCGCTCCGCCCGTTCCTTCGATTTGCCCACATGCATCTCATTGTGTGATGTGATCTCCTTCTTTCAGACCTCACCTTTTTTCAGGGGAGGGAGGGAGGGAGGTTAATTCAAAAGTGAAGAGGCAATAGTGTGTTCATTTTTACATAGTGTTTGGCCACGGCTTGACTCAGATTCTTCCTGTGACTGAGTGACTTTAATCCCCACATATGTTGTGAGTGGGTTTCGTTCCAAATTCTGCATTTATTCTACCAGCAAAGAGAATCATTCGAGTCTTAACAATAGATAAACAAGTTTAGTAGTAATTTAGCTCATGCCTCAATCACCCAGCAACAGAGAGCTCTGTGTTCTGCTCAGTATTTGATGAACATTTAAACGTTATGAGCAGTATTTCCCTGAAGGAATTAGAATTAAGACTGGAATTCAGTTTGAAACAGACGTACACATAATAGAAAGACTGCAGTGTAGATTCTGAAGCACCTATTATTATACAATGATTTGATCTTTGAATGTTAATAGTGTTTATAATTCATCCTAAAACTTTACATAAATAAATATGCCAGCCGCTCAACTAGATAACTACTAAAGAATTGTTTCAAAAGAAAGGCCAATCTGTAATATTTTCCAGTTCCATTGTTCTCACAATACAAATCGAAAGGTCAATCTGCTTACAGAGCAGGACCAGTATTGTTTATGATAGATCAAACCCTTTTGAATATAATCCAAAAATATCTCTTATCGTGTTTGAGAAAACAAAAGATACATACTGACCGAAGTGACGCGAGATCTGTAAAAATAATAAAACATAATAGAACATAATACCGCAGACGTGTCCAAAGTCAGCTTATTAAACTGGATCAGGCCAAACCTGTGGAATCACAGTGATGCCAACATACACAGCGTAATTCATTGAATCAGCACACGAAGACAATTACATTTAAAGAATAATAGATACAGCAGTGATGCCGGGGACTAAATGTACAATGTTATAGCATACTTCGAAGTTTCCTTAACATCAGTTACGTAAAAATTATGAAAGATGAACCGATAGACTTGCATGAAGCAGCAATCCTTTCTACTGATTTCAACAACAACAAACTACGATTGATGAAGTGCTCTCCAAGGCACTGGAACACACTGCACAAGGCAGCCTGGATCCAAACAGTGGAAACAGGATCATTCAAATGTTAAACCATCAAAGGTGAACTTGCTAGACACACATGAGCTAAGGCAAAAGAAGTATAACATTGGCTAAATAAAAAGTCTTCTCTGTTGATTCATTTATTCACCATTTGGTACATAAGGAGTAATTCCCTATGAGTGCCTCATTGTTTCAAAGTGGTGCTGGGTTTCCTCCATGCTCACCTAGTAAAAGCACAGCCACTTGCCGTGCATGCTGAGTCATGTGAGCATGGTTTGAATCTCGCTCATGCAGAGTTGCCTGTATAGAAACCTGATTGCTGAGTAGATTGAGACAGCATTTGAATTGTCTATTCCAGTATTCACGAATTCCTACAAGGTTTGTGATTGGTATAGTAGATCATTCCAATTCAATGCAGTCAAATATACAAAATCATCTTACTCCTGATGGGCAGGGAATTCCTAGGCTTAGGAGCATAATGACTGCAGTCTACATTAGCCTTGGTGTAACACCTGGTGGTGAAAGCTCAGAGGAATGCAGCACCAAGTTCAGGGTCATGTATATGTTTCTTATGTGCAGCATACAGAACCTAAACTCATATGGGACCTTGTAACCCAGGAAGTGGACTTACAGTGCCATGGCTTCAGCTGTCAAAGTGAAAACAAAAAGACAGCACAGCAATTGGGACATGTACAGTATGGGTGTTGTTGTGCTCATGACATCTTGAGTATTATATTGTTTTGAAGCAATGATGTCACCAGAAATCCGCAGTAAGGCTTCCACTGTGTCCCCAGCTGCTGTTTTTTTGTTTTGGTTTTGTTTTAATTTCAGTTTCCAGTCACGCTGCAGTAACAGGGTTTAAAAAAGAAAAGCCATTGGTTTAAGTACTGATTCCCTGCTGCTGAAGCCCTAAGGATACGAATAGGAACGAGACGGACTCATTGTGATGTTCCGATCTGCAGCACGTTGTCTGCCACACTGTAAAATAACAGACATGCTCATTCCTGCTGCCATGAGAACAATGATGAAAATGGTATCAATACAAGAAGGCTGCAGAGATTGACGTTACAATTCAATTGTTAACATCAGTACTGTGAGGACAGTCATGTTTACATCAGCCTAGAGTGCTGTCAAGATGTGCATCATCACAAGTGCCTACAGCCAGATTCTAAAAGGATTATTGATTTCAGAGCACCAAGCTCAGCAAAGTAACGGATGTACAAGAGCAATGTGGCTGAAAACAGCAGTATTACTGTTACTGTTCACCAACAATCTGATTTCTGTATTCAGTGAATCATATTATTTAACATGCTGTCCCTCCAAACTTTAAAGGAATGAAACCTGTGTAGCCACAGTACAGATAATGGAACACAAGCAGAGTGTCTTTATTTTAGAATACACCAAAAACACCCCACTGTGTCCGTGATTCAGGAAAACACACACAACTCAAATAGCATTTTTGCGATTTGTTATTTTCCTTGGATTGATTGATTGATCTAGTTTTGTGCTTTCTCCATTATCCTGGAGGTCCTGCTTCTTTACCCCTTGTGCTTTTCATCACCTCCTCCAGGTTAGTTAATGTAGTGTCCCTGATTGCAAAACAACGCTTTTTAACTGGCAAACTCTCTCAGGGATGTTATGCCCAAACCTCATTCCTGTTTCCAATTAGATCTCCACATGCTTAGCATGTATCTTCCAGGACAGGTGCCCATGTGTAGAGCAGTTCACATGTACACGGGGAACAGTGTGGAAATGGAGAGGAATACCTTTATTACCAGTTAGAATATGACAAGGATTCATTACACAACAGCGCTGCTGGTAAAGAACTGGAAGATACCTTTCAGATGACTGTCGCTGTGTATTTTCTGCCATTGTGTTTAATGGATGCAGTACATCTGGGTGTCTTAATGAAGAACACTGTTACAGGATTAAACTACAAGTGCAGCTATGAATCTGGACCCCCACATTACTGCACAGACACTGCAGCGCTGTATTGTACTCTCTGGCCCGCTCAACACGACGCTACCCCAGTGCCTAAACTAAATAAAGCTCTGTAAGCACTGAGGCTCTTTTGACAGCACTGACAGACACGAGGCAGGAGGGCAATTGAAAATGCATTGTTGTAGGATTTTCCCACTAATTAATTTAAGCAAAAAAAAAAAAAAAAAAAAGGGCAATGATCCTGTGGCAGGCTGGCTTGCAGTGGTGAGGTGTGGTGACGTCACGGACCAGGAAGTAACTGAACCAAAACAATGGATGGGCGGGTGAAACTGAACATAACGTGAGTCTCTGTGAGTCGCCTTGGATAAAGGCGTCTGCTAAATAAACAAATAATAATAATAATAACGGCGTTCAGCTGATTTATTAATAAACAAAACAAAAATAAAAGATTTAAACAAACAACAAAACAGAAACAAAAGGGCACAAGGGCCAAACGAATAAACAGACAAACAAGTAAGTGTCGTGCTGGCTAATCCAGCACATTTTAGCAATTGTTATTTTCTGTCTCCTCTCTATCTCCCCGTACCTCCTCTCTGTACACCCACACTGCAACACGGACAGCTGCAGGTTCATATACTCTGGCCGAGGGGTTAACTAGCTGTTAATTATCTTATTACCCTCGCCACAGTCTGCATCGTTTGGTAAGGATGCGTGACTGTCAGCTAGTTAATCAGTAGCTGATCAGTCACGCATCCTCACGGGTTTTAAATTATAAATAATAAAAATACACGGCGCTGTTATCCGCGCCGCAAACAATAATACAAATAATAATAAATAGGGCGGGACACTCTGCCACACATGCCCCCCTTGTGCACAGCACACATGGCCTTTCGGCCACCTCCCCTTATTCCCTAAAGTCCCGGCTAGCAGTCCGGCCCAGGAACAGGGGAAGGTGTCTCCGGGCGGCCACGGCGGGATGTCCTCCTCCCACCCCAACAACTGTAGCGTCCCAGTGGACCACGCACAGGCCAGGTCCTCTGGCCAAAAAAATTTTGGGGTGGTCTCCAGACCTGCCCCCCCTCTTCATGGCCGGCAGCTCCCCTCCGTGGGGCCCGCCACCCTTTCTCCTGCAGTGAATTGCTGCGGGGGAGCTGGTCTCCTGACCTCCCCCTTCTTCATGGCTGGCAGCTGCCCTTCATGGGGCTCCAGCCACAGTATTTCCTGCCGCGAAAGTGCGGCTGGGGAGCTGGTCTTCTGACCTCCCTCCCTTTTCCGTGGCCAGCAGCTCCCTTCATGGGGCTCCAGCCACAGTATTTCCTGCCGCATGGCAGGACTGGTAGCGACCCCAGGCAAAACAGGACCCTCAGGAGGTGACGCAGCAGCTGCAGACCTGCAGACAGCGGCAGGCAACGGCAGCAGCGAACCCTCGGGAGGCAATGGCAGCAGCAGCGGACCTCGGGAGGCAACGCAGCAGCGACCGGGAGGTGACGGAGGCAGCGGACCCTCGGGGCGACGGCAGCCGCAGCGAACCCTCGGGAGGCAATGGCAGCAGCAGCGGACTGACGGGCAGCAGCGGACCCCTCGGGAGGTGACGGCAGCAGCGGACCCTCGAGGCGACGGCAGCAGCAGACCCCGGGAGGCGACGGAAGCAGCAGCAGCAGCATCGGACCCTCGGGAGGCGACGGCAGCAGCATCAGCAGCGACCCTCGGGAGGCGGCAGCAGCAGCAGCAGCGGACCCTCGGGAGGCGAACTCGGGAGGGGAGCCCCTGGCCATGGAGGCGGCAGCGGGAGCTCCACTTTCCCTCGTACCCTGTAACTGGTGGCTCTCCAGGCGTGCGGAGCAACAGGCAGCCCCAGGCGTGCAGAGCAACAGGCAGCCCCAGGCAATGCGGAGCTACAGGCAGCCCCAGGCGTGCGGAGCAACAGGCAGCCCCAGGCGATGCGGAGCAACAGGCAGCCCCAGGCGATGCGGGCAGGCATCCTGGGGCGGTGCTGGGCAGGCATCCTTGGGCAGGCATCCTTGGGTGGTGGGCAGGCATCCTTGGGCGGTGCGGAAGCAGGCATCCTTAGGCGGTGCGAGGCAGGGCAGGAGCAGTCCTTCCCATGACGGTGGATGTGGAACCAGCAGGTATTCACCCTCTGCTGGTGGAGGGGAGGGGCAAGCAGTCCTTCCCATGACGGTTGAGGCGGAACCAGCAGGAATTTACCCTCTGCTGGTGGGGCTGGGAGCGGCAAGCTGTCCTCCCACGACGGTTGAGGCGGAACCAGCAGGTATTCACCCTCTGCTGGTGGAGGTGGGAGGGGCAAGCAGTCCTCCCACGGCGGTTGAGACGGAACCAGCAGGCATTCACCCTCTGCTGGTGGAGGTGGCGGAGGCAGAGGCAGCTCCTGCTGCTCTGCTCCTGGCGGTGAAGGTGGCGGAGGCAGAGGCAGCTCTTGCTGCTCTGCTCCTGGTGATGGAGGCAGAGGCAGCAGGTATTCTTCCTCTGCTGCTGGAGGCATGGGCGCTGGATGCATCGGCTCCCCCCCTTCTGGGCGCTGGGTGCTCGGGCTCCCCCCCTTCTGGGCGCTGGGTGCTCGGGCTCCCCCCTGAGCGCTAGTTCCTCCTCTTCATAATAGCGAAGGGACAGTTGGCAAATCGATGCTTCTGGTCGCAGAGGGGGCACACCCTCGATGGCTGGCTATATCTCCCTGGGTGTCTGGCCATTAGGACACTCCTCCTCCCTGTCCTTCACCTCTCGGTCTTCCTTCCATCCCATTTTTTTTTTTTTTTTTTTCCAAAACACAAAAACCACTATTTGAAAAAAAAAAAAAAAGTCCTTTCGCTTCCTGGTCCGGCTCCTGGGCGAGTTTGTCCCCATGAGGACACCATATGTGGCAGGCTGGCTTGCAGTGGTGAGGTGGTGACGTTACGGACCAGGAAGTAACTGAACAAAACAATGGATGGGCAGGTGAAACTGAACGCAACGGCGTTCAGCTGATTTATTAATAAACAAAACAAAAATAAAAGATTTAAACAAACAACAAAACAGAAACAAAAGGGCACGAGGGCCAAACGAATAAACAGACAAACAAGTAAGTGTCGTGCTGGCTAATCCAGCACGTTTTAGCAATTGTTATCTCCTCTCTATCTCCCGTGCCTCCCTCTCTGTACACCCACCCTGCAGCATAGGGGCGGGACACTCCCACACTACCCAGTCGTTTTTAAATGTCATTATTTCTCCTCTCTCTCTCTCTATCTGTACACTCCACCCTGCAGCACGGACAGCTGCACGTACTTATACTCTGGCCGAGGGGTTAACTAGCTGTTAATTATCTTATGCCCCCTCGGCCACAGTCTGTTCCGTGACTGTCAGCTGTTAAATAATCAGTAGCTGATCAGTCACGCACGGGTTTTAAATTATAAATAATATGAAATATTGGCACTGTTAATCCGCGCCGCAAACAATAATACAAATAATAATAAATAGGGGCGGGATACTCCGCCACAGATCCTCATTCACAGCTAGTATTGTCTTTGAATAGAATACACTTTTCAAGGGCTGCTCGGCTTCATCTCTTTGGCTGCTCAAGTATTTTTCTGAAATCCTGATTAAGTTCCCACTGTGTTACACAACAGCATCTTAACAAGCACAGTATAAATCTGTCTTTTAATCTGTGAAAAATACACTGCCCTTGATTCATTAAATAAAGGTGTACATGAACAGAATATTTTCAACTTGTGGCTAATAAAACTAAAAAGCTTTGACACTTGAATTTGCTCTGATCTGTTTTCTCTGCTTTTGGCATCTGTGCCCACACGAGAGGTCTGGCACATGTCAGAAAGATAAGCTGTTTAAACTGTGGTCCTGCTCTGGCCAAGAGTGCTATTATTTATTACAAGTTGAAGAATGAAAAGAAATGACTGAGTTATTGGCAGAAGTTGCTGGAAAGTACAAAACGTATTATTTGTGTGTAAAATGAATACAGTCATTAGAACCATCGCTGCTGGAAATTGCTTTATTTTCTGTACAGACAGAGCTGATATGATACAGTGCCTTGCGAAAGTATTCGGCCCCCTTGAACTTTAAATGACCTTTTGCCACATTTCAGGCTTCAAACATAAAGATATGAAACTGTAATTTTTTGTGAAGAATCAACAACAAGTGGGACACAATCATGAAGTGGAACGAAATTTATTGGATATTTCAAACTTTTTAACAAATAAAAAACTGAAAAATTGGGCGTGCAAAATTATTCAGCCCTTTACTTTCAGTGCAGCAAACTCTCCAGAAGTTCAGTGAGGATCTCTGAATGATCCAATGTTGACCTAAATGACTAATGATGATAATAGAATCCACCTGTGTGTAATCAAGTCTCCGTATAAATGCACCTGCTCTGTGATAGTCTCAGAGGTCCGTTTAAAGCGCAGAGAGCATCATGAAGAACAAGGAACACACCAGGCAGGTCCGAGATACTGTTGTGGAGAAGTTTAAAGCCGGATTGGATACAAAAAAGATTTCCCTGCTTTAAACATCCCAAGGAGCACTGTGCAAGCGATAATATTGAAATTATCAGACCACTGCAAATCTACCAAGACCTGGCCGTCCTCTAAACTTTCAGCTCATACAAGGAGAAGACTGATCAGAGATGCAGCCAAGAGGCCCATGATCACCTGGATGAACTGCAGAGATCTACAGCTGAGGTGGGAGACTCTGTCCATAGGACAACAATCAGTCTATAACAAATCTGGCCTTTATGGAAGAGTGGCAAGAAGAAAATTTCTTAAAGATATCCATTAATCGTTTACAGTTTGCCAAAAGCCACCTGGGAGACACACCAAACATGTGGAAGAAGGTTCTGGTCAGATGAAACCAAAATCGAACTTTTGGCAACAATGCAAAACGTTATGTTTCGTAAAAACAACACAGCTCATCACCCTGAACAACCATCCCCACTGTCAAACATGGTGGTGGCAGCATCATGGTTTGGGCCTGCTTTTTTCAGCAGGGGACAGGGAAGATGGTTAAAATTGATGGGAAGATGGATGGAGCCAAATACAGGACCATTCTGGAAGAAAACCTGATGGAGTCTGCAAAAGACCTGAGACTGGGACGGAGATTTGTCTTCCAACAAGACAATGATCCAAAACATAAAGCAAAATCTACAATGGAATGGTTCACAAATAAACATATCCAGGTGTTAGAATGGCCAAGTCAAAGTCCAGACCTGAATCCAATCGAGAATCTGTGGAAAGAACTGAAAACTGCTGAAAATGCTCTCCATCCAACCTCACTGAGCTCGAGCTGTTTTGGCAGAAGTCTCTCGGGCAAAAAACTGATAGCATGGAAAGCTACAAATCGCAGCAAAAGGTATACAAAGTATTAACTTAAGGGGGCTGAATAATTTTGCAAATTTTCAGTTTTTTATTTGTTAAAAAGTTTGAAAATCCAATACAGTCATTCATGATTGTGTCCCATTGTTGATTCTTCACAAAAATTACAGTTTTATTTTATGTTTGAAGCCTGAAATGTACAAACAGAGTTGATATGATAGCTATACTTCATTACATTTTATACAACACTGATATAGTAACAGATTCAGAAATTATTGTCAATTTGTTGTTTCTTAGAACCAACTACATATGTTTAAAATGTTATTGAAAAGGCGTACACACACACGCATACGCACACGCACACAGACACACACACACACACACACATATATATAAATTCTAAGGAGTTTAGACACAAAATTGGTTCCTTGGTCTGTAAGGATCTCGTGGGGCACTCTGAAGAATAACTGAACTAGAGCATATGCCACCTGCCAAGCCTTCACATCCTTCACTGGACATGCCTCCGGGTAGCATGTGGCATAATCACAAATCACAAAAAATGATCTGTTCCCTGACTTGCTCCTCTCCAGTGACCCAACCACATCCATCACTATCCTCTCAAAAGGTACATCAATAATGGACAAGGACTGTAAGGGAGCATGGACAGATCTAACGCCAGAAGTTAACTGACAAGCTGGCTATCATATTCACACCTTGCTGTCAGAAGTGGGATGTTTTAATTATGGTCGGTTAGGTCGCATACAAACATGGTGTCCAGCTAGGAAGACTAAAGTCACTAGCCTTTAGAACATAAGAACATAAGAAAGTTTACAAATGAGGAGGCCATTCGGCCCATCTTGCTCGTTTGGTTGTTAGTAGCTTATTGATCCCAGAATCTAATCAAGCAGCTTCTTGAAGGATCCCAGGGTGTCAGCTTCAACAACATTATTGGGGAGTTGGTTCCAGACTCCCCACAAGTTGGTTCAGACTCCCTATTTTATTATGTGCTAAGAGATGCTGTGGTAGGAGGGACAGGTGGCTTCCTTATTTGTTATTTGCTCAACGTGCAGTACCGACAGCGTCAATATGGTTAGTGTCGTTATTAACAAGAAAGGCCTGAAGTGCTTACGTGGTTTTAGTGAGGTCTGGAATTAACAACTCCCTCAATACTAGATGTATGGTTATGGTTAGGCTTAGGGTTAGGTAGCTCGCTGAAATCCACTCTCGAGTCACTGGGTGTAAAAGAGGAAGCTGGCATGGTCGTGGGATCGGAGGATGCCCACAGACCTTTGGTTCTGAGCTGTGTGGGGAACTGCTGCAGTGAGGGGAAAAGGGGTGGACATTCTAAACTGGGAGAAAACCAGGGATAAAATAATTGGGTGCACTACATTAAAAACGGACCTTGAGTTCAGCTGATCATATTCAAGTCAATGTCTGTCAAGATAAACTGTAGGTTTATCCCTGTAAGTCGCTCTGGGTAAGGGAATTTGCTAATAAATAAATAAATAAATAAATAAATAATAATAATAATAATAATAATAATAATAATAATAATAATAATAATAATAATAAACAACAACCTTTATTAGTGAGCTAGTCATGAGGGACTAGGATCTCAAGAGTTTGTGTAAAAAATGTCACACTAAGTTTTATCACAATTCCTGAGTTTTTCTGAACATTAGTGGCAGGTAGGAAATGGAAGTATGACATACAACAATTACTGGTTCTCCAGATACTGTAGATACTACAATGTAAGTGTGGTGTACATCCCTATGTGCCCCCAATGCCAGGGATAGTAAGGTGCAGTATCTTCTATTTGTTTTGTTTTTACAAGTGAATCACATGATTTAACATATTCATATTTATTTTCTAGCAAACTGCAAACTGGATTCTATTTAACGTTACCATGATGTAATCCAAATATGTCTTTCTGAGTCAGTGCCCCTATTCAATTTCATGCTTTTAAAATTGAGATGAATTCAAATGCCAACACCTTGTGAGGACCATGTGATGAACTGAAATAACATGGGGAAAAATCCCAAACGCTCTGTTTCCACAAGTACGGTTATATATCCTAGCAACCACGGATTTACAAGTCAAAACAAACATGCATTGAAAAAGTCCAGAAGGTGAATTATATCCCAGAAAACATTAAAAGTAAATCTGGGGGCTGCAGCAGTAAAACAAAAACGCTCTATGATTTAAATGGACAGTGTGCTTTCACTTGCTTTTAAGTCGGAGCTCAACTTACTGGCACACAAATAAATCACAACCCAATCTGCCATATTCAAAAAATGCTGACTTCAAACTCAAATATTGTTGCCATTTTTTTTTTATTTGAATACTTTTAACAGCTCAACAGACTTGCATACTATATGGTTTTTAATGAGACTATCAGCATGACTAGAACAATACTGGCAGAGGTTGGTGTATCCCCAAGTATTCACCTTGCATCCCTGTGCTTCACCTCATGTCTCCTATCCATCACCTCGTCATCCCACACTGTAAATAAGGTGCAATCACAAAAGCTGTTAACTTTATAATAGACCTTGTAGTGGGATTGTAACTACAGGACAGCTCAGTACACTGTAAGTAGGTGTAATGAGGAGGCACTCAGTGTAAAGTGTTTAAAACACATTCATAACTAAATTGATACCAATCCTCTGGAAACAAATGATTAGTTTGAAGGATAAATAACCAAATAAGCTGTAGAACCCCTTGACAGTAGTCTGTACAATTGCAGTTCTGCGGGTCAGCGCCGGGGGTTGACTCAGCCAGGGTGAAATTACAGGCATGATTGCAGAGGAGTATATTTAACATTAGGTAGATAGATTACATTTACAATTAAACATGCTTAAAATTCAAAGGTAGAGCACAGCTAAAGAATCAAGACGTGCAGTGTGACAGGGTACACCCCGCCCTGTGTGTGTGTGTGTGTGTGTATTATTTTATATTTGCTTACAGCCTGGATGGGGTTAAAATGCCCCATCCACATAAAATCATGAGAATGCGTGGTCAACAGCGAGTGCTTATTGATAAACTGGCTGTTGACCACGCATATGATAAAACCCATGCCGAATGTGGTTGAGGGGTACATTAGGTAATTGATAGCAAGTTGACCTCTTGGCCACAATATAAAAGATCTGCAGCTTTGGCTGAACGGGGTGGGTTGTCCAAAGGAGAAAAGAGACAATTAAGAACAGATACTGAAAGTAAAAAATTGCTACTCGTGCTGGCTTTAAACCAGATCTTGACTCTTCATCATCTGAACATTGATCATTGATGATTCAAGCAATTGTCTTCATCACTAATGTACAGAGCAACTAATTCACATGAGCCACAATATAGTTACACTCAGCCATTATTTGCGCGTGGCTATTAAAAACCAGAAATTAATGGTGAAAATTGGACTTTCAGCTAAAGGTGGGGTGGGGTGATCGTTCAAACTGGGGAGTTGACTCGGCAGAATCCGGTAAATATAAAAACAAACCAACAAAAGCATTGCTATTCTATGAAGCCCTTCATGTCTGCTACGATCTGAATCAGAAAGCATCAATTAGAGGTGATAGACAAACAGCCCAACAGTTTTGTATCCAGGATAATGCCATTAGCATCACTTTACATAGGCTAGTGATTGAATGTACAGCACATTTCATGCTGATGAAGGGTGTTTCGAGTGTTTCCATTGACTGCAGTGTTTGGTAAAGATTGTGACTGTTAGACAAATAGAATATGGCTTACAGAGAAGGATCATTAAACATGAGTCAATCTTCTTGTTAGGCTCAGTGCTACATTATAAATATCCTTAATAGCAGAATATGTTACTGTTTAGAATGATGGCATTTATCCCTGTTAAAGATAATCCACTTTCCTGGTTTTTCTAAGACCATCATGAAAGAAATACCAGAACAGGAAGGATTAATATGACTGGTAGATAGTCTTTCTATTTAAAGAAATAAAAACCTCTCTGTATTTAAAACCTGCAGTTGCTAAGTGAGTGATGAAAGTCAGGTATTCATGAAGCCACAAGGAAGAGCAAAGTGAGTCACAAGAGCCTATTTATAAGATACAGTGCCTTGTGAAAGTATTGCCCCCTTGAACTTTGCGACCTTTTGCCACATTTCAGGCTTCAAACATAAAGATATGAAACTGTAATTTTTGTGAAGAATCAACAACAAGTGGGACACAATCATGAAGTGGAACGAAATTTATTGGATATTTCAAACTTTTTAACAAATAAAAACTGAAAAATTGGCGTGCAAAATTATTCAGCCCCTTTACTTTCAGTGCAGCAAACTCTCTCCAGAAGTTCAGTGAGGATCTCTGAATGATCCAATGTTGACCTAAATGACTAATGATGATAAATAGAATCCACCTGTGTGTAATCAAGTCTCCGTATAAATGCACCTGCACTGTGATAGTCTCAGAGGTCCGTTTAAAGCGCAGAGAGCATCATGAAGAACAAGGAACACACCAGGCAGGTCCGAGATACTGTTGTGAGAAGTTTAAAGCCGGATTTGGATACAAAAAGATTTCCCAAGCTTTAAACATCCCAAGGAGCACTGTGCAAGCGATAATATTGAAATGGAAGGAGTATCAGACCACTGCAAATCTACCAAGACCTGGCCGTCCCTCTAAACTTTCAGCTCATACAAGGAGAAGACTGATCAGAGATGCAGCCAAGAGGCCCATGATCACTCTGGATGAACTGCAGAGATCTACAGCTGAGGTGGGAGACTCTGTCCATAGGACAACAATCAGTCGTATACTGCACAAATCTGGCCTTTATGGAAGAGTGGCAAGAAGAAAGCCATTTCTTAAAGATATCCATAAAAGTGTCGTTTACAGTTTGCCACAAGCCACCTGGGAGACACACCAAACATGTGGAAGAAGGTGCTCTGGTCAGATGAAACCAAAATCGAACTTTTTTGGCAACAATGCAAAACGTTATGTTTGGCGTAAAAAGCAACACAGCTCATCACCCTGAACACACCATCCCCACTGTCAAACATGGTGGTGGCAGCATCATGGTTTGGGCCTGCTTTTTCTTCAGCAGGGACAGGGAAGATGGTTAAAATTGATGGGAAGATGGATGGAGCCAAATACAGGACCATTCTGGAAGAAAACCTGATGGAGTCTGCAAAAGACCTGAGACTGGGACGGAGATTTGTCTTCCAACAAGACAATGATCCAAAACATAAAGCAAAATCTACAATGGAATGGTTCACAAATAAACATATCCAGGTGTTAGAATGGCCAAGTCAAAGTCCAGACCTGAATCAATCGAGAATCTGTGGAAAGAACTGAAAACTGCTGTTCACAAATGCTCTCCATCCAACCTCACTGAGCTCGAGCTGTTTTGCAAGGAGGAATGGGCAAAAATTTCAGTCTCTCGATGTGCAAAACTGATAGAGACATACCTAGCGACTTACAGCTGTAATCGCAGCAAAAGGTGGCGCTACAAAGTATTAACTTAAGGGGCTGAATAATTTTGCACGCCCAATTTTCAGTTTTTATTTGTTAAAAAGTTTGAAATATCCAATAAATTTCGTTCCACTTCATGATTGTGTCCCACTTGTTGTTGATTCTTCACAAAAATTACAGTTTCATATCTTTATGTTTGAAGCCTGAAATGTGGCAAAAGGTCGCATAAAGTTCAAGGGGCGAATACTTTCAAGGCACTGTACATCATTTCATAAACAACAAGCTGTCTGTTGTCTATTGATTTAATGGAAAATGACTGCAAAGGGGACGGTACCCAATGTAAAGCAATCGTTCGAGTTATTAATAACTACAGAATGTATCATCAATACTGCTGGCAGACCTAACCGCCCCTGCAGAAAGACCGTTTCATCTCGTGGACGGCTCCTGAATCATCTAGAATGAAGCCCTGGCTGAATACATTGAGGCGCTCACAGACAGGATCAATAGAGACCGTCTATCTAGCGTGGCAGTCTGGCCCAGAAGCTGCTGTCATCTCATGTGGAGTGTATCATATCATGCAGACTCCTGTAGACTCCTATTTGTCCACTTGAGTTAATTTACCTTCTGATTGAGAGCTTCAGGTTATAGTTGAGTCACCTGTGACACTGCAAAGCCAACACAATTAGAATAGATAACCCATCCATTAAGTAACCTTATCACACTATAATGATCCAATACAATTAGAATAGATAACACATCCATTAAGTAACCTTGTAACATTGTAATGATCCAATACAATTAGAATCGATAACCCATCCATTAAGGAACCTTATCACACTTTATGTGTACAGATATACTGAAAAGAAACATTTCAATGGGAAGTCTATTACAATCTATTATTATTTGTTTATTTAACAGACGCCTTAATACAAGGCGACTTACAGAGACTAGGGTGTGTGAACTATGCATCAGCTGTAGAGTCACAATTACGTCCCACCCGAAAGACGGAGCACAAGGAGGTTAAGTGACTTGCTCAGGGTCACACAATGAGTCAGTGGCTGAGGTAGGATTTAAACCGGGGACCTCCTGGTTACAAGCCCCATTACTTTAACCACTGGACCACACAGCCTCTAATACTATTACATTTCTATTGAGCTCTGCATTCCTCTCTCCCACATTGCTATTATATTCCATTGAACCCTCAGAATGGTTCACTTTGATTTTTTCTTCTTTAGTAAGTATATAGTTATACAAACTATAGTTAGCTTACCATTGCTCCAGTTCATGCATATCTTTTGTAATTATTGAACAAAACAAGCAAACAACTTGGTAAAGAACCTGCATTTTTTTATTTTCTTTACCTGTTATCTTCCTCAGTTTTACATTTGATAGCAAGCACGATACTTTGTTTCCAGGTTCATGCATCCTGTGGGGACACATTTAAGGCAAGTCAATCTCTAGAGACTATTTCTGGAAGCAGGCGACTGAGCGATTGATGTAAACAGACGTCTCTCAATAACCCAGCTGATAAACTGATATGATCTTCTACTGAAGAGACAGCAGCTGCCTTAGTGGTCAATGCAATCCATTGCGGGCTATCCTTGGTGATTCGTGCATCTAAAGTTTTTGCAGAAATAAATAATTTTGTGCCGATTTCCTTTGTAAACTTTAAAAACATGTTGTGAAAGCATGCATACTGCACAATGCAGATTACTTTTTTACATTATTTCTGGTTTTGAAAGATTAACAGTTAGTTATTTTAGGGAATCCATAGAACTCTAGAAACTGGTAAAGTTTGATTTTGTTTTATTTGTTATTTAATAGTGGCTGAGAGCTTACTCAAAGTCACCATTACCAGAAAACAAAAACACAAACAAAAACAAATGCAGATGACCCATAAGCCCCTAAATGAAATGCTGCTGTTCATTTCTGATGGGGCAACTACACTGGGGTTTTTATCATCTGACTCGAGTCAATAGCCTTGGGAATAGCCAGCTGTTTTTCTGTGTCCTATTGTTTCTGAGTTCATCTCTCAGTAACTTAAAGTATATTAGATAGGTATACGGAGGCTGTTTTGCTCACGAGGTAAACAGCACATAGTCTGCAAAATATATTGAATCATACTTTAAAACTACGATGGTTCTTGAAGATGACTCATGCCTGATTGTTTTGTTGTATTAAATATGTCTCTTCTTTATAAAGAAGCCCCTGTGTTTAATGTTATTTTAGACAGCATGTTGGCTGTGTATCTCTGATGAGTAACTCTCTGTCTTGTCAAAGTACATTCCCGACTGCCATTTAAAATCAAGCACATTCCTCGTCACGTTGCTGCTGTGTTAAAGTCAAGGTTAAAAATAGCAGCCAGTGAGGCAGCAGGAGCCCTTGACTTGATATTTCAGGATCGAAGTTACACAGCGGCTAGAAAAATAAGCTTCTCCACAATTCAAAAACATCCCATTTTTTTTTTTTTTTTGTTATAGTCGCAAAAAGCTTTCAATTAAAAAGCTGTTATAAAAAGGCTTCATATGAACTGTCACTGCAGGTTACTGTAGGTACTGTTGCACTCGCTGTGCGGGTGCTGTTCAATGGATATTGTGTACATTCATCTTAACGATGTTTCATCAGATATCATTGTATTGACAGTAATTGCATTGCATCCCTTCATATTAACTACGAGAATTCCACGAGAAAAGGCTTTTAAATCTCAGTAACATAACAGGAGAACGCCCTTTCTAATCTGTTTTGTAGCACGGTCAGAACTGTAATGACCTGTTGATTCAAAGATTGTGAGTCTTAATTAAGGGTTTCTGCCACCATCAATACATCATTTATAAAGTGCATAAAAAGGTTTTAATCTTTTCAAACAACCTTTGAAAAGCATCTGCAGACAATCACATTGCTGGAGAATAGAGCTGACTTCAGAGCACATTACTGGAGAATAGAGCTGACTTCAGAGCACATTGCTGGGAGAATAGAGTGCTGGAGAATACAACTGACTTCAGAGCACAGTGCTGGGAGAATACAGCAGAGTGCTGGAGAGTAGAACTGACTTCAGTGCACAGTGCTGGAGGAGACTGAGTTCAGAGCACAGTGCTGGAGAATAGACTGACTACAGCAGAGTGCTGGAGAATAGAACTGAGTTCAGAGCACAGTGCTGGAGAATAGAGCTGACTTCAGGCACAGTGTTGGAGAATAGAGCTGGCTTCAGGCACAGTAGAACGGACTACAGTGCTGGAGAATAGAACTGACTTCAGAGCACAGTGCTGGAGTAGATCTGAGTTCAGGCACAGTGCTGGAGAATAGAGCTGACTACAGGCACAGTGCTGGAGAATCAGAGAGTGCTGAGTTCAGAGCACAGTGCTGGAGAATAGAGCTGACTTCAGAGCACAGTACTGTTGGAGAGGAGGTGCTGGAGAATGGCTGACAGGCACAGTGCTGGAGAATAGAACGGACTACAGGAGAGTGCTGGAGAATAGAACTGACTTCAGAGCACAGTGCTGGAGAATAGATCTGAGTTCAGAGCACAGTGCTGGAGAATAGAGCTGACTTCAGAGCACAGTGCTGGAGAATAGAACTGACTTCAGAGCACAGTGCTGGAGAATACAACTGACTTCAGAGCACAGTGCTGGAGAATAGAGCTGACTTCAGAGCACAGTGCTGGAGAATAGAACGGACTACAGGAGAGTGCTGGAGAATGGGAACTGACTGGAGCACAGTGCTGGAGAATAGAGACGGACTACAGCAGTGCTGGAGAATGGAGACAGTGCTGGAGAATAGAACGGACTACAGGAGGTGCTGGAGAATAGAACTGAGCACAGTGCTGGAGAATGAACTGAGTTCAGGCACAGTGCTGGAGAATAGAGCGGACTCAGAGCACAGTGCTGGAGAATGTGCTGGAGAACAGTGCTGGAGAATAGAGCTGACTTCAGAGCACAGTGCTGGAGAATGACTTCAGGCACAGTGCTGGAGTTCAACTGACTTCAGAGCACAGTGCTGGAGAATAGAGCTGACTTCAGGCACAGTGCTGGAGAATAGAGCTGACAGCACAGTGCTGGAGAATACAACTGACTTCAGAGCACAGTGCTGGAGAATACAACTGACTTCAGCGCAGTGCTGGAGAATAGAGCTGACTTCAGAGCACAGTGCTGGAGAATAGAACTGACTTCAGAGCACAGTGCTGGAGAGACGGACTACAGGAGAGTGCTGGAGAATGGGAACTGAGTTCAGAGCACAGTGCTGGAGAATAGAACTGAGTTCAGAGCACAGTGCTGGAGAACAGAGCTGACTTCAGAGCACAGTGCTGGAGAATAGAACTGACTTCAGAGCACATTGCTGGAGAATAGAGCTGACTTCAGAGCACAGTGCTGGAGAATAGAGCTGACTTCAGAGCACAGTGCTGGTGAATAGAACTGACTTTAGACAGTCATAAGCATTGTCTTTGAAATGTCTGCATATTCCAGAACAAAATATAAGATACAAACAAAGCACCAAAATATCTTTTCACAGCAGAAGAGGTGGGGGCAGTGATAGCATTGCTGTAGTTCATAAGAAGTAAGAAGATTGATTTTAAAACTTTATTAGCAAGCTTTTAATTCGCGGCTTTGAAACGGTGTTTGCAAGTCAGTCGCTGAAATGTAGTGAAATTCAACGTCCTCTCCTATTCATTGGTTCAAAAACAAACCCACATCCAGCCACCGTAATAATGAGAAATGCATGAAGGTGAATTCTCAGCAGTACAGCACAGAGGGGCAATGCAGAGAACAGCTCCTCTTCAAGTGTTCCTCTGTAGAAGAAGGTGCGTGGTGGAAGCATTGAAGAGATGCTGTTTCAGGGCACAGAACGGGGGGCACACTACACTGCCTCTTTCAGGGCACAGAGTGGAGGCACACTACACTGCCTCTTTCAGGGCACAGAGCGGGGGCACACTACACTGCCTCTTTCAGGGCACAGGGGGGCACACTACACTGCCTCTTACAGGGCACAGAGCGGGGGCACACTACACTGCCTCTTTCAGGGCACAGAGCGGGGACACACTACACTGCCTCTTTCAGGGCACAGAGCGGGGGCACACTACACTGCCTCTTTCAGGGCACAGAGGGGGGCACACTACACTGCCTCTTTCAGGGCACAGAGGCGGGGGCACACTACACTCCCTACCTCTTTCAGGGCACAGAACGGGGCACACTACTGCCTCTTTCAGGGCACGGGGCACACTACACTGCCTCAGGGGGCACACTACACTGCCTCTTTCAGGGCACTACACTACCGGGGGCACACTACACTGCCTCTTTCAGGGCACAGAGCGGGGGCACACTACACTGCCTCTTTCAGGGCACAGAGGGGGCACACTACACTGCCTCTTTCAGGGCACACTACACTGCCTCTTTCAGGGCACAGAGCGGGGTCCCACTACACTGCCAGTTTCCCAGTCTGCTTCTAGCAAGATCGGCCTCAGTGTTAGTACTTTGCTCTCATTCAGCTGGCTTTGGCCAGACTGCCTGCTGAGCTTAAAGATTTACAATAGTGTTATTTGAAGGAAGGTTTTACCCGCAGCTTAGGTGTAGCTTTTATCTGCTAAAATAACCCCATCAAATCCTAGGATTTCAAGCCATTATTCGTAACTCTCCTTAATGCTGTTGCGTGTTGATTCAACAGTGAAATGCTTCAGTTTAAACATGGCGTTCTCGTTGGAATGTACAGTACCAGGGTAACACTTACATATGATGTATAGTATATAAAGAAAGGTACCAGAAATATCCATATACAGAAATAAAGGCTTCTTTTTCTAATTAGGGATATTTGAATTGAGTCCCCACTCATGTGATTATCAATAACCGCTCTTCTAATTTTAGAAATGTATTCTGCACAGAAATCCTACCTAATCAAATGAAGATTCATTTCAGCAGATGCATTCATACACATCTCATTTTTCTTAATTGAGTAAATGAGGTTTTCCGGTGTCACTGATGCATCATTTGAAGTTTCCATTTCCATATGAAAAGCATGAATAAAGTGACTCACTTCTGCACCTGCAATACTCTTCAAATCTCCGGCTGGATCAGTGGGAATGAGCCGCTATATTTAATAATAAACCAGTGGAATAGTGGATTGTCTATTTTTGTAAAGAAACTTCAGAAAGATTCTGTTAACTGAGGTCTAACTCTGTGTATATACCTTTATAAGGCACTGTAAAATATACAGCACCACTTTGCTCCACTTAGACTTTATTTGCAGGTCACTGAAATCTTTAAGCTTCTTTTGTTTCTGATTTACTGTTATAAATTATTATTATTATTATTATTTATTTCTTAGCAGACGCCCTTATCCAGGCGACTTACAATCATAAGCAAATACATTTCAAGTGTTACAATACAAGTAATACAATAAGAGCAAGAAATCAATAACTTTTGTTCAAGTGTGACAAACCACAATTCAATAATACAGCAGATAATAGTGATAGTTACATCAGGATATGATTAAATAGTGATAGTTACATCAGGATGCGATTAAATAAAAGTACTACAGGTTAAACACTTGGCAGATTACAGTATTCTGAAGTACAGGATTAAATGCAGTAAAAATAGGGGCAGATAAGAGCAGAATAAAGCACATTTACATGAAGGGTGATAGTGTCCCAGGATACAAACAGAGGAGTTCTACAGGTGCTGTTTGAAGAGGTGAGTCTTAAGGCGGCGCGGAATGTGGTCAGGGACTGGGCAGTCCTGACATCTGTAGGAAGGTCATTCCACCACTCATGAGCAAGGGTGGAGAAGGAGCGGGCTCTGGAGACAGGGGGGCGAGCGGAGGTAGAGCTAGTCTTCTAGTGCAGGCGGAGCGGAGAGGTAATGACATTGTAATGCATGTACCAATATTAAAATGAAAGATACACATCATGAAACTCATTCATTGCTGTAGGTTACTGTGGCAGGACGGAAGCACTGCACATGGAAATAGTATGGTTTTGGGGTTGGGTTTAAATAAAGATGTGTTATTTTGAATTGAAGTTTGGCAGGGATGGGGTTAATTCCATCCCTGTCAGAATCCATGTGGGGAATGTGGCTGGGCCTTAACTGAGTAAGTGATGGTCAATCAAGCCCCAGTCACATGCTGTATAAAGGAAACCAGAGCCCTTGTTTAGTTGAGAGTAAGAAAACCTTTAGTGAAGGCCACTGCCCAGCCGCTGGTAACTAGCTTTGCCAGCGACACTACCCTTTCACAGTCACTTTAAAGAATGTGTTCAGGGCAATGTGTGGTCTGGTGGTTAAAGAAAAGGGCTTGTAACCAGGAGATCCCCAGTTCAAATCCCGGCTCACTCACTGACTCACTCACTGTATGACCCTGAGCAAGTCACTTAACCTCCTTGTGCTCCGTCTTTCGGGTGAGATGTTGTTGTAAGTGACTCTGCAGCTGATGCATAGTTCATACAGCCTATTCTATACAGGCTGGTGGTTATGATTGTGCAACATGCCCTGACCCAACAGCTCCAGGCATTGCAACAATCTGATTAACTTTAGGAGCTCCCTCTTTGTGTAACATACAGGACTGTACTGGAATTGTTTAATGAATAATTGGTATCTGTATCTGAATAAGCACAGCCAATAGGGCAGCACAACTATCTCTATGTATTCCAGTCATCTGAGCATCAGCTGGAACTAATTGTGCTTTCATGTTTGTGCCTCAAGTATGATGATGTTATAAATGTTAGCTTAATTTAATTCTGAAAATAATCTCCCATGGATTTATTTTTATTAAACAAACAAGTTATTAAGCTTGTTTATGGTATAGTTACAAAGCCCTAACCAGAACTGCAAGGTGAACTGAGTCATCCTTAATGTGATTTCTTGAAATGGGAGGCCTGCCTCACATGTGCATGCACTGCATATCCAGCAAGTATAACTCATTTAGTCTGCATTACTGTCAGCGGATCCATATGTTCCAGTGAAATAATCACAGCTTTCCATGAAGATTCAATTTCGATGGCACAAAAAACAATGCTTTATTCAAACGTATTGCTTCATTTTGTTAAGTGATGGAGATTTGTAGTTCAGTGTAGTTCCTCTTGCTCCCAGCTCCTCACTCATCTGAAATGTGTGTGTGTATTGTTAGTGTAAAGCCACAATATTACCTGTGGTAAGACGGTGATCAGCAGATACATTAGCACTCACAGATGCAAGGTGCCGGACTCTGAAACAAAACAAGTGTGCCAACCTTGATCAAGATTAGCAGTACATGGGAGGCTGGAAGTTAATTAGTTGATCTAGTTTGAATTGTTTTTGTTATTTCCCTAGAAATAACTCTGCTCCAACGCTAACCCCTGTGAGTTATTCCTGGAGTCCCGGAGACGGCTCTTCAGTCTGCTTTGATCTGCTTTGTGACCCCTCCAGTCACAGAGGCATAAGGAACTCTGCCAGACACCCATGCGAGCTGGCTGGGGCTTCAGGCACGAGTTGTTATGCACACTAGATGTCATTTGGAATAGTGTGCCTTGTATGGTGCTGTGTTTTGCACATTCCTCTTCAGCTTGAGTATTAATGTGAAATAGAAGGTTGAAAACAACACCAGTTTTGGCCAGAAAAGTGACTGAAACACTCAGCTGTATATTTGAAACTTACAATTTTATTTCCTCAAGAAATGTTTAATACGTTTGATCTTAGTTGTATTAAACAATTTAATTTATAGCTATTAAGCAATATCATCTAATACCAATGCGCTCTCATAAAATCAGGAAGCCACTGCACCCATATCAAAATCATCTGAATTTGTTCCTCTGTGCTTAAAGACATTTCACACCTAAAAGAAATAGAGAGACACCCAATATTAACAACTATAGGAAACAGTATTAGAATTATAAATACAGCACACTGTAACATCACACACCAGTCAGTGAAGTTTAGGCAGGTACTGGATGGACACATGTTTACCCATCTAGACTGCTGGTACAAGTTCTATAAACTAGCCTTGTTGGTCTTTCCCTTGCTATTACAGTACGCACAACCTCTCAAAGTGTCCTGGCCTTAATATAGCTACCACCCAGTGTTATTGACATTGCTCTGCACATGTGAATGAACCTCAGTGTAAACACGGGTGCCCCTAAGCTATCACAACCATGGGGCATATCTGCTTGCAGCTGCATTGCACTGACACAGGTCATAGAAGGGTTATTTCTCTTAACACACTGCTCCCTTCAACATGTGCATCCTATTTAGAGCAGACTAAAAGGATGGACACTGAGATTAGAAACCAGCTGGTTGTATTAGCTGGAGTTAATTCCCTCTCCATGAGACTTGCAAGGTCCCGTATTGCATCAGCACTTCAACACTGTGGAGCTAGTTGATCTGCTCAGGGAATAATGGGATGTGCTGCTAGTGTTGGGCAAGTGCAGTATCACAGCTCAACACTGCACACAATGTGACTGCACTGTGGGGTGCTCTACACTGAAGAGCAGTATCACAGCTCAACGCTGCACACAATGTGACTGCACTGTAGGGGTGCTCTACACTGAAGAGCAGTATCACAGCTCAACGCTGCACACAATGTGACTGCACTGTGGGGTGATCTACACTGAAGAGCAGTATCACAGCTCAACGCTGCACACAATGTGACTGTACTGTAGGGGTGCTCTACACTGAAGAGCAGTATCACAGCTCAACGCTGCACACAATGTGACTGCACTGTAGGGGTGCTCTACACTGAAGAGCAGTATCACAGCTCAACACTGCACACAATGTGACTGCACTGTAGGGGTGCTCTACACTGAAGACATTCATATGACATCAAACCTGCCCCCTTGGTAATCCTAGGAGATTCATATGACCTCAAACCTGCCCCCTGGTACTCCTAGGAGATTCATATGACCTCAAACCTGCCCCCTGGTACTCCTAGGAGATTCATATGACCTCAAACCTGCCCCCTTGGTATGTCTAGGAGATTCATATGACCTCAAACCTGCCCCTGGTACTCCTAGGAGATTCATATGACCTCAAACCTGCCCCTGGTACTCCTAGGAGATTCATATGACCTCAAACCTGCCCTCTTGGTATGTCTAGGAGATTCATATGACCTCAAACCTGCCCCCTTGGTAATCCTAGGAGATTCATATGACCTCAAACCTGCCCCCTGGTACTCCTAGGAGATTCATATGGCATCAAAGGCTGTGTAAATACCAAAGGCAGAGGGATTTAGTGACTAAAATATCATTGGTGTACCTTCCAGGCTCCAGCTGTGCCTTTTAGGGATTCTGGAACTCCTCTGCCAGCGCAATGTACCATACCCACTGCTCAAGGATTTAACCCTTCTGTCACACGTCCACCATTAAGAGAAGATAGCAGCTGGCCTGCACTGACGAGATGCTCCACGGGACACAGCTAGCACAGCTTTCACTTATCAAACTGCTAGAATCATTTAAGGCGTATTTTAAGATCTACTCAGTAAAGATTCATACTTTACAAAATAGGTCATTACTGTAAATGTTTTTTTGCAGAACCTACTGTAAATATTTCTAAAATGCATAATTAGATGCCTCTTATGTCAGTCAGCACATGGAGCTGCTGGCTGTTTCGACTGTTGACAACGTGTGAAGCAAAGCGGAGGTTCATTTGCCAAGAGCTTGTCAGCAAATAAATCACTCAATCACGTTGCGGTGTTCATAGTGTTTGCTTGTGTGTTGGTGGTTGTGGTTGGCAGGAGGGGTTAATTCCTATCCCTGCCAAAAACATGTGAGAATGTGGCTGGAGCCTTAATTGAATAATTGATGATTAATTGGGCCCCAGCCACATGGGATATAAGGGAGCAAATCCTTTGTTTGAGGGTGTTTTGGGAAAGGTGTGAGGCGAGTCTTGCTGGGTGCTGGGTGCTGGGTGCTGGGTGCTGGGTGCTGGGTGCTGGGGCTAATTTTGTTTGTTTGTGGTCTGTGGCGAATGCCTAGCCGGCCCGAAGGATTGTTATGTTTTGTGTTTGTGACTGGTTTTGTTTACCCTGTTTATTTTGATCTATGAGCAGTGTTTTTTTGATTTTGACTGTCTCTGAGTCTCTCTAACCCTTTGCCATCCTGTCACACACGTATACAAATGACTTACTGATCTCGAAATAACTCAATTCACAGAGTGACAAAAGGAACAACAGGTTACAGGAAATTCTATTCAGGAGTAAAGTAGAAATGAGATGACAAACTGTACCTTTGAAGAAATCCACAAATGAGAGCAACCACCAATTCTTCAACAGAGAGCAACCACCGATTCAACAGAGCCAGACCACCAATTCAACAGAGAGCAACCACTTCCGAGCAACCACCATTCAACAGAGAGCAACCACCGATTCAACAGAGAGCAACCACCGATTCTTTCTTCATTAGCAAGAACAACCACTGATTCTTCAACAGAGCAGCAACCACCGATTCAACAGAGCCAGACCACCAATTCAACAGAAAGCAACCACCGATTCTTCAATGAGAGCAACCACCGATTCAACAGAGAGCAACCAACCCGATTCAACAGAGAGCAACCACCGATTCTTCCAGCAACCACCGATTCAACAGAGAGCAACCACCGATTCAACAGAGAGCAACCACCGATTCTTCAATAGAGAGCAACCACCGATTCAACAGAGAGCAACCACCGATTCTTCAATAGAGAACAATCACTGATTCTTCAACAGAGAGCAACCACCGATTCAGACCACCAATTCAACAGAGAGCAACCACCGATACTTCAATAGAGAGCAACCACCGATTCAACAGAGAGCAACCACCGATTCTTCAATAGAGAACAATCACTGATTCTTCAATAGAGAGCAACCACCAATTCTTCAACAGAGAGCAACCACCGATTCTTCAGAGAGCAACCACCGATTCAACAGAGAGCAACCACCGATTCAACAGAGAGCAACCACCGATTCTTCAACAGAGAGCAACCACCGATTCTTCAGAGAGCAACCACCGATTCAACAGAGGCAACCACCGATTCTTCAAGAGCAACCACCGATTCTTCAGAGAGAGCAACCACCGATTCAACCAACCACCGATTCAGCAGACAACCACCGATTCTTCAATAGAGAGCAACCATTCTTCCGATTCTTCAATGAGAGCAACCACCAACCAACCAACCACCGATTCTTCAACAGAGAGCAACCACCAATTCTTCAACAGAGAGCAACCACCGATTCTTCAATAGAGAGCAACCACAGACCACCAATTCAACAGAGAGCAACCACCGATACTTCCGATTCTTAGAGAGAAACCACCGATTCAACAGAGAGCAACCACCGATTCTTCAACCACCAATTCAGAGAGCAACCACCGATTCTTCAACCACCGATTCTTCAATAGAGAGCAACCACCGATTCAACAACCACCGATTCAACCACCACCAATTCAACAGAGAGCAACCACCGATTCAAACCAGAGATTCAACCAGCGATTCTTCAATTCTTGAGAGCAACCACCGATTCTTCAACAGAGCAACCACCGATTCTTCAACAACCACCGATTCTTCAACAGAGCAACCACCGATTCTTCAACAGAGAGCAACCACCAATTCAACAGAGAGCAACCACCGATTCAACAGAGAGCAACCACCGATTCTTCAATAGAGAACAATCACTGATTCTTCAACAGAGAGCAACCACCGATTCAACAGAGCCAGACCACCAATTCAACCACCGATTCTTCAAGCAACCACCGATTCTTCAACAGAGAGCAACCACCGATTCAAAGAGAGCAACCACCGATTCTTCAGAAGCAACCACCGATTCAACAGAGAAGCAACCACCAATTCAACAGAGAGCAACCACCGATTCAACAGAGAGCAACCACCGATTCTTCAATAGAGAGCAACCACCGATTCAACAGAGCAACCACCGATTCCAGCAACCACCGATTCTTCAACCACCGAGAGCAACCACCGATTCAACAGAGAGCAACCACCGATTCTTCAATAGAGAACAATCACTGATTCTTCAACAACCACCGAGAGAGCAACCACCGATTCAACAGAGCCAACCACCAATTCAACAGAGAGCAACCACCGATTCTTCAATAGAGAGCAACCACCGATTCTTCAGAGAGCAACATTCGATTCACAGAGAGCAACCACCGATTCTTCAACAGAGCAAGATTCAACAACAACCACTGATTCTTCAACAGAGAGCAACCACCGATTCTTCAATGAGAGCAACCACCGATTCAAAGCAACAACCGATTCAACAGAGAGCAACCACCGATTCAACAGAGAGCAACCACCGATTCAACAGAGAGCAACCACAGATTCAACAGAGAGCAACCACCGATTCTTCAACAGAGAGCAACCACCGATTCAACAGAGCAACCACCAATTCCAGAGCAACCACCGATTCTTCAACAGAGAGCAACCACCGATTCTTCAACAACCACCGATTCTTCAACAACCACCGATTCTTCAATGAGAGCAACCACCAATTCTTCAACAATTCTTCAAGAAAGCAACCACCGATTCAACAGAGAGCAACCACCAATTCAACAGAGAGCAACCACCGATTCTTCAATGAGAGCAACCACCGATTCTTCAACAGAGAGCAACCACCGATTCTTCAGAGAGCAACCACCGATTCTTCAACAGAGAGCAACCACCGATTCTTCAAGAGAGCAACCACCGATTCAACAGAGAGCAACCACCGATTCTTCAACAGAGAGCAACCACCGATTCAACCAACCCGATTCAACAGAGAGCAACCACCGATTCTTCAACAGAGAGCAACCACCAACCACCGATTCTTCAACAGAGAGCAACCACCGATTCTTCTTCAACCACCGATTCTTCAAGAGAGCAACCACCGATTCTTCAACAGAGAGCAACCACCGAATTCTTCAGAGAGCAACCACCGATTCAACAGAGAGCAACCACCGATTCAACAGAGAGCAACCACCGATTCAACAGAAGCAACCACCGATTCTTCAACCGAGCAACCACCGATTCAACGAGAGCAACCACCGATTCAACAGAGAGCAACCACCGATTCATCAGAGAGCAACCACCGATTCTTCAATAGAGAGCAACCACAGATTCTTCAACAGAGAGCAACCACAGATTCAACAGAGAGCAACCACCGATTCAACAGAGCCAGACCACCAATTCAACAGAGAGCAACCCGATACTTCAACAGAGAGCAACCACCGATTCAGTAGAGAGCAACCACCGATTCAACAGAGAGCAACCACCGATTCTTCAATAGAGAACAATCACTGATTCTTCAACAGAGAGCAACCACCGATTCAACAGAGCCAGACCACCAATTCAACAGAGCAACCACCGATTCTTCAATAGAGAGCAACCACCGATTCAACAGAGCAACCACCGCAGCAACCACCGATTCAACAGAGAGCAACCACCGATTCTTCAATGAGAGCAACCACCGATTCTTCAACAGAGAACAACCACCGATTCAACAGAGCAACCACCGATTCAACAGAGAGCAATTCGATTCAATAGAGAGCAACCACCGATTCTTCAACAGAGAGCAACCACCGATTCAACAGAGAGCAACCACCAATTCTTCAACAGAGAGCAACCACCGATTCAACAGAGCCAGACCACCAATTCAACAGAGAGCAACCACCGATACTTCAATAGAGAGCAACCACCGATTCAACAGAGAGCAACCACCGATTCAACAAGAGAGCAACCACCGATTCTTCAAGAGCAACCACCGATTCTTCAATAGAGAGCAACCACCGATTCTTCAACAGAGCAACCACCGATTCTTCAACCAACCACGATTCTTCAAGAGAGCAACCACCGATTCAACAGAGCCAGACCACCAATTCAACAGAGAGCAACCACCGATACTTCAATAGAGAGCAACCACCGATTCTTCAACAGAGCAACCACCGATTCTTCAACCAACCACCGATTCAATAGAGAACAACCACTGATTCTTCAACAGAGAGCAACCACCGATTCAACAGAGCCAGACCACCGATTCAACAGAGAGCAACCACCGATTCTTCACAGAGAGCAACCAGATTCAACCACCGATTCAACAGAGAGCAACCACCGATTCTTCAAGAAGCAACCACCGAGAACAACCACCGATTCAACAGAGAGCAACCACCGATTCAAGAGCAACCACCGATTCTTCAACAGAGAGCAACCACCGATTCTTCAATAGAGAGCAACCACCAATTCTTCAACAGAGAGCAACCACCGATTCAACAGAGCCAGACCACCAATTCAACAGAGAGCAACCCATTCCGATTCAATTCAACAGAGAGCAACCACCGATTCAACAAGAGAGCAACAACCACCGATTCTTCAACAGAGCAACCAATTCTTCAATGAGAGCAACCACTGATTCTTCAACAGAGAGCAACCACCAACCACCGATTCAACAGAGCCAGACCACCAATTCAACAGAAAGCAACCACCGATTCTTCAATAGAGAGCAACCACCGATTCAACAGAGAGCAACCACCGATTCAACAGAGAGCAACCACCGATTCTTCAACAGAGAGCAACCACCGATTCTTCAATAGAGAGCAACCACCGATTCTTCAACAGAGAGCAACCACCGATTCTTCAACCACCGATTCTTCAACAGAGAGCAACCACCGATTCAACAGAGCCAGACCACCAATTCAACAGAGAGCAACCACCGATTCTTCAACAGAGAGCAACCACCGATTCTTCAACAGAGAGCAACCACCAATTCTTCACAACCACCAATTCTTCAACAGAGAGCAACCACCGATTCAACAGAGCCAGACCACCAATTCAACAGAGAGCAACCACCGATACTTCAATAGAGAGCAACCACCGATTCAACAGAGAGCAACCACCGATTCAACAGAGAGCAACCACCGATTCAACAGAGAGCAACCACCGATTCTTCAACAGAGAGCAACCACCGATTCAACAGAGAGCAACCACCGATTCAACAGAGAGCAACCACCGATTCAACAGCAACCACCGATTCAGCAAGAGAGCAACCACCGATTCAACAGAGAGCAACCACCGATTCAACCACAATTCTTCAACAGAGAGCAACCACCGATTCAACAGAGAGCAACCACCGATTCAACAGAGAGCAACCACCGATTCTTCAACAGAGAGCAACCACCGATTCTTCAACAGAGAGCAACCACCGATTCTTCAACAGAGAGCAACCACCGATTCAACAGAGCCAGACCACCAATTCAACAACCAGATTCTTCAACCACCAACCACCTTCAACAGAGAGCAACCACCGATTCAACAGAGAGCAACCACCGATTCAACAGAGAGCAACCACCGATTCTTCAATAGAGAGCAACCCAATTCTTCAACTGAGAACAACCATTCTTCAACAGAGAGCAACCACCAATTCAACAGCAACCACCGATTCAACCATTCCAATTCAACAGCAACCACCGATTTCAACAGAGAGCAACCACCGATTCTTCAACAGAGAGCAACCACCGATTCAACAGAGAGCAACCACCGATTCAACAGAGCCAGACCACCGATTCTTCAATAGAGAGCAACCACCGATTCTTCAACAGAGAGCAACCACCGATTCAACAGAGAGCAACCACCAATTCTTCGCAGAGAGCAACCACCGATTCTTCAACAGAGAGCAACCACCGATTCAACAGAGAGCAACCACCGATTCTTCAACAGAGAACAACCACCGATTCTTCAACAGAGAGCAACCACCGATTCTTCAACAGAGAGCAACCACCGATTCAACAGAGAGCAACCACCGATTCTTCAACAGAGAGCAACCACCGATTCTTCAACAGAGAGCAACCACCGATTCTTCAACAGAGACCAACCAATTCAACAGAGAGCAACCACCGATTCTTCAACAGAGAGCAACCACCGATTCTTCAATAGAGAGCAACCACCAATTCTTCAACAGAGAGCAACCACCGATTCAACAGAGAGCAACCACCGATTCAACAGAGAGCAACCACCGATTCTTCAGAGAGCAACCACCGATTCACTTCAACCACCGATTCTTCAACAGAGGAGCAACCAACCACCGATTCAACAGAGAGCAACCACCGATTCAACAGAGAGCAACCACCGATTCTTCAACCGATTCTTCAAGAGCAACCACCGATTCTTCAAGAGAGCAACCACCAACCACCGATTCTTCACCGATTCAACAACAGCAACCACCGATTCTTCAACAGAGAGCAACCACCGATTCAACAGAGCCAGACCACCAATTCAACAGAGCAGCAACCATTCCGAGAGCAACCTTCAATGAGAAAGCAACCACCGATTCAACAGAGAGCAACCACCGATTCAACAGAGAGCAACCACCGATTCTTCAATAGAGAGCAACCACCGATTCTTCAACAGAGAGCAACCACCGATTCAACAGAGAGCAACCACCGATTCTTCAACAGAGAGCAACCACCGATTCAACAGAGAGCAACCACCGATTCTTCAACCACCGATTCAACAGAGAGCAACCACCGATTCTTCAAAGAACAACCACCGATTCAACCAACCACCGATTCTTCAAGAGCCAACCACCAATTCTTCAACAGAGAGCAACCACGATTCTTCAACAGAGAGCAACCACCGATTCAACAGAGAGCAACCACCGATTCTTCAATAGAGAACAATCACTGATTCTTCAACAGAGAGCAACCACCGATTCAACAGAGAGCAACCACCAATTCAACAGAGCAACCACCGATTCTTCAACAGAGAGCAACCACCGATTCTTCAACAGAGAGCAACCACCGATTCAACAGAGAGCAACCACCGATTCAACAGAGAGCAACCACCGATTCAACAGAGAGCAACCACCGATTCTTCCAGAGCAACCACCAATTCAACAGAGAGCAACCACCGATTCAACAGAGAGCAACCACCGATTCAACAGAGAGCAACCACCGATTCAACAAGAGAGCAACCACCGATTCTTCAACAGAGAGCAACCACCGATTCAACAGAGAGCAACCACCGATTCTTCAATAGAGAACAACCACTGATTCTTCAACAGAGAGCAACCACCGATTCAACAGAGCCAGACCACCAATTCAACAGAGAGCAACCACCGATACTTCAATAGAGAGCAACCACCGATTCAACAGAGAGCAACCACCGATTCAACAGAGAGCAACCACCGATTCTTCAATAGAGAGCAACCACCGATTCTTCAACAGAGAGCAATTCTTCAATCAGAGAGCAACCACCATTCTTCATTCTTCAACAGAGAGCAACCACCGATTCAACCAACCGATTCAAGAGAGCAACCACCGATTCAACAGAGAGCAACCACCGATTCTTCAAAGAGAGCAACCACCGATTCTTCAACAGAGAGCAACCCACCGATTCAACAGAGCAACCACCGATTCAACCACCGATTCTTCAAGAGAGCAACCACCGATTCAACAGAGAGCAACCACCGATTCTTCAACCACCGATTCTTCAACAGAGAGCAACCACCGATTCTTCAACAGAGAGCAACCACCGATTCTTCAACAGAGAGCAACCACCGATTCAACAAGAGAGCAACCACCAATTCAACAGAGCAACCACCGATTCAACAGAGAGCAACCACCGATTCTTCAGAGAGCAACCACCGATTCTTCAGAGAGGCAACCACCGATTCAACAACCAGCAACCACCGATTCTTCAACAGAGAGCAACCACCGATTCAACAGAGAGCAACCACCGATTCAACAACACCGATTCTTCGAGCAACCACCGATTCAACAGAGAGCAACCACCGATTCAACAGCAAGCAACCACCGATTCAACAGAGAGCAACCACCGATTCAACTTCAACCACCGATTCTTCAAGAGAGCAACCACCAATTCTTCAACAGAGAGCAACCACCGATTCTTCAATAGAGAGCAACCACCAATTCTTCAACAGAGAGCAACCACCGATTCAACAGAGCCAGACCACCAATTCAACAGAGAGCAACCACCGATTCTTCAAATGCAACCAGAGCAACCACCGATTCAACAGAGCAACCAACCAACCACGATTCAACAGAGAGCAACCACCGATTCAACAGAGAGCAACCACCGATTCTTCAATTCAAGAGAGCAACCAACCACAACCAGATTCTTCAACAGAGAGCAACCACCGATTCAACAGAGAGCAACCACCGATTCAACAGAGAGCAACCACCGATTCAACAGAGAGCAACCACCGATTCTTCAACCACCGATTCTTCAGAGCAACCACCGATTCAACGAGAGCAACCACCGATTCTTCAATAGAGAACAACCACCGATTCTTCAACAGAGGCAACCACCGATTCAACAGAGAGCAACCACCGATTCAGAGAGCAACCACCGATTCAACAGAGGCAACCACCGATTCAACCAGCAACCCGATCAACTTCACCGATTGAGAACAACCACCGATTCAACAGAGAGCAACCACCGATTCAACAGAGAGCAACCACCGATTCTTCCAACCACCGATTCTTCAACAGAGAGCAACCAATTCCACCGATTCACCGATTCAACAGAGAGCAACCACCGATTCAACAGAGAGCAACCACCGATTCTTCAATGAGAGCAACCACCGATTCTTCAACAGAGAGCAACCACCGATTCTTCAAGAGAGCAACCACCGATTCTTCAACAGAGAGCAACCACCGATTCTTCAACAGAGAGCAACCACCGATTCTTCAACAGAGAGCAACCACCAATTCTTCAATAGAGAGCAACCACCGATTCTTCAACAGAGAGCAACCACCGATTCAACAGAGAGCAACCACCGATTCAACAGAGCCAGACCACCAATTCAACAGAGAGCAACCACCGATTCTTCAACAGAGAGCAACCACCGATTCAATTCTTCAACGATTCTTCAGAGAGCAACCACCGATTCTTCAACAGAGAGCAACCACCGATTCTTCAGAGAGGCAACCACCGATTCAACAAGAGAGCAACCACCGATTCTTCAACAGAGAGCAACCACCGATTCAACAGAGCAACAACCACCGATTCAACAGAGGCAACCACCGATTCAACGAGAGCAACCACCGATTCTTCAATGAGAACAACCACTGATTCTTCAACAGAGAGCAACCACCGATTCAACAGAGCCAGACCACCAATTCAACAGAGAGCAACCACCGATTCTTCAATAGAGAGCAACCACCGATTCAACAGAGAGCAACCACCGATTCTTCAAATTCTTCAACAGAGAACAATCACTGATTCTTCAACAGAGAGCAACCACCAATTCTTCAACCACCGATTCAAGAGCAACCACCGATTCTTCAATGAGAGCAACACCGATTCTTCCAGATTCAACCACCGATTCAACAGAGCAACCACCGATTCAACAGAGAGCAACCACCGATTCAACAGAGAGCAACCACCGATTCAACAGAGAGCAACCACCGATTCAACAGAGAGCAACCACCGATTCTTCAATAGAGAACAATCACTGATTCTTCAACAGAGAGCAACCACCGATTCAACAGAGCCAGACCACCAATTCAACAGAAAGCAACCACCGATTCTTCAACAGAGAGCAACCACCGATTCAACAACAGAGAGCAACCACCGATTCTTCAGAGAGAGCAACCACCGATTCAACCACCGATTCAAGAGAGCAACCACCGATTCAACAGAGCAACAACCACCGATTCTTCAACAGAGAGCAACCACCGATTCTTCAACAGAGAGCAACCACCGATTCAACAGAGAGCAACCACCGATTCAACAGAGAGCAACCACCGATTCTTCAACAGCAGGCAATTCACCGATTCTTCAATAGAGAGCAACCACCGATTCTTCAACAGAGAGCAACCACCGATTCTTCAACAGAGAGCAACCACCGATTCTTCAGAGAGCAACCACCGATTCAACAGAGCAACCACCGATTCTTCAATGAGAGCAACCACCGATTCTTCAACAACCACCGATTCTTCAACCACCACCGATTCTTCAACAGCAACCACCGATTCAACCACCGATTCAACAGAGAGCAACCACCGATTCAAACCACCGATTCAACAGAGAGCAACCACCGATTCTTCAAGAGAGCAACCACCGATTCAACAGAGAAGCAACCACCATTCAACGAGCAACCACCGATTCAACAAGAGAGCAACCACCGATTCTTCAACAGAGAGCAACCACCAATTCTTCGCAATTCTTCAACGAGAGCAACCTTCATTCTTCAACAGCAACCACCGATTCAACAGAGAGCAACCACCGATTCAACAGACCAGATTCAACCACAACCACCGATTCTTCAACAGAGAGCAACCACCGATTCAGAGAGCAACCACCGATTCAACGAGAGCAACCACCGATTCTTCAATGAGAGCAACCACCGATTCTTCAACAGAAGCAACCACCGATTCTTCAACGAAGCAACCACCTTCAATTCAACAGAGAGCAACCACCGATTCTTCAACAGAGAGCAACCACCGATTCTTCAGAGAGCAACCACCGATTCTTCAAGAGAGCAACCACCGATTCTTCAACAGAGAGCAACCACCGATTCAACAGAGAGCAACCACCGATTCAACAGAGCAACCACACCCCGATTCTTCAACAGAGAGCAACCACCGATTCTTCAGAGCAACCACCGATTCTTCAACAGAGGCAACCACCGATTCAACAGAGAGCAACCACCGATTCTTCAACAGAGCAACAACCACCGATTCAACAGAGCAACCACCGATTCTTCAAACCAACCACGATTCTTCAACAGAAGCAACCACCGATTCAACAGAGAGCAACCACCGATTCAACAGAGCAACCACCGATTCTTCAATGAGCCAACCACCACCGATTCAACAGAGCAACCACCGATTCAACAGAGAGCAACCACCCGATTCAACGAGAGCAACCACCGATTCTTCAACAGAGAGAACAACCACTGATTCTTCAACAGAGAGCAACCACCGATTCAACAGAGCCAACCACCAATTCAACAGAGCAACCACCGATTCTTCAATTAGAGCAACCACCGATTCAACAGAGAGCAACCACCGATTTCAACAGATTCAAGCAACCAGCGATTCTTCAATAGAG
>CM072676.1:15357285-15412193 GCA_036884735.1 Huso huso
TAGAGAGCAACCACCGATTCAACAGAGAGCAACCACCGATTCAACAGAGAGCAACCACCGATTCAACAGAGAGCAACCACCGATTCTTCAATAGAGAGCAACCACCGATTCAACAGAGAGCAACCACCGATTCAACAGAGAGCAACCACCGATTCTTCAACAGAGAGCAACCACCGATTCTTCAATAGAGAGCAACCACCGATTCTTCAACAGAGAGCAACCACCGATTCTTCAATAGAGAGCAACCACCGATTCTTCAACAGAGAGCAACCACCGATTCAACAGAGAGCAACCACCGATTCAACAGAGAGCAAACCATTCTTCAAGAGAGCAACCACCGATTCTTCAACAGAGAGCAACCACCGATTCAACAGAGAGCAACCACCGATTCTTCAATAGAGAGCAACCACCGATTCTTCAACAGAGAGCAACCACCGATTCAACAGAGCCAGACCACCAATTCAACAGAGAGCAACCACCGATTCAACAGAGAGCAACCACCGATTCAACAGAGAGCAACCACCGATTCAACAGAGAGCAACCACGATTCTTCAACAGAGAGCAACCACCGATTCTTCAACAGAGAGCAACCACCGATTCAACAGAGAGCAACCACAATTCTTCAAACAGAGAGCAACCACCGATTCAACAGAGAGCAACCACCGATTCTTCAACAGAGAGCAACCAATTCAACAGAGAGCAACCACGATTCGATTCAACAGAGAGCAACCACCGATTCTTCAATAGAGAGCAACCACCGATTCTTCAACAGAGAGCAACCACCGATTCTTCAACAGAGAGCAACCACCGATTCTTCAATAGAGAGCAACCACCGATTCTTCAACAGAGAGCAACCACCGATTCAACAGAGAGCAACCACCGATTCAACAGAGAGCAACCACCGATTCAACAGAGAGCAACCACCGATTCTTCAATAGAGAGCAACCACCGATTCAACAGAGAGCAACCACCGATTCTTCAATAGAGAGCAACCACCGATTCAACAGAGAGCAACCACCGATTCAACAGAGAGCAACCACCGATTCAACAGAGAGAGCAACCACCGATTCTTCAACAGAGAGCAACCACCGATTCAACAGAGAGCAACCAACCCGATTCAACAGAGAGCAACCACCGATTCTTCAACAGAGAGCAACCACCGATTCTTCAAGAGAGCAACCACCGATTCTTCAACAGAGAGCAACCACCGATTCTTCAACAGAGAGCAACCAACCAGACAACCACCGATTCAACAGAGAGCAACCACCGATTCTTCAACAGAGAGCAACCACCGATTCTTCAGAGAGAGAACCACCACCAACAGAGAGCAACCACCGATTCAACAGAGAGCAACCACCGATTCTTCAATAGAGAGCAACCACCGATTCTTCAACAGAGAGCAACCACCGATTCAACAGAGAGCAACCACCGATTCTTCAGAGAGAGCAACCACCGATTCTTCAGAGAGCAACAACGAATTCAACAGAGAGCAACCACCGATTCAACAGAGAGAGCAACCACCGATTCTTCAACAGAGAGCAACCACCGATTCTTCAGAGAGCAACCACCGATTCTTCAACAGAGAGCAACCACCGATTCTTCAACAGAGAGCAACCAGATTCAACAGAGAGCAACCACCGATTCAACAGAGAGCAACCACCATTCTTCAACCAACCACCGATTCAACAGAGAGCAACCACCGATTCAACAGAGAGCAACCACCGATTCTTCAACAGAGAGCAACCACCGATTCTTCAACAGAGAGCAACCACCGATTCAACAGAGAGCAACCACCAATTCAACAGAGAGCAACCACCGATTCTTCAGAGCAAGAGCAACCACCGATTCTTCAACAGAGAGCAACCACCGATTCAACAGAGAGAGCAACCACCGATTCTTCAATAGAGAGCAACCACCGATTCTTCAACAGAGAGCAACCACCGATTCTTCAACAGAGAGCAACCACCGATTCTTCAGAGAGCAACCACCGATTCAACAGAGAGCAACCACCGATTCTTCAGAGAGCAACCAGAGAGAGCAACCACCGATTCTTCAATAGAGAACAATCACTGATTCTTCAACAGAGAGCAACCACCGATTCTTCAATAGAGAGCAACCACCGATTCTTCAACAGAGAGCAACCACCGATTCAACAGAGAGCAACCACCGATTCAACAGAGAGCAACCACCGATTCTTCAATAGAGAGCAACCACCGATTCTTCAACAGAGAGCAACCACCGATTCAACAGAGAGCAACCACCGATTCTTCAACAGAGAGCAACCACGATTCTTCAACAGAGAGCAACCACCGATTCAACAGAGAGCAACCAATTCAACAGAGAGCAACCACCGATTCTTCAACAGAGAGCAACCACCGATTCATTCTTCAACAGAGAGCAACCACCGATTCTTCAAGAGCAACCAACCACCGATTCAACAGAGAGCAACCACCGATTCAACAGAGAGCAACCACCGAGAACAATAGAGAGCAACCAGATTCTTCAACAGAGAGCAACCACCGATTCAACAGAGAGCAACCACCGATTCAGAGAGAACCACGATTCTTCAACAGAGAGCAACCACCGATTCAACAGAGAGCAACCACCGATTCAACAGAGAGCAACCACCGATTCTTCAGAGAGAACAACCACCGATTCAATAGAGAGCAACCACCGATTCTTCAATAGAGAGCAACCACCGATTCTTCAACAGAGCAACCACCAATTCTTCAACAGAGAGCAACCACCGAATTCAACAGAGAGCAACAACCACCGATTCAACAGAGAGCAACCACCGATTCTTCAACAGAGAGCAACCACCGATTCTTCAACAGAGCAACCACCGATTCAACAGAGAGCAACCACCGATTCAACAAGAGAGCAACCACCGATTCAACAGAGAGCAACCACCGATTCTTCAATAGAGAAACCAGAGAGAGCAACCACCGATTCTTCAATAGAGAGCAACCACCGATTCTTCAACAGAGAGCAACCACCGATTCAACAGAGAGCAACCACAGATTCAACAGAGAACAACCACCGATTCTTCAACAGAGAGCAACCACCAATTCTTCAATAGAGAGCAACCACCGATTCAACAGAGAGCAACCACCGATTCAACAGAGAGCAACCACCGATTCAACAGAGAGCAACCACCGATTCTTCAACAGAGAGCAACCACCGATTCTTCAACAGAGAGCAACCACCGATTCAACAGAGAGCAACCACCGATTCTTCAATAGAGAGCAACCAGATTCAACAAGAGCAACAACCGACCGATTCAACAGAGAGCAACCACCGATTCTTCAACAGAGAGCAACCACCGATTCTTCAACAGAGAGCAACCACCGATTCTTCAACAGAGAGCAACCACCGATTCAACAGAGAGCAACCACCGATTCAACAGAGAGAGCAACCACCGATTCTTCAACAGAGAGCAACCACCGATTCTTCAACAGAGAGCAACCACCGATTCAACAGAGAGCAACCACCGATTCAACAGAGAGCAACCACCGATTCTTCAATAGAGAGCAACCACCGATTCTTCAACAGAGAGCAACCACCGATTCAACAGAGAGCAACCACCGATTCAACAGAGAGCAACCACCGATTCAACAGAGAGCAAACGATTCTTCAACAGAGAGCAACCACCGATTCTTCAACAGAGAGCAACCACCGATTCTTCAACAGAGAGCAACCACCGATTCAACAGAGAGACCAATTCAACAGAGCAATTCGATTCAACAGAGAGCAACCACCGATTCTTCAACAGAGAGCAACCACCGATTCTTCAACAGAGAGCAACCACCGATTCTTCAACAGAGAGCAACCACCGATTCAACAGAGAGCAACCACCGATTCAACAGAGAGCAACCACCGATTCTTCAACAGAGAGCAACCACCGATTCTTCAATTCAACAGAGAGCAACCACCGATTCTTCAACAGAGAGCAACCACCGATTCAACAGAGAGCAACCACCGATTCTTCAATAGAGAGCAACCACCGATTCTTCAACAGAGAGCAAACCACCGATTCAACAGAGAGCAACCACCGATTCAACAGAGAGCAACCACCGATTCTTCAATAGAGAGCAACCACCGATTCTTCAACAAGAGAGAGCAACCACCGATTCAACAGAGAGCAACCACCGATTCAACAGAGAGCAACCACCGATTCTTCAACAGAGAGCAACCACCGATTCAACAGAGAGCAACCACCGATTCTTCAACAGAGAGCAACCACCGATTCTTCAACAGAGAGCAAACTGATTCGATTCAACAGAGAGCAACAACCACCGATTCAACAGAGAGCAACCACCGATTCTTCAACAGAGAGCAACCACCGATTCAACAGAGAGCAACCACCGATTCAACAGAGAGCAACCACCAACAGAGATTCTTCAACAGAGAGCAACCACGATTCTTCAACAGAGAGCAACCACCGATTCTTCAACAGAGAGCAACCACCGATTCAACAGAGAGCAACCACCGATTCTTCAATAGAGAGCAACCACCGATTCAACAGAGAGCAACCACCGATTCAACAGAGAGCAACCACCGATTCAACAGAGAGCAACCACCGATTCTTCAATAGAGAGCAACCACCGATTCTTCAACAGAGAGCAACCACCGATTCAACAGAGAGCAACCACCGATTCAACAGAGAGCAACCACCGATTCTTCAACAGAGAGCAACCACCGATTCAACAGAGAGCAACCACCGATTCTTCAACAGAGAGCAACCACCGATTCAACAGAGAGCAACCACCGATTCTTCAACAGAGAGCAACCACGATTCAACAGAGAGCAACCACCGATTCAACAGAGAGCAACCACCGATTCAACAGAGAGCAACCACCGATTCTTCAACAGAGAGCAACCACCGATTCTTCAATAGAGAGCAACCACCGATTCAACAGAGAGCAACCACCGATTCAACAGAGAGCAACCACCGATTCAACAGAGAGCAACCACCGATTCTTCAATAGAGAGCAAGCAACCACCGATTCAACAGAGAGCAACCACCGATTCTTCAATAGAGAGCAACCACTGATTCTTCAACAGAGAGCAACCACCGATTCAACAGAGAGCAACCACCAATTCAACAAGAGAGCAACCACCGATTCTTCAATAGAGAGCAACCACCGATTCTTCAAGAGAGCAACCACCGATTCTTCAACAGAGAGCAACCACCGATTCAACAAGAGATTCTTCAACCACCAATTCTTCAACAGAGAGCAACCACCGATTCAACAGAGAGCAACCACCGATTCTTCAAACAGAGAGCAACCACCGATTCAACAGAGAGCAACCACCGAATTCAACAGAGAGCAACCACCGATTCTTCAACAGAGAGCAACCACCGATTCTTCAACAGAGAGCAACCACCGATTCTTCAACAGAGAGCAACCACCGATTCTTCAACAGAGAGCAACCACCGATTCTTCAACAGAGAGCAACCACCGATTCAACAGAGAGCAACCACCGATTCAACAGAGAGCAACCACCGATTCTTCACCAATTCTTCAACAGAGAGCAACCACCGATTCTTCAACAGAGAGCAACCACCGATTTCAAATAGAGAGCAACCACCGATTCTTCAATAGAGAGCAACCACTGATTCTTCAACAGAGAGCAACCACCGATTCAACAGAGAGCAACCACCAATTCAACAGAGAGCAACCACCGATTCTTCAACAGAGAGCAACCACCGATTCAACAGAGAGCAACCACCGATTCTTCAACAGAGAGCAACCACCGATTCTTCAACAGAGAGCAACCACCGATTCTTCAATAGAGAGCACCACCGATTCTTCAGAGAGCAACCACCGATTCTTCAACAGAGAGCAACCACCGATTCAACAGAGAGCAACCACCGATTCTTCAACAGAGAGCAACCACCGATTCTTCAACAGAGAGCAAACCACCGATTCAACAGAGAGCAACAACCATTCGATTCAACAGAGAGCAACCACCGATTCTTCAACAGAGAGCAACCACCGATTCTTCAACAGAGAGCAACCACCGACGATTCAAGAGAGAGCAACCACCGATTCTTCAACAGAGAGCAACCACCGATTCTTCAACAGAGAGCAACCACCGATTCAACAGAGAGCAACCACCGATTCCAATAGAGAGCAACCACCGATTCTTCAATAGAGAGCAACCACCGATTCTTCAATAGAGAGCAACCACCGATTCAACAGAGAGCAACCACCGATTCTTCAACAGAGAGCAACCACCGATTCTTCAATAGAGAGCAACCACCGATTCAACAGAGAGCAACCACCGATTCAACAGAGAGCAACCACCGATTCTTCAACAGAGAGCAACCACCGATTCAACAGAGAGCAACCACCGATTCTTCAACAGAGAGCAACCACCGATTCTTCAACAGAGAGCAACCACGATTCTTCAATAGAGAGCAACCACCAATTCTTCAACAGAGAGCAACCACCGATTCAACAACAGAGAGCAACCACCGATTCAACAGAGAGAGCAACAACCACCGATTCAACAGAGAGCAACCACCGATTCTTCAACAGAGAGCAACCACCGATTCAACTTCAATTCAACAGAGAGCAACCACCGATTCAACAGAGAGCAACCACCGATTCAACAGAGAGCAACCACCGATTCTTCAACAGAGAGCAACCACCGATTCTTCAAGAGAGAGCAACCACCAATTCTTCAAAGAGAGAGCAACAATTCAACAGAGAGCAACCACCGATTCAACAGAGAGCAACCACCGATTCTTCAAAGAGAGCAACCACCGATTCTTCAACAGAGAGCAACCACCGATTCAACAGAGAGCAACCACCGATTCAACAGAGAGCAACCACCGATTCAACAGAGAGCAACCACCGATTCTTCAACAGATTCAACAGAACAACCACCGATCTTCAACAGAGAGCAACCACCGATTCTTCAACAGAGAGCAACCACCGATTCTTCAACAGAGAGCAACCACCGATTCAACAGAGAGCAACCACCCGATTCAACAGAGAGCAACCACCGATTCAACAGAGAGCAACCACCGATTCTTCAACAGAGAGCAACCACCGATTCAACAAGAGAGCAACCACCGATTCTTCAACAGAGAGCAACCACCGATTCTTCAACAGAGAGCAACCATTCTTCCAGAGAGATTCAACAGAGAGCAACCACCGATTCAACAGAGAGCAACCACCGATTCTTCAATAGAGAGCAACCACCGATTCAACAGAGAGCAACCACCGATTCAACAGAGAGCAACCACCGATTCTTCAACAGAGAGCAACCAATTCTTCAACAGAGAGCAACCACCGATTCAACAGAGAGCAACCACCGATTCAACAGAGAGCAACCAACCCATTCTTCAACAGAGAGCAACCACCGATTCTTCAACAGAGAGCAACCACCGATTCTTCAACAGAGAGCAACCACCGATTCTTCAACAGAGAGCAACCACCGATTTCTTCAGAGAGCAACCACCGATTCAACAGAGAGCAACCACCGATTCTTCAACAGAGAGCAACCACCGATTCTTCAACAGAGAGCAACCACCGATTCAACAGAGAGAAGCAACCACCGATTCAACAGAGAGCAACCACCGATTCTTCAACAGAGAGCAACCACCGATTCTTCAACAGAGAGCAACCACCGATTCAACAGAGAGCAACCACCGATTCAACAGAGAGCAACCACCGATTCTTCAACAGAGAGCAACCACCGATTCAACAGAGAGCAACCAACAGATTCAACAGAATTCAACAGAGAGCAACCACCGATTCAATAGAGAGCAACCACCGATTCAACAGAGAGCAACCACCGATTCTTCAATAGAGAGCAACCACCGATACTTCAACAGAGAGCAACCACCGATTCAACAGAGAGCAACCACCGATTCAACAGAGAGCAACCACCGATTCTTCAACAGAGAGCAACCACCGATTCAACAGAGAGCAACCACCGATTCTTCAACAGAGAGCAACCACCAATTCTTCAACAGAGAGCAACCACCGATTCTTCAATAGAGAGCAACCACCACCGATTCAACAGAGAGAGATTCAACAGACAACCACCGATTCAACAACAGAGAGCAACCACCGATTCTTCAACAGAGAGCAACCACCGATTCTTCAACAGAGAGCAACCACCGATTCAACAGAGAGCAACCACCGATTCTTCAATAGAGAGCAACCACCGATTCTTCAATAGAGAGCAACCACCGATTCAACAGAGAGCAACCACCGATTCTTCAATAGAGAGCAACCACCGATTCAACAGAGAGCAACCACCGATTCTTCAAGAGCAACCAGAGAGCAACCACCGATTCTTCAACAGAGAGCAACCACCGATTCTTCAACAGAGAGCAACCACCGATCTTCAACAGAGCAACCACCGATTCTTCAACAGAGAGCAACCACCGATTCTTCAACAGAGAGCAACCACCGATTCTTCAACAGAGAGCAACCACCGATTCTTCAACAGAGAGCAACCACCGATTCAACAGAGAGCAACCACCGATTCAACAGAGAGCAACCACCGATTCAACAGAGAGCAACCACCGATTCTTCAGAGAGCAACCACCGATTCTTCAACAGAGAGCAACCACCGATTCAACAGAGAGCAACCACCGATTCTTCAATAGAGAGCAACCACCGATTCTTCAACAGAGAGCAACCACCGATTCTTCAACAGAGAGCAACCACCGATTCTTCAACAGAGAGCAACCACCGATTCAACAGAGAGCAACCACCAATAGATTTTCTTCAACAGAGAGCAACCACCGATTCAACAGAGAGCAACCACCGATTCTTCAACAGAGAGCAACCACCGATTCTTCAACAGAGAGCAACCACCGATTCAACAGAGAGCAACCACCGATTCTTCAACAGAGAGCAACCACCGATTCAACAGAGAGCAACCACCGATTCAACAGAGAGCAACCACCGATTCAACAGAGAGCAACCACCGATTCAACAGAGAGAGAGCAACCACCGATTCTTCAACAGAGAGCAACCACCGATTCTTCAACAGAGAGCAACCACCGATCTTCTTCAAGAGAGAGCAACCACCGATTCTTCAATAGAGAGCAACCACCACCGATTCAACAGAGAACCAACCACCAATTCAACAGAGAGCAACCACCGATTCAACAGAGAGCAACCACCGATTCAACAGAGAGCAACCACCGATTCAACAAGAGAGCAACCACCGATTCAACAGAGAGCAACCCACGAATTCAACAGAGAGCAACCACCGATTCAACAGAGCAACCACCGATTCTTCAACAGAGAGCAACCACCGATTCTTCAACAGAGAGCAACCACCGATTCAACAGAGAGCAACCACCGATTCTTCAATAGAGAGCAACCACCTGATTCTTCAACAGAGAGCAACCACCGATTCAACAGAGAGCAACCACCGATTCAACAGAGAGCAACCACCGATTCTTCAACAGAGAGCAACCACCGATTCTTCAACAGAGAGCAACCACCGATTCAACAGAGAGCAACCACCGATTCTTCAATAGAGAACAACCACCGATTCTTCAACAGAGAGCAACCACCGATTCAACAGAGAGCAACCACCGATTCAACAGAGAGCAACCACCGATTCTTCAACAGAGAGCAACCACCGATTCTTCAACAGAGAGCAACCACCGATTCTTCAACAGAGAGCAACCACCGATTCAACAGAGAGCAACCACCGATTCAACAGAGAGCAACCACCGATTCAAAGAGAGAGCAACCACGATTCAACAGAGAGCAACCACCGATTCAACATAGAGAGCAACCACCGATTCTTCAATAGAGAGCAACCACCGATTCTTCAACAGAGAGCAACCACCGATTCAACAGAGAGCAAGATTCAACAACCACCGATTCTTCAACAGAGAGCAAACCGATTCTTCAACAGAGAGCAACCACCGATTCAACAGAGAGCAACCAACAGAGAGCAACCACCGATTCTTCAACAGAGAGCAACCACCGATTCTTCAACAGAGAGCAACCACCGAGATTCAACAGAGAGCAACCACCGATTCTTCAAAGAGAGATTCAAGCAACCACCGATTCAACAGAGAGCAACCACCGATTCAACAGAGAGCAACCACCGATTCTTCAACAGAGAGCAACCACCGATTCTTCAACAGAGAGCAACCACCGATTCTTCAACAGAGAGCAACCACCGATTCTTCAACAGAGAGCAACCACCGATTCTTCAACAGAGAGCAACCACCAATTCTTCAACAGAGAGCAACCACCGATTCAACAGAGAGCAACCACCGATTCTTCAATAGAGAGCAACCACCGATTCTTCAACAGAGAGCAACCACCGATTCAACAGAGAGCAACCACCGATTCAACAGAGAGCAAACCACCGATTCTTCAACAGAGAGCAACCACCGATTTCAACAGAGAGCAACCACCGATTCTTCAACAGAGAGCAACCACCGATTCTTCAACAGAGAGCAACCACCCGATTCAACAGAGAGCAACCACCGATTCAACAGAGAGCAACCACCGATTCTTCACAGAGAGCAACCACCGAATTTCAACAGAGAGCAACCACCGATTCAACAGAGAGCAACCACCGATTCAACAGAGAGCAACCACCGATTCAACAGAGAGCAACCACCGACCAACAGAGAGCAACCCGATTCAACAGAGAGCAACCACCGATTCTTCAAAGAGAGAACAACCCGATTCAACAGAGAGCAACCACCGATTCAACAGAGAGCAACCACCGATTCAACAGAGAGCAACCACCGATTCTTCAACAGAGAGCAACCACCGATTCTTCAACAGAGAGCAACCACCGATTCAACAGAGAGCAACCACCGATTCAACAAGAGAGCAACCACCGATTCTTCAATAGAGAACAACCACGATTCTTCAACAGAGAGAACCACCGATTCAACAGAGAGCAACCACCGATTCTTCAATAGAGAGCAACCACCGATTCTTCAACAGAGAGCAACCACCGATTCAACAGAGAGCAACCACCGATTCTTCAACAGAGAGCAACCACCGATTCTTCAACAGAGAGCAACCACCGATTCTTCAACAGAGAGCAACCACCGATTCAACAGAGAGCAAGAGCAACAACCACCGATTCAACAGAGAGCAACCACCGATTCTTCAACAGAGAGCAACCACCGATTCTTCAACAGAGAGCAACCACCGATTCAACAGAGAGCAACCACCGATTCAACAGAGAGCAACCACCGATTCAACAGAGAGCAACCACCGATTCAACAGAGAGCAACCACCGATTCTTTCATTCAAGAGAGCAAACCACCGATTCTTCAACAGAGAGCAACAACCGACCGATTCAACAGAGAGCAACCACCGATTCAACAGAGAGCAACCAAATTCAATTCAACAGAGAGCAACCACCGATTCTTCAACAGAGAGCAACCACCGATTCAACAGAGAGCAACCATTCAATTCAACCACCCGATTCAGAGAGCAACCACCGATTCTTCAGAGAGAGAGCAACCACCGATTCAAGAGAGAACAACCACCGATTCAACAAGAGAGAGCAACCACCGATTCAACAGAGAGCAACCACCGATTCTTCAATAGAGAGCAACCACCGATTCTTCAAAGAGAGCAACCACGATTCAACAGAGAGCAACCACCGATTCAACAGAGAGCAACCACCGATTCTTCAACAGAGAGCAACCACCGATTCTTCAAAGAGAGAACAACCATTCGATTCAACAGAGAGCAACCACCGATTCTTCAACAGAGAGCAACCACCGATTCAACAGAGAGCAACCACCGATTCTTCAGAGAGCAACCACCGATTCAACAGAGAGCAACCACCGATTCAACAGAGAGCAACCACCGATTCTTCAAAGAGAGCAACCACCGATTCTTCAACAGAGAGCAACCACCGATTCAAATAGAGAGCAACCACCGATTCAACAGAGAGCAACCACCGATTCAACAGAGAGCCAACCGATTCAACAGAAACCACCGATTCTTCAACAGAGAGCAACCACCGATTCTTCAAACCAGAGAGCAAAGCAACCCGATTCAACAGAGAGCAACCACCGATTCTTCAATAGAGAGCAACCACCGATTCTTCAACAGAGAGCAACCACCACCGATTCAACAGAGAGCAACCACCGATTCAACAGAGAGCAACCACCGATTCTTCAACAGAGAGCAACCACCGATTCAACAGAGAGCAACCACCGATTCAACAGAGAGCAACCACCGATTCAACAAGAGAGCAACCACCGATTCTTCAACAGAGAGCAACCACCGATTCTTCAACAGAGAGCAACCACCGATTCAACAGAGAGCAACCACCGATTCAACAGAGAGCAACCACCGATTCAACAGAGAGCAACCACCGATTCTTCAACAGAGAGCAACCACCGATTCTTCAACAGAGAGCAACCACCGATTCAACAGAGAGCAACCACCGATTCAACAGAGAGCAACCAGAATTCAACAGAGAGCAACCACCGATTCTTCAACAGAGAGCAACCGATTCTTCAACAGAGAGCAACCACCGATTCAACAGAGAGCAACCACCGATTCAACAGAGAGCAACCACCGATTCTTCAACAGAGAGCAACCACCGATTCTTCAACAGAGAGCAACCACCACCGATTCAACAGAGAGCAACCACCGATACTTCAACAGAGAGCAACCACCGATTCAACAGAGAGCAACCACCGATTCAACAAGAGAGCAACCACCGATTCTTCAACAGAGAGCAACCACCAATTCTTCAACAGAGAGCAACCACCGATTCTTCAATAGAGAGCAACCACCGATTCTTCAACAGAGAGCAACCACCGATTTCTTCAACAGATTCTTCAGCAAACCACCGATTCAACAGAGAGCAACCACCGATTCTTCAATAGAGAGCAACCACCGATTCTTCAACAGAGAGCAACCACCGATTCAACAGAGAGCAACCACCAATTCAACAGAGAGCAACCACCGATTCTTCAATAGAGAACAACCACCAACCATTCAACAGAGAGCAACCACCGATTCTTCAACAGAGAGCAACCACCGATTCTTCAACAGAGAGCAACCACCGATTCTTCAAGAGAGCAACAACAGAGAGATTCTTCAATAGAGAGCAACCACCGATTCTTCAACAGAGAGCAACCACGATTCAACAGAGAGCAACCACCGATTCAACAAGAGAGCAACCACCGATTCAACAGAGAGCAACCACCGATTCAACAGAGAGCAACCACCGATTCTTCAATAGAGAGCAACCACCGATTCTTCAACAGAGAGAGCAACCACCGATTCAACAGAGAGCAACCACCGATTCAACAGAGAGCAACCACCGATTCAACAGAGAGCAACCACCGATTCTTCAACAGAGAGCAACCACCGATTCTTCAACAGAGAGCAACCACCGATTCTTCAATAGAGAGCAACCACCGATTCTTCAACAGAGAGCAACCACCGATTCAACAGAGAGCAACCACCAATTCAACAGAGAGCAACCACCGATTCTTCAATAGAGAGCAACCAACCGATTCAACAGAGAGCAACCACCGATTCTTCAACAGAGAGCAACCACCGATTCTTCAACAGAGAGCAACCAGATTCAACAAACAACCACCGAATTCAACAGAGAGCAACCACCGATTCAACAGAGAGCAACCACCGATTCTTCAACAGAGAGCAACCACCGATTCAACAAGAGAGCAACCACCGATTCAACAGAGAGCAACCACCGATTCTTCAAGAGAGAGCAACCACCGATTCTTCAACAGAGAGCAACCACCGATTCTTCAACAGAGAGCAACCACCGATTCTTCAACAGAGAGCAACCACCGATTCAACAGAGAGCAACCACCGATTCTTCAACAGAGAGCAACCACCGATTCTTCAGAGAGCAACCACCGATTCTTCAGAGAGCAACAACCACTTCAATTCTTCAACAGAGAGCAACCACCGATTCTTCAACAGAGAGCAACCACCGATTCAACAGAGAGCAACCACCGATTCTTCAGAGAGCAACCACCCGATTCTTCAACAGAGAGCAACCACCGATTCTTCAACAGAGAGCAACCACCGATTCAACAGAGAGCAACCACCGATTCTTCAACAGAGAGCAACCACCGATTCTTCAACAGAGAGCAACCACCGATTCAACAGAGAGCAACAACAGAGATTCTTCATTCTTCAAGAGAGCAACCACCAATTCAAGAGAGCAACCACCGATTCAACAGAGAGCAACCACCGATTCAACAGAGAGCAACCACCGATTCTTCAACAGAGAGCAACCACCGATTCTTCAACAGAGAGAGCAACCACCGATTCAACAGAGAGCAACCACCGATTCAACAGAGAGCAACCACCGATTCAACAGAGAGCAACCACCGATTCTTCAACAGAGAGCAACCACCGATTCAACAGAGAGCAACCACCGATTCAACAGAGAGCAACCACCAATTCTTCAATAGAGAGCAACCACCGATTCTTCAACAGAGAGCAACCACGATTCTTCAATAGAGAGCAACCACCGATTCTTCAACAGAGAGCAACCACCGATTCAACAGAGCCAACCACCAATTCAACAGAGAGCAACCACCGATACTTCAATAGAGAGCAACCACCGATTCAACAGAGAGCAACCACCGATTCTTCAATAGAGAGCAACCACTGATTCTTCAACAGAGAGCAACCACCGATTCAACAGAGAGCAACCACCGATTCTTCAATAGAGAGCAACCACCGATTCTTCAACAGAGAGCAGCCGATTCTTCACAGATTCAACAAGAGAGCAACCACCGATTCAACAGAGAGCAACCACCGATTCTTCAACAGAGAGCAACCACCGATTCTTCAACAGAGAGCAACCACCGATTCTTCAACAGAGAGCAACCACCGATTCAACAGAGAGCAACCACCGATTCAACAGAGAGCAACCACCGATTCAACAGAGAGCAACCACCGATTCTTCAATAGAGAGCAACCACCGATTCTTCAACAGAGAGCAACCACCGATTCAACAAGAGAGCAACCACCGATTCAACAGAGAGCAACCACCGATTCTTCAACAGAGAGCAACCACCGATTCTTCAACAGAGAGCAACCACCGATTCTTCAATAGAGAGCAACCACCGATTCAACAGAGAGCAAACCATTCTTCAACAGAGAGCAACCACCGATTCAACAGAGAGCAACCACCGATTCTTCAAGAGAGCAACCACCGATTCAACAGAGAGCAAGAGAGCAACCACCGATTCTTCAATAGAGAGCAACCACCGATTTCAACAAGAGCAACCAGAGATTCAACAGAGAGCAACCACCGATTCAACAGAGAGCAACCACCGATTCAACAAGAGAGCAACCACCGATCTTCAACAGAGAGCAACCACCGATTCTTCAACAGAGAGCAACCACCGATTCTTCAACAGAGAGCAACCACCGATTCAACAGAGAGCAACCACCGATTTCAACAGAGAGCAACCACCGATTCTTCAACAGAGAGCAACCACCGATTCAACAGAGAGCAACCACCGATTCAACAGAGAGAGCAACCACCGATTCAACAGAGAGCAACCACCGATTCTTCAACAGAGAGCAACCACCGATTCAACAGAGCAACCACCGATTCTTCAACAGAGAGCAACCACCGATTCTTCAACAGAGAGCAACCACCGATTCAACAGAGAGCAACCACCGATTCAACAGAGAGCAACCAGATTCAAGAGAGAGCAACCACCGATTCTTCAACAGAGAGCAACCACCGATTCTTCAAGAGAGATTCAACAGAGAGCAACCGATTCTTCAATAGAGAGAGCAACCACCGATTCTTCAACAGAGAGCAACCACCGATTCAACAGAGAGCAACCACCGATTCAACAGAGAGCAACCACCGATTCTTCAACAGAGAGCAACCACCGATCTTCAACAGAGAGCAACCACCGATTCAACAGAGAGCAACCACCGATTCTTCAACAGAGAGCAACCACCGATTCTTCAATAGAGAGCAACCACCGATTCAACAGAGAGCAACCACCGATTCTTCAATAGAGAGCAACCACCGATTCTTCAACAGAGAGCAACCACCGATTCAACAGAGAGCAACCACCGATTCAACAGAGAGCAACCACCGATTCTTCAATAGAGAGCAACCACCGATTCAACAGAGAGCAACCACCGATTCTTCAACAGAGAGCAACCACCGATTCAACAGAGAGCAACCACCGATTCTTCAACAGAGAGCAACCACCGATTCTTCAACAGAGAGCAACCACCGATTCTTCAACAGAGAGCAACCACCGATTCAACAACAGAGAGCAACCACCGATTCAACAGAGAGCAACCACCGATTCAACAGAGAGCAACCACCGATTCAACAGAGAGCAACCACCGATTCTTCAATAGAGAGCAACCACCGATTCTTCAACAGAGAGCAACCACCGATTCAACAGAGAGCAACCACCGATTCAACAGAGAGCAACCACCGATTCTTCAACAGAGAGCAACCACCGATTCTTCAACAGAGAGCAACCACCGATTCAACAGAGAGCAACCACCAATTCTTCAACAGAGAACAGACCACCATTCAGAGAGCAATTCGATTCAACAGAGAGCAACCACCGATTCAACAGAGAGCAACCACCGATTCTTCAATAGAGAGCAACCACCGATTCTTCAACAGAGAGCAACCACCGATTCAACAGAGAGCAACCACCGATTCAACAGAGAGCAACCACCGATTCTTCAATAGAGAGCAACCACCGATTCTTCAACAGAGAGCAACCACCGATTCAACAGAGAGCAACCACCGATTCAACAGAGAGCAACCACCGATTCTTCAACAGAGAGCAACCACCGATTCTTCAACAGAGAGAACAACCACCGATTCAACAGAGAGCAACCACCGATTCTTCAACAGAGAGCAACCACCGATTCTTCAACAGAGCAACCAACCAACAGACCGATTCAACAGAGAGCAACCACCGATTCTTCAACAGAGAGCAACCACCGATTCTTCAACAGAGAGCAACCACCGATTCTTCAACAGAGAGCAACCACCGATTCAACAGAGAGCAACCACCGATTCTTCAACAGAGAGCAACCACCGATTCAACAGAGCCAGACCACCAATTCAACAGAGAGCAACCACCGATTCTTCAACAGAGAGCAACCACCGATTCTTCAGAGAGCAACCAGAGAACAACCAACAGATTCTTCAACAGAGAGCAACCACCGATTCTTCAACAGAGAGAGCAACCACCGATTCAACAGAGAGCAACCACCGATTCTTCAACAGAGAGCAACCACCGATTCTTCAACAGAGAGCAACCACCGATTCAACAGAGAGCAACCACCGATTCAACAGAGAGCAACCACCGATTCAACAGAGAGCAACCACCGATTCTTCAACAGAGAGCAACCACCGATTCTTCAACAGAGAGCAACCACCGATTCAACAGAGAGCAACCACCGATTCAACAGAGAGCAACCACCGATTCAACAGAGAGCAACCACCGATTCAACAGAGAGCAACCACCGATTCTTCAAGAGAGCAACCACCGATTCAACAGAGAGCAACCACCGATTCTTCAACAGAGAGCAACCACCGATTCTTCAACAGAGAGCAACCACCGATTCTTCAACAGAGAGCAACCACCGATTCAACAGAGAGCAACCACCGATTCTTCAATAGAGAGCAACCACTGATTCTTCAACAGAGAGCAACCACCGATTCAACAGAGAGCAACCACCGATTCAACAGAGAGCAACCACCGATTCTTCAATAGAGAGCAACCACCGATTCTTCAACAGAGAGCAACCACCCGATTCAACAGAGAGCAACCACCGATTCAACAGAGAGCAACCACCGATCTTCAACAGAGAGCAACCACCATTCTTCAACAGAGAGCAACCACCGATTCAACAGAGAGCAACCACCGATTCTTCAATAGAGAGCAACCACCGATTCTTCAACAGAGAGCAACCACCGATTCAACAGAGAGCAACCACCGATTCTTCAACAGAGAGCAACCACCGATTCAACAATAGAGAGCAACCAACCACCGATTCAACAGAGAGCAACCACCGATTCTTCAATAGAGAGCAACCACCGATTCTTCAACAGAGAGCAACCACCGATTCTTCAAAGAGAGAGCAACCACCGATTCAACAGAGAGCAACCACCGATTCTTCAGAGAGAACCAACCACCGATTCAACAGAGAGCAACCACCGATTCTTCAGAGAGCAACCACCGATTCTTCAACAGAGAGCAACCACCGATTCTTCAACAGAGAGCAACCACGATTCAACAGAGAGCAACCACCGATTCTTCAGAGAGCAACCACCGATTCTTCAACAGAGAGCAACCACCGATTCTTCAACAGAGAGCAACCACCACCGATTCAACAGAGAACAAACAACAGAGAGCAACCACCGATTCAACAGAGAGCAACCACCGATTCAACAGAGAGCAACCACCGATTCAACAGAGAGCAACCACCGATTCTTCAATAGAGAGCAACCACCGATTCTTCAACAGAGAACCAACCAGATTCAACAGAGAGAACAACCACCGATTCAACAGAGAGCAACCACCGATTCTTCAACAGAGAGCAACCACCGATTCTTCAACAGAGAGCAACCACCGATTCAACAGAGAGCAACCACCGATTCAACAGAGAGCAACCACCGATTCTTCAACAGAGAGCAACCACCGATTCTTCAACAGAGAGCAACCACCGATTCAACAGAGAGCAACCACCGATTCAACAGAGAGCAACCACCGATTCAACAGAGAGCAACCACCGATTCAACAGAGAGCAACCACCGATTCAACAGAGAGCAACCACCGATTCTTCAACAGAGAGCAACCACCGATTCTTCAACAGAGAGCAACCACCGATTCAAACAGAGCAACCACCGATTCACAAGAGCAACCACCGATTCAACAGAGAGCAACCACCGATTCTTCAACAGAGAGCAACCACCGATTCTTCAACAGAGAGCAACCACCGATTCTTCAACAGAGAGCAACCACCGATTCAACAGAGAGCAACCACCGATTCAACAGAGAGCAACCACCGATTCTTCAACAGAGAGCAACCACCGATTCTTCAACAGAGAGCAACCACCGATTCTTCAACAGAGAGCAACCACCGATTCTTCAACAGAGAGCAACCACCGATTCAACAGAGAGCAACCACCGATTCAACAGAGAGCAACCACCGATTCAACAGAGAGCAACCAGACCTTCAAACAACAGAGAGCAACCACCGATTCAACAGAGAGCAACCACCGATTTCAACAGAGAGCGATTCTTCAATAGAGAGCAACCATTCTTCAACAGAGAGCAACCACCGATTCTTCAACAGAGAGCAACCACCGATTCAACAGAGAGCAACCACCGATTCAACAGAGAGCAACCACCGATTCTTCAATAGAGAGAGCAACCACCGATTCTTCAACAGAGAGCAACCACCGATTCAACAGAGAGCAACCACCGATTCAACAGAGAGCAACCACCGATTCTTCAACAGAGAGAGATTCAACCACCAATTCGATTCAACAGAGAGCAACCACCGATTCTTCAACAGAGAGCAACCACCGACTTCAACAGAGAGCAACCAATTCAGAGAGCAACCACCGATTCTTCAACAGAGAGCAACCACCGATTCTTCAACAGAGAGCAACCACCGATTCTTCAAAGAGAGAGCAACCACCGATTCAACAGAGAGCAACCACCGATTCAACAGAGAGCAACCACCGATTCTTCAACAGAGAGCAACCACCCGATTCAACAGAGAGCAACCACCGATTCTTCAATAGAGAGCAACCACTGATTCTTCAACAGAGAGCAACCACCGATTCTTTCAACAGAGAGCAACCACCCGATTCTTCAAGAGAGCAACCAATTCTTCAATAGAGAGCAACCACCGATTCAACAGAGAGCAACCACCGATTCTTCAACAGAGAGCAACCACCGATTCTTCAACAGAGAGCAACCACCGATTCATTCGATTCAACAGAGAGCAACCACCGATTCAACAGAGAGCAACCACCGATTCTTCAACAGAGAGCAACCACCGATTCTTCAACAGAGAGCAACCACCGATTCAACAGAGAGCAACCACCGATTCAACAGAGAGCAACCACCGATTCTTCAACAGAGAGCAACCACCGATTCTTCAACAGAGAGCAACCACCGATTCAACAGAGAGCAACCACCGATTCTTCAATAGAGAGCAACCACCGATTCTTCAACAGAGAGCAACCACCGATTCAACAAGAGAGCAACCACCGATTCAACAGAGAGCAACCACCGATTCTTCAACAGAGAGCAACCACCGATCTTCAACAGAGAGCAACCACCGATTCTTCAACAGAGAGCAACCACCTGATTCTTCAACAGAGAGCAACCACCGATTCTTCAAGAGAGAGCAACCACCGATTCAACAGAGAGCAACCACCGATTCAACAGAGAGCAACCACCGATTCTTCAACAGAGAGCAACCACCGATTCAACAGAGAGCAACCACCGATTCTTCAACCAACCACCGATTCTTCAACAGAGAGCAACCACCGATTCTTCAACAGAGAGCAACCACCGATTCAACAGAGAGCAACCACCGATTCAACAGAGAGCAACCACCGATTCTTCAACAGAGAGCAACCACCGATTCAACAGAGAGCAACCACCGATTCAACAGAGAGCAACCACCGATCTTCAACAGAGAGCAACCACCGATTCTTCAACAGAGAGCAACCACCGATTCTTCAACAGAGAGCAACCACCGATTCTTCAACAGAGAGCAACCACCGATTCAACAGAGAGCAACCACCACCGATTCAACAGAGAGCAACCACCGATTCAACAGAGAGCAACCACCGATTCTTCAACAGAGAGCAACCACCGATTCTTCAACAGAGAGCAACCACCGATTCTTCAAAGAGAGAGCAACCACCGATTCTTCAACAGAGAGCAACCACCGATTCTTCAAGAGAGCAACCACCGACTTCAACAGAGAGCAACCCACCGATTCAACAGAGAGCAACCACCGATTCAACAGAGAGCAACCACCGATTCTTCAAGAGAGCAACCACCGATTCAACAGAGAGCAACCACCGATTCAACAGAGAGCAACCACCGATTCTTCAACAGAGAGCAACCACCGATTCTTCAAAGAGAGCAACCAACAGAGCCAACCACCGATTCAACAGAGAGCAACCACCGATTCTTCAAAGAGAGCAACCACCGATTCTTCAACAGAGAGCAACCACCGATTCAACAGAGAGAGCAACCACCGATTCAACAAGAGAGCAACCACCGATTCTTCAATAGAGAGCAACCACCGATTCTTCAACAGAGAGCAACCACCGATTCAACAGAGAGCAACCACCGATTCTCTTCAACAGAGAGCAACCACCGATTCTTCAACAGAGAGCAACCACCGATTCTTCAACAGAGAGCAACCACCGATTCTTCAACAGAGAGCAACCGATTCGATTCAACAGAGAGCAACCACCGATTCAACAGAGAGCAACCACCGATTCTTCAACAGAGAGCAACCACCGATTCTTCAACAGAGAGCAACCACCGATTCAACAGAGAGCAACCACCGATTCCAGAGAGCAACCATTCAACAGAGAGCAACCACCGATTCTTCAATAGAGAGCAACCACCGATTCTTCAACAGAGAGCAACCACCGATTCAATAGAGAGAGCAACCACCGATTCTTCAAGAGAACCAACCACCGATTCAACAGAGAACAACCACCGATTCAACAAGAGAGCAACCACCGATTCTTCAATAGAGAGCAACCACCGATTCAACAGAGAGCAACCACCGATTCTTCAACAGAGAGCAACCACCGATTCTTCAACAGAGAGCAACCACCGATTCAACAGAGAGAGCAACCACCGATTCAACAGAGAGCAACCACCGATTCAACAGAGAGCAACCACCGATTCAACAACAGAGAGCAACCACCGATTCAACAGAGAGCAACCACCGATTCAACAGAGAGCAACCACCGATTCTTCAACAGAGAGCAACCACCGATTCTTCAACAGAGAGCAACCACCGATTCGATTCAACAGAGAGCAACCACCGATTCTTCAACAGAGAGCAACCACCGATTCAACAGAGAGCAACCACCGATTCAACAGAGAGCAACCACCGATTCTTCAACAGAGAGCAACCACCGATTCAACAGAGAGCAACCACAACCACCAGAGAGATTCTTCAACAGAGAGCAACCACCGATTCAACAGAGAGCAACCACCGATTCTTCAACAGAGAGCAACCACCGATTCTTCAATAGAGAGCAACCACCGATTCTTCAAAGAGAGAGCAACCACCGATTCAACAGAGAGCAAACCACCGATTCAACAGAGAGCAACCAACCAACAGATTCTTCAACAGAGAGCAACCACCGATTCTTCAACAGAGAGCAACCACCACCGATTCAACAGAGAGCAACCACCCGATCAACAGAGAGCAACCACCGATTCTTCAACAGAGAGCAACCACGATTCTTCAAACCGATTCAACAGAGAGCAACCACCACCGATTCAACAGAGAACAACCGATTCAATTCAACAGAGAGCAACCAGCAACCACCTTCAACAGAGAGCAACCACCGATTCTTCAACAGAGAGCAACCACCGATTCAACAGAGAGCAACCACCGATTCAACAGAGAGCAACCACCGATTCAACAGAGAGCAACCACCGATTCTTCAATAGAGAGCAACCACCGATTCTTCAACAGAGAGCAACCACCCGATTCAACAGAGAGCAACCACCGATTCAACAGAGAGCAACCACCGATTCTTCAACAGAGAGCAACCACCGATTCTTCAACAGAGAGCAACCACCGATTCTTCAACAGAGAGCAACCACCGATTCTTCAACAGAGAGCAACCACCGATTCTTCAACAGAGAGCAACCACCGATTCAACAGAGAGCAACCACCGATTCAACAGAGAGCAACCACCGATTCTTCAATAGAGAGCAACCACCGATTCTTCAACAGAGAGCAACCACCGATTCTTCAACAGAGAGCAACCACCGATTCAACAGAGAGCAACCACCGATTCTTCAACAGAGAGCAACCAGATTCTTCAACCAACCACCGATTCAACAATAGAGAGCAACCACCGATTCTTCAACAGAGAGCAACCACCGATTCAACAGAGAGCAACCACCGATTCAACAGAGAGCAACCACCGATTCAACAGAGAGCAACCACCGATTCTTCAGAGAGCAACCACCGATTCAACAGAGAGCAACCACCGATTCATTCAAGAGAGAACAACCACCGATTCAAACAGAGAGCAACCACCGATTCTTCAACAGAGAGAACAACCACTGATTCTTCAACAAGAGAGCAACCACCGATTCTTCAAGAGAGAGCAACCACCGATTCAACAATAGAGAGCAACCACCGATTCAACAGAGAGCAACCACCGATTCAACAGAGAGCAACCACCGATTCTTCAAGAGAGCAACCACCATTCTTCAACAGAGAGCAACCACCGATTCTTCAACAGAGAGCAACCACCATTCGATTCAACAGAGAGCAACCACCGATTCTTCAACAGAGAGCAACCACCGATTCTTCAGAGAGAGCAACCACCGATTCAACAGAGAGCAACCACCGATTCAACAGAGAGCAACCACCGATTCTTCAACAGAGAGCAACCACCGATTCTTCAATAGAGAGCAACCACCGATTCTTCAACAGAGAGAGCAACCACCGATTCTTCAACAGAGAGCAACCACCGATTCAACAGAGAGCAACCACCGATTCAACAGAGAGAACCACCGATTCTTCAAATAGAGAGCAACCACCGATTCAACAGAGAGCAACCACCGATTCAACAGAGAGCAACCACCGATTCAACAGAGAGCAACCACCGATTCAATAGAGAGAGCAACCACCGATTCTTCAACAGAGAGCAACCACCGATTCTTCAAGAGAGCAACCACCGATTCAACAGAGAGCAACCACCGATTCAACATAGAGAGCAACCACTGATTCTTCAACAGAGAGCAACCACCGATTCTTCAAGAGAGAGCAACCACCACCGATTCAACAGAGAGCAACCACCGATTCTTCAATAGAGAGCAACCACCGATTCTTCAACAGAGAGCAACCACCGATTCAACAGAGAGCAACCACCGATTCAACAGAGCCAGACCACCAATTCAACAGAGAGCAACCACCGATACTTCAATAGAGAGCAACCACCGATTCTTCAACAGAGAGCAACCACCGATTTCAACAGAGAGCAACCACCGATTCAACAGAGAGCAACCACCGATTCAACAGAGAGCAACCACCGATTCTTCAATAGAGAGCAACCACCGATTCTTCAACAGAGAGCAACCACCGATTCAACAGAGAGCAACCACCGATTCAACAGAGAGCAACCACCGATTCAACAGAGAGCAACCACCGATTCTTCAACAGAGAGCAACCACCGATTCTTCAACAGAGAGCAACCACCGATTCTTCAACAGAGAGCAACCACCGATTCAACAGAGAGCAACCACCGATTCAACAGAGAGCAACCACCAATTCAACAGAGAGCAACCACCGATACTTCAACAGAGAGCAACCACCGATTCAACAGAGAGCAACCACCGATTCAACAGAGAGCAACCACCGATTCTTCAACAGAGAGCAACCACCACCGATTCAACAGAGAGCAACCACCGATTCAACAGAGAGCAACCACCGATTCAACAGAGAGCAACCACCGATTCTTCAGAGAGCAACCACCGATTCAACAGAGAGCAACCACCGATTCTTCAACAGAGAGCAACCACCGATTCTTCAACAGAGAGCAACCACCGATTCTTCGATTCAACAGAGAGCAACCACCGATTCTTCAACAGAGAGCAACCACCGATTCTTCAACAGAGAGCAACCACCGATCTTCAACAGAGAGCAACCACCGATTTCAACAGAGATTCAAAGCAACCACCGATTCAACAGAGAGCAACCACCGATTCAACAGAGAGCAACCACCGATTCTTCAATAGAGAGCAACCACCGATTCTTCAACAGAGAGCAACCACCGATTCTTCAACAGAGAGCAACCACCGATTCTTCAACAGAGAGCAACCACCGATTCTTCAACAGAGAGCAACCACCGATTCAACAGAGAGCAACCACCGATTCAACAGAGAGCAACCACCGATTCAACAGAGAGCAACCACCACCGATTCAACAGAGAGCAACCACCGATTCTTCAACAGAGAGCAACCACCGATTCTTCAAGAGAGCAACCAACCACCGATTCAACAGAGAGCAACCACGATTCTTCAACAGAGAGCAACCACCGATTCTTCAACAGAGAGCAACCACCGATTCTTCAACAGAGAGCAACCACCGATTCAACAGAGAGAGCAACCACCGATTCAACAAGAGAGCAACCACCGATTCTTCAACCACCGAGAGAGCAACCACCGATTCTTCAACAGAGAGCAACCAACCACCGATTCAATTCAAGAGAGCAACCACCGATTCTTCAACAGAGAGCAACCACCGATTCTTCAACAGAGAGCAACCACTGATTCTTCAATAGAGAGCAACCACCGATTCTTCAATAGAGAGCAACCACCGATTCAACAGAGAGCAACCACCGATTCAACAGAGAGCAACCACCGATTCTTCAACAGAGAGCAACCACCGATTCAACAGAGAGCAACCACCGATTCTTCAACAGAGAGCAACCACGATTCTTCAACCGATTCAGAGAGCAACCACCGATTCAACAGAGAGCAACCACCGATTCAACAGAGAGCAACCACCGATTCTTCAATAGAGAGCAACCACCGATTCTTCAACAGAGAGCAACCACCGATTCTTCAACAGAGAGCAACCACCGATTCAACAGAGAGCAACCACCGATTCAACAGAGAGCAACCACCGATTCTTCAACAGAGAGCAACCACCGATTCTTCAACAGAGAGCAACCACCGATTCAACAGAGAGCAACCACCGATTCTTTCAACAGAGAGCAACCACCGATTCTTCAACAGAGAGCAACCAACGATTCAACAGAGAGCAACCACCGATTCAACAGAGAGCAACCACCGATTCTTCAACAGAGAGCAACCACCGATTCTTCTTCAACAGAGAGCAACCACCGATTCTTCAACAGAGAGCAACCACCGATTCTTCAACAGAGAGCAACCACCGATTCTTCAACAGAGAGCAACCACCGATTCAACAGAGAGCAACCACCGATTCAACAGAGAGCAACCACCGATTCAACAGAGAGCAACCACCGATTCTTCAACAGAGAGCAACCACCGATTCTTCAACAGAGAGCAACCACCGATTCAACAGAGAGCAACCACCGATTCTTCAACAGAGAGCAACCACCGATTCTTCAATAGAGAGCAACCACCGATTCTTCAACAGAGAGCAACCACCGATTCTTCAACAGAGAGCAACCACCGATTCTTCAACAACCAGATTCAACAACCAACCACCGATTCAACAGAGAGCAACCACCGATTCAATAGAGAGCAACCACCGATTCAACAGAGAGCAACCACCGATTCTTCAATAGAGAGCAACCACCGATTCTTCAACAGAGAGCAACCACCGATCTTCAACAGAGAGCAACCACCGATTCTTCAACAGAGAGCAACCACCGATTCTTCAGAGAGCAACCACCGATTCAACAGAGAGCAACCACCGATTCAACAGAGAGCAACCACCGATTCAACAGAGAGCAACCACCGATTCTTCAACAGAGAGCAACCACCGATTCTTCAACAGAGAGCAACCACCGATTCAACAGAGAGCAACCACCGATTCAACAGAGAGCAACCACCGATTCAACAGAGAGCAACCACCGATTCTTCAACAGAGAGCAACCACCGATTCTTCAAGAGAGAGCAACCACCGATTCTTCAACAGAGAGCAACCACCGATTCTTCAACAGAGAGCAACCACCGATTCTTCAAGAGAGCAACCAACCAATTCAACAGAGAGCAACCACGATTCTTCAACAGAGAGCAACCACCGATTCAACAGAGAGCAACCACCGATTCAACAGAGAGCAATGATTCAACCACCAGAGAGAGAACAACCATTCAAGAGAGCAACCACCGATTCAACAGAGAGCAACCACCGATTCAACAAGAGAGCAACCACGATTCTTCAACAGAGAGCAACCACCGATTCTTCAACAGAGAGCAACCACCGATTCAGAGCAACCACCGATTCAACAGAGAGCAACCACCGATTCAACAGAGAGAGCAACCACCGATTCTTCAACAGAGAGCAACCACCGATTCTTCAACAGAGAGCAACCACCGATTCTTCAACAGAGAGCAACCACCGATTCAACAGAGAGCAACCACCGATTCTTCAACAGAGAGCAACCACCGATTCTTCAACAGAGAGCAACCACCGATTCAACAGAGAGCAACCACCGATTCTTCAACAGAGAGCAACCACCGATTCTTCAACAGAGAGCAACCACCGATTCAACAGAGAGCAACCACCGATTCAAACAGAGAGCAACCACCAGAGAGCAATTCGATTCAACAGAGAGCAACCACCGATTCTTCAACAGAGAGCAACCACCGATTCAACAGAGAGCAACCACCGATTCAACAGAGAGCAACCACCGATTCAACAGAGAGCAACCACCGATTCAACAGAGAGCAACCACCGATTCTTCAATAGAGAGCAACCACCGATTCTTCAACAGAGAGCAACCACCGATTCAACAGAGAGCAACCACCGATTCAACAGAGAGCAACCACCGATTCTTCAACAGAGAGCAACCACCGATTCAACAGAGAGCAACCACCGATTCTTCAACAGAGAGCAACCACCGATTCTTCAACAGAGAGCAACCACCGATTCTTCAACAGAGCAACAACCACCGATTCAACAGAGAGCAACCACCGATTCAACAGAGAGCAACCAACCACCGATTCAATAGAGAGCAACCACCGATTCTTCAACAGAGAGCAACCACCGATTCAACAATAGAGAGCAACCACCGATTCTTCAGAGAGAGCAACCACCGATTCAACAGAGAGCAACCACCGATTCAACAGAGAGCAACCACCGATCTTCAACAGAGAGCAACCACCGATTCAACAGAGAGCAACCACCGATTCTTCAACAGAGAGCAACCACCGATTCAACAGAGAGCAACCACCAACAGAGAGCAGATTCAACAAGAGAGCAACCACCGATTCTTCAACAGAGAGCAACCACCGATTCAACAGAGAGCAACCACCGATTCTTCAACAGAGAGCAACCACCGATTCTTCAACAGAGAGCAACCACCGATTCAACAGAGAGCAACCACCGATTCTTCAACAGAGAGCAACCACCGATTCTTCAATAGAGAGCAACCACCCGATTCAACAGAGAGCAACCACCGATTCTTCAATTCAACAGAGATTCTTCAGCAGAAGCAACCACCGATTCTTCAACAGAGAGCAACCACCGATTCTTCAACAGAGAGCAACCACCGATTCTTCAACAGAGAGCAACCACCGATTCAACAGAGAGCAACCACCGATTCTTCAACAGAGAGCAACCACCGATTCAACAGAGAGCAACCACCGATTCAACAGAGAGCAACCACCACCGATTCAACAGAGAGCAACCACCGATTCTTCAACAGAGAGCAACCACTGATTCTTCAACAGAGAGCAACCACCAATTCAACAGAGAGCAACCACCGATTCAACAGAGAGCAACCACCGATTCTTCAACAGAGAGCAACCACCGATTCTTCAACAGAGAGCAACCACCGATTCAACAGAGAGCAACCACCGATTCAACAGAGAGCAACCACCGATTCTTCAACAGAGAGCAACCACGATTCTTCAACAGAGAGCAACCACCGATTCTTCAACAGAGAGCAACCACCGATTCAACAGAGAGCAACCACCAATTCAACAGAGAGCAACCACCGATTCAACAGAGAGCAACCACCGATTCAACAGAGAGCAACCACAACGATTCTTCAATAGAGAACAACCACCGATTCTTCAACAGAGAGCAACCACCGATTCAACAGAGAGCAACCACCGATTCAACAGAGAGCAACCACCGATTCTTCAATAGAGAGCAACCACCGATTCTTCAAGAGAGAGCAACCACCGATTCAACAGAGAGCAACCACCGATTCAACAGAGCAACCACCGATTCTTCAACAGAGAGCAACCACCGATTCTTCAAAGAGAGCAACCAATTCAGAGAGCAACCACCGATTCAACAGAGAGCAACCACCGATTCAACAAGAGAGCAACCACCGATTCTTCAACAGAGAGCAACCACCGATTCATCAGAGAGCAACCACCGATTCTTCAAGAGAGAACAACCACTGATTCTTCAACAGAGAGCAACCAATTTTCAACAGAGAGCAACCACCGATTCAACAGAGAGCAACCACCGATTCTTCAACAGAGAGAACCAACAACAGATTCTTCAACAGAGAGCAACCACCGATTCAACAGAGAGCAAACCACCGATTCAACAGAGAGCAACCACCGATTCTTCAACAGAGAGCAACCACCGATTCTTCAACAGAGAGCAACCACCGATTCTTCAGAGAGCAACCACCGATTCAACAGAGAGCAACCACCGATTCAACAGAGAGCAACCACCCGATTCAACAGAGAGCAACCACCGATTCTTCAACAGAGAGCAACCACCGATTCTTCAACAGAGAGCAACCACCGATTCAACAGAGAGCAACCACAGATTCTTCAACAGAGAGCAACCACACGATTCTTCAACAGAGAGCAACCACCGATTCTTCAACAGAGAGCAACCACCGATTCAACAGAGAGAGCAACCACCGATTCTTCAATAGAGAGCAACCACCGATTCTTCAACAGAGAGCAACCACCGATTCTTCAACAGAGAGCAACCACCGATTCAACAGAGAGCAAACCACCGATTCAACAGAGAGCAACCACCGATTCAACAGAGAGCAACCACCGATTCTTCAACAGAGAGCAACCACCGATTCTTCAACAGAGAGCAACCACCATTCTTCAACAGAGAGCAACCACCGATTCAACAGAGAGCAACCACCGATTCAACAGAGAGCAACCACCGATTCTTCAACAGAGAGCAACCACCGATTCTTCAACAGAGAGCAACCACCGATTCAACAGAGAGCAACCACCGATTCTTCAACAGAGAGCAACCACCGATTCAACAGAGAGCAACCACCGATTCAACAGAGAGCAACCACCGATTCAACAGAGAGCAACAACCACCGATTCTTCAACAGAGAGCAACCACCGATTCTTCAACAGAGAGCAACCACCGATTCAACAGAGAGCAACCACCGATTCTTCAAGAGAGCAACCACCGATTCAACAGAGAGCAACCACCGATTCTTCAATAGAGAGAGCAACCACCGATTCTTCAACAGAGAGCAACCACCGATTCAACAAGAGAGCAACCACCGATTCTTCAACAGAGAGCAACCACCGATTCTTCAACAGAGAGCAACCACCGATTCTTCAACAGAGAGCAACCACCGATTCTTCAACAGAGAGCAACCACCGATTCTTCAACAGAGAGCAACCACCGATTCTTCAGAGAGCAACCACCGATTCAACAGAGAGCAACCACCGATTCAACAGAGAGCAACCACCGATTCTTCAACAGAGAGCAACCACCGATTCAACAGAGAGAACCAATTCAGCAACCACCGATTCTTCAAGAGAGCAACCACTGATTCTTCAACAGAGAGCAACCACCGATTCAACAGAGAGCAACCACCGATTCAACAGAGAGCAACCACCGATTCTTCAATAGAGAGCAACCACCGATTCTTCAACAGAGAGCAACCACCGATTCAACAGAGAGCAACCACCGATTCAACAAGAGAGACGCAACCACCGATTCTTCAACAGAGAGCAACCACCGATTCAACAGAGAGCAACCACCGATTCTTCAACAGAGAGCAACCCACCGATTCAACAGAGAGCAACCACCGATTCAACAGAGAGCAACCACCGATTCTTCAACAGAGAGCAACCACCGATTCTTCAACAGAGAGCAACCACCGATTCAACAGAGAGCAACCACCGATTCAACAGAGAGCAACCACCGATTCTTCAACAGAGAGCAACCACCGATTCTTCACAGAGAGCAACCACCGATTCTTCAACAGAGAGCAACCACCGATTCTTCAACAGAGAGCAACCACCGATTCAACAGAGAGCAACCACCGATTCTTCAAGAGAGCAACCACCGATTCTTCAACAGAGAGCAACCACCGATTCTTCAACAGAGAGCAACCACCGATTCTTCAGAGAGCAACCAACAACCGATTCGATTCAACAGAGAGCAACCACCGATTCTTCAACAGAGAGCAACCACCGATTCTTCAACAGAGAGCAACCACCGATTCTTCAACAGAGAGCAACCACCGATTCAACAGAGCCAGACCACCAATTCAACAGAGAGCAACCACCGATTCAACAGAGAGCAACCACCGATTCAACAGAGAGCAACCACCGATTCTTCAATAGAGAGCAACCACCGATTCTTCAACAGAGAGCAACCACCGATTCAACAGAGAGCAACCACCGATTCAACAGAGAGCAACCACCGATTCTTCAATAGAGAGCAACCACCGATTCTTCAACAGAGAGCAACCACCGATTCAACAGAGAGCAACCACCGATTCAACAGAGAGCAACCACCGATTCAACAGAGAGCAACCACCGATTCCGATTCAACAGAGAGCAACCACCGATTCTTCAACAGAGAGCAACCACCGATTCTTCAACAGAGAGCAACCACCGATTCAACAGAGAGCAACCCACCGATTCAACAGAGAGCAACCACCGATTCTTCAACAGAGAGCAACCACCGATTCTTCAACAGAGAGCAACCACCGATTCAGACAACAATTCAACAGAGCAACCACCGATTCAACAGAGAGCAACCACCGATTCAACAGAGAGCAACCACCGATTCAACAGAGAGCAGAGCAACCAACCACCGATTCTTCAAGAGAGCAACCACCGATTCTTCAACAGAGAGCAACCACCGATTCAACAGAGAGCAACCACCGATTCAACAGAGAGCAACCACCGATTCTTCAACAGAGAGCAACCACCGATTCTTCAACAGAGCAACCACCGATTCTTCAAAGAGAGCAAGAGATTCAACCAGAGCAACCACCGATTCAACAGAGAGCAACCACCGATTCAACAGAGAGCAACCACCGATTCTTCAATAGAGAGCAACCACCGATTCTTCAACAGAGAGCAACCACCGATTCTTCAACAGAGAGCAACCACCGATTCTTCAACAGAGAGCAACCACCGATTCTTCAACAGAGAGCAACCACCGATTCTTCAACAGAGAGCAACCACCGATTCAACAGAGAGCAACCACCGATTCAACAGAGAACAACCACGATTCAACAGAGAGCAACCACCGATTCTTCAATAGAGAGCAACCACCGATTCAACAGAGAGCAACCACCGATTCAACAGAGAGCAACCAGAGATTCGATTCAACAGAGAGCAACCACCGATTCTTCAACAGAGAGCAAACCATTCAACAGAGATTCGATTCAACAGAGAGCAACCACCGATTCTTCAACAGAGAGCAACCACCGATTCAACAACAGAGAGCAACCACCGATTCTTCAATAGAGAGCAACCACCGATTCAACAAGAGAGCAACCACCGATTCTTCAATAGAGAGCAACCACCGATTCTTCAAGAGAGAGCAACCACCGATTCAACAGAGAGCAACCACCGATTCAACAGAGAGCAACCACCGATTCTTCAACAGAGAGCAACCACCGATTCTTCAAAGAGAGCAACCACCGATTCAACAGAGAGCAACCACCGATTCTTCAACAGAGAGCAACCACCGATTCTTCAACAGAGAGCAACCACCGATTCAACAGAGAGCAACCACCGATTCAACAGAGACCAATTCAACACAACCGATTCAAAGAGAGCAAACCAACTTCAACAGAGAGCAACCACCGATTCAACAGAGAGCAACCACCGATTCTTCAACAGAGAGCAACCACCGATTCTTCAACAGAGAGCAACCACCGATTCTTCAACAGAGAGCAACCACCGATTCAACAGAGAGCAACCACCGATTCTTCAACAGAGAGCAACCACCGATTCTTCAATAGAGAGCAACCACCGATTCTTCAGAGAGAGCAACCACCGATTCTTCAATAGAGAGCAACCACCGATTCTTCAACAGAGAGCAACCACCCGATTCATTCAATTCAGAGAGCAACCACCGATTCAACAGAGAGCAACCACCGATTCAACAGAGAGCAACCACCGATTCAACATAGAGAGCAACCACCGATTCTTCAACAGAGAGCAACCACCGATTCAACAGAGAGCAACCACCGATTCAACAGAGAGCAACCACCGATTCAACAGAGAGCAACCACCGATTCTTCAACAGAGAGCAACCACCGATTCTTCAATAGAGAGCAACCACCGATTCAACAGAGAGCAACCACCGATTCAACAGAGAGCAACCACCGATTCAACAGAGAGCAACCACCGATTCTTCAATAGAGAGCAACCACCGATTCAACAGAGAGCAACCACCGATTCTTCACAAGAGACCAATTCAACAGAGAGCAACCACCGATTCAACAGAGAGCAACCACCGATTCTTCAACAGAGAGCAACCACCGATTCTTCAACAGAGAGCAACCACCGATTCTTCAACAGAGAGCAACCACCGATTCAACAGAGAGCAACCACCGATTCTTCAACAGAGAGCAACCACCGATTCAACAGAGAGCAACCACCGATTCAACAGAGAGCAACCACCGATTCAACAGAGAGCAACCACCGATTCAACAATAGAGAGCAACCACCGATTCAACAGAGAGCAACCACCGATTCTTCAACAGAGAGCAACCACCGATTCTTCAACAGAGAGCAACCACCAATTCTTCAACAGAGAGCAACCACCGATTCTTCAATAGAGAGCAACCACCAATTCTTCAACAGAGAGCAACCACCGATTCAACAGAGCCAGACCACCAATTCAACAGAGAGCAACCACCGATACTTCAATAGAGAGCAACCACCGATTCAACAGAGAGCAACCACCGATTCTTCAATAGAGAACAATCACTGATTCTTCAACAGAGAGCAACCACCGATTCAACAGAGAGCAACCACCGATTCAACAGAGAGCAACCACCGATTCTTCAATAGAGAGCAAACCACCGATTCAACAGAGAGCAACCACCGATTCAACAATAGAGAGCAACCACCGATTCTTCAATAGAGAGCAACCACCGATTCTTCAAAGAGAGCAACCACCGATTCTTCAACAGAGAGCAACCACCGATTCAACAGAGAGCAACCACCGATTCTTCAACAGAGAGCAACCACCGATTCTTCAACAGAGAGCAACCACCGATTCAACAGAGAGCAACCACCGATTCAACAGAGAGCAACCACCGATTCTTCAATAGAGAGCAACCACCGATTCAACCAGATTCAACAGAACCAACCACCGATTCAACAGAGAGCAACCACCGATTCTTCAATAGAGAGCAACCACCGATTCTTCAACAGAGAGCAACCACCGATTCAACAGAGAGCAACCACCGATTCTTCAACAGAGAGCAACCACCGATTCTTCAACAGAGAGCAACCAACCAACCCGATTCTTCAACAGAGAGCAACCACCGATTCTTCAACAGAGAGCAACCACCGATTCAACAGAGAGCAACCACCGATTCAACAAGAGAGCAACCACCGATTCTTCAACAGAGAGCAACCACCGATTCTTCAACAGAGAGCAACCACCGATTCAACAGAGAGCAACCACCGATTCAACAGAGAGCAACCACCGATTCTTCAAGAGAGCAACCACCGATTCTTCAACAGAGAGCAACCACCGATTCTTCAACAGAGAGCAACCACCGATTCTTCAATAGAGAGAACAACCATTCTTCCAGATTCGATTCAACAGAGAGCAACCACCGATTCAACAGAGAGCAACCACCGATTCTTCAACAGAGAGCAACCACCGATTCTTCAACAGAGAGCAACCACCGATTCAACAACCACCCGATTCAACAGAGAGCAACCACCGATTCTTCAAGAGAGAGCAACCACCGATTCTTCAACAGAGAGCAACCACCGATTCAACAGAGAGCAACCACCGATTCTTCAACAGAGAGCAACCACCGATTCTTCAACAGAGAGCAACCACCGATTCTTCAACAGAGAGCAACCACCGATTCAACAGAGAGCAACCACCGATTCTTCAACAGAGAGCAACCACCGATCTTCAACAGAGAGCAACCACCGATTCAACAGAGAGCAACCACCGATTCTTCAACAGAGAGCAACCACCGATTCTTCAACAGAGAGCAACCACCGATTCTTCAACAGAGAGCAACCACCGATTCAACAGAGAGCAACCACCGATTCTTCAACAGAGAGCAACCACCGATTCTTCAACAGAGAGCAACCACCGATTCAACAGAGAGCAACCACCGATTCAACAGAGAGCAACCACCGATTCTTCAACAGAGAGCAACCACCGATTCTTAACAGAGAGCAACCACCGATTCAACAGAGAGCAACCACCGATTCAACAGAGAGCAACCACCGATTCTTCAACAGAGAGCAACCACCGATTCTTCAACAGAGAGCAACCACCGATTCTTCAACAGAGAGCAACCACCGATTCTTCAACAGAGAGCAACCACCGATTCTTCAATAGAGAGCAACCACCGATTCTTCAACAGAGAGCAACCACCGATTCAACAGAGAGCAACCACCGATTCAACAGAGAGCAACCACCGATTCTTCAGAGCAACCACCGATTCTTCAACAGAGAGCAACCACCGATTCTTCAACAGAGAGCAACCACCGATTCAACAGAGAGCAACCACCGATTCTTCAACAGAGAGCAACCACCGATTCTTCAACAGAGAGCAACCATTCTTCAACAGATTCAACACCGATTCAACAACAACCACCGATTCTTCAACAGAGAGCAACCACCGATTCAACAGAGAGCAACCACCGATTCAACAGAGAGCAACCACCGATTCTTCAATAGAGAGCAACCACCGATTCTTCAACAGAGAGCAACCACCAATTCTTCAACAGAGAGCAACCACCAATTCAACAGAGAGCAACCACCGATTCAACAGAGAGCAACCACCGATTCTTCAACAGAGAGCAACCACCGATTCTTCAACAGAGAGCAACCACCGATTCTTCAACAGAGAGCAACCACCGATTCAACAGAGAGCAACCACCGATTCTTCAACAGAGAGCAACCACCGATTCAACAGAGAGCAACCACCGATTCAACAGAGAGCAACCACCGATTCTTCAACAGAGAGCAACCACCACCGATTCAACAGAGAGCAACCACCGATTCAACAGAGCAACAACCACCGATTCAACAGAGAGCAACCACCGATTCTTCAACAGAGAGAACAACCACCGATTCTTCAACAGAGAGCAACCACCGATTCAACAGAGAGCAACCACCGATTCAACAGAGAGCAACCACCGATTCAACAGAGAGCAACCACCGATTCTTCAGAGAGAGCAACCACCGATTCTTCAACAGAGAGCAACCACCGATTCTTCAACAGAGAGCAACCACCGATTCAACAGAGAGCAACCACCGATTCAACAGAGAGCAACCACCGATTCAACAGAGAGAGCAACCACCGATTCTTCAACAGAGAGCAACCACCGATTCTTCAACAGAGAGCAACCAACCAGAGAGCAACCATCGATTCAACAGAGAGCAACCACCGATTCTTCAATAGAGAGCAACCACCGATTCTTCAACAGAGAGCAACCACCGATTCTTCAATAGAGAGCAACCACCGATTCAACAGAGAGCAACCACCGATTCAAAGAGAGAACAACCACCGATTCAACAGAGAGCAACCACCGATTCTTCAACAGAGAGCAACCACCGATTCAACAGAGAGCAACCACCGATTCTTCAACAGAGAGCAACCACCGATTCAACAGAGAGCAACCACCGATTCTTCAACAGAGAGCAACCACCGATTCTTCAACAGAGAGCAACCACCGATTCTTCAACAGAGAGCAACCACCGATTCTTCAACAGAGAGCAACCACCGATTCTTCAATAGAGAGCAACCACCGATTCTTCAACAGAGAGCAACCACCGATTCAACAGAGAGCAACCACCGATTCAACAGAGAGCAACCAATTCATTCTTCAACAGAGAACAACCACGATTCTTCAACAGAGAGCAACCACCGATTCAACAGAGAGCAACCACCGATTCTTCAACAGAGAGCAACCACCGATTCGATTCAACAGAGAGCAAACCACCGATTCAACAGAGAGCAACCACGATTCTTCAACAGAGAGCAACCACCGATTCTTCAACAGAGAGCAACCACCGATTCAACAGAGAGCAACCACCGATTCAACAGAGAGCAACCACCGATTCTTCAACAGAGAGCAACCACCGATTCTTCAACAGAGAGCAACCACCGATTCAACAGAGAGCAACCACCGATTCAACAGAGAGCAACCACCGATTCTTCAACAGAGAGCAACCACCGATTCAACAGAGAGCAACCTGATTCTTCAACAGAGAGCAACCACCGATTCAACAGAGAGCAACCAACCACCAATTCTTCAAGAGAGCAACCACCGATTCTTCAATAGAGAGCAACCACCGATTCTTCAACAGAGAGCAACCACCGATTCCAACCACCGATTCAACAGAGAGCAACCACCGATTCTTCAACAGAGAGCAACCACCGATTCTTCAATAGAGAGCAACCACCGATTCAACAGAGAGCAACCAACGATTCTTCAAGAGAGCAACCACCGATTCTTCAACAGAGAGCAACCACCGATTCAACAGAGAGCAACCACCGATTCAACAGAGAGCAACCACCGATTCAACAGAGAGCAACCACCGATTCTTCAGAGAGCAACCACCGATTCTTCAACAGAGAGCAACCACCGATTCTTCAGAGAGCAACCACCGATTCTTCAACAGAGAGCAACCACCGATTCTTCAACAGAGAGCAACCACCGATTCAACAGAGAGCAACCACCGATTCAACAGAGAGCAACCACCGATTCAACAGAGAGCAACCACCGATTCTTCAATAGAGAACAACCACCGATTCTTCAATAGAGAGCAACCACCGATTCAACAGAGAGCAACCACCGATTCAACAGAGAGCAACCACCGATTCTTCAACAGAGAGCAACCACCGATTCAACAGAGAGCAACCACCGATTCTTCAACAGAGAGCAACCACCGATTCTTCAGAGAGCAACCACCGATTCAACAGAGAGCAACCACCGATTCTTCAATAGAGAGCAACCACCGATTCTTCAATAGAGAGCAACCACAGATTCTTCAACAGAGAGCAACCACCGATTCAACAGAGAGCAACCACGATTCTTCAATAGAGAGCAACCACCGATTCTTCAACAGAGAGCAACCACCGATTCTTCAACAGAGAGCAACCACCGATTCAACAGAGAGCAACCACCGATTCTTCAGAGAGCAACCACCGATTCTTCAACAGAGAGCAACCACCGATTCAACAGAGAGCAACCACCGATTCAACAGAGAGCAACCACCGATTCTTCAATAGAGAGCAACCACCGATTCTTCAACAGAGAGCAACCACCGATTCTTCAATAGAGAGCAACCACCGATTCTTCAACAGAGAGCAACCACCGATTCAACAGAGAGCAACCACCGATTCTTCAACAGAGAGCAACCACCGATACTTCAACAGAGAGCAACCACCGATTCAACAGAGAGCAACCACCGATTCTTCAACAGAGAGCAACCACCGATTCTTCAACAGAGAGCAACCACCGATTCTTCAACAGAGAGCAACCACCGATTCAACAATAGAGAGCAACCACCGATTCAACAGAGAGCAACCACCGATTCAACAGAGAGCAACCACCGATTCTTCAACAGAGAGCAACCACCGATTCAACAGAGAGCAACCACCGATTCAACAGAGAGCAACCACCGATTCTTCAGAGAGCAACCACCAATTCAACAAGAGAGACAACGATTCTTCAACAGAGAGAGCAACCACCGATTCAACAGAGAGCAACCACCGATTCAACAGAGAGCAACCACCGATTCTTCAATAGAGAGCAACCACCGATTCTTCAACAGAGAGCAACCACCGATTCTTCAACAGAGCAACCAGATTCAACAGAGAGCAACCACCGATTCTTCAACAGAGAGCAACCACCGATTCTTCACAGAGAGCAACAACCACCGATTCAACAGAGAGCAACCACCGATTCAACAGAGAGCAACCACCGATTCTTCAATAGAGAGCAACCACCGATACTTCAACAGAGAGCAACCACCGATTCAACAGAGAGCAACCACCGATTCTTCAACAGAGAGCAACCACCGATTCTTCAATAGAGAGCAACCACCAATTCTTCAACAGAGAGCAACCACCGATTCAACAAGAGAGCAACCACCAATTCAACAGAGAGCAACCACCAATTCTTCAGAGAGCAACCACCGATTCTTCAACAGAGAGCAACCACCGATTCAACAGAGAGCAACCACCGATTCAACAAGAGAGCAACCACCGATTCTTCAACAGAGAGCAACCACCGATTCTTCAACAGAGAGCAACCACCGATTCTTCAAGCAAGAACAACCACCGATTCTTCAACAGAGAGCAACCACCGATTCAACAGAGAGCAACCACCGATTCAACAGAGAGCAACCACCGATTCAACAGAGAGCAACCACCGATTCTTCAACAGAGAGCAACCACCGATTCTTCAACAGAGAGCAACCACCGATTCTTCAACAGAGAGCAACCACCGATTCTTCAACAGAGAGCAACCACCGATTCAACAGAGAGCAACCACCGATTCTTCAGAGAGAGAGCAACCACCGATTCTTCAAAGAGCAACCAGAGAGCAACCACCGATTCAACAGAGAGCAACCACCGATTCTTCAAGAGAGAGCAACCACCGATTCAACAGAGAGCAACCACCGATTCAACAGAGAGCAACCACCGATTCAACAGAGAGCAACCACCGATTCTTCAACAGAGAGCAACCACCGATTCTTCAACAGAGAGCAACCACCGATTCAACAGAGAGCAACCACCGATTCAACAGAGAGCAACCACCGATTCTTCAACAGAGAGCAACCACCGATTCTTCAACAGAGAGCAACCAACCACCGATTCTTCAACAGAGAGCAACCACCGATTCTTCAACAGAGAGCAACCACCGATTCAACAGAGAGCAACCACCGATTCAACAGAGAGCAACCACCGATTCAACAGAGAGCAACCACCGATTCAACAGAGAGCAACCACCGATTCAACAGAGAGCAACCAACCACCGATTCAACAGAGAGCAACCACCGATTCAACAGAGAGCAACCACCGATTCTTCAACAGAGAGCAACCACCGATTCTTCAACAGAGAGCAACCACCGATTCAACAGAGAGCAACCACCGATTCAACAGAGAGCAACCACCGATCTCAACAGAGAGCAACCACCGATTCAACAGAGAGCAACCACCGATTCAACAGAGAGCAACCACCGATTCTTCAATAGAGAGAGCAACCACCGATTCTTCAACAGAGAGCAACCACCGATTTCAACAGAGAGCAACCACCGATTCTTCAAGAGAGCAACCACCGATTCTTCAACAGAGAGAGCAACCACCGATTCTTCAACAGAGAGCAACCACCGATTCTTCAACAGAGAGCAACCAGATTCAACAGAGAGCAACCACCGATTCAACAGAGAGCAACCACCGATTCTTCAAGAGAGCAACCACCGATTCTTCAACAGAGAGCAACCACCGATTCTTCAACAGAGAGCAACCACCGATTCTTCAACAGAGAGCAACCACCGATTCAACAGAGAGCAACCACCGATTCAACAGAGAGCAACCACCGATTCTTCAATAGAGAGCAACCACCGATTCTCTTCAACCAGAGATTCAACAGAGACCAACCACCGATTCAACAGAGAGCAACCACCGATTCTTCAACAGAGAGCAACCACCGATTCAACCAACAGATTCTTCAACCAGATTCTTCAACAGAGAGCAACCACCGATTCAACAGAGAGCAACCACCGATTCAACAGAGAGCAACCACCGATTCTTCAATAGAGAGCAACCACCGATTCTTCAACAGAGAGCAACCACCGATTCTTCAACAGAGAGCAACCACCGATTCAACATAGAGAGCAACCACCGATTCTTCAATAGAGAGCAACCACCGATTCAACAGAGAGCAACCACCGATTCAACAGAGAGCAACCACCGATTCTTCAACAGAGAGCAACCACCGATTCTTCAACAGAGAGAGCAACCACCGATTCTTCAGAGAGCAACCACCGATTCTTCAACAGAGAGCAAACCACCGATTCAACAGAGAGCAACCACCGATTCTTCAATAGAGAGCAACCACCGATTCTTCAACAGAGAGCAACCACCGATTCTTCAAGAGAGCAACCACCGATTCAACAGAGAGCAACCACCGATTCTTCAACAGAGAGCAACCACCGATTCTTCAACAGAGAGCAACCCACCGATTCAACAGAGAGCAACGATTCAACAGATTCTTCAACCACCGATTCAACAGAGAGCAACCACCGATTCAACAGAGAGCAACCACCGATTCAACAGAGAGCAACCACCGATTCAACAGAGAGAAACCACTCAGATTCTTCAAATAGAGAGCAACCACCGATTCTTCAACAGAGAGCAACCACCGATTCAACAGAGAGCAAACCACCGAGAGCAATTCAACAGAGAGCAACCACCGATTCTTCAACAGAGAGCAACCACCGATTCTTCAAGAGAGCAACCAGATTCTTCAACAGAGAGCATTCGATTTCAACAGAGAGCAACCACCGATTCAACAGAGAGCAACCACCGATTCAACAGAGAGCAACCACCGATTCTTCAACAGAGAGCAACCACCGATTCTTCAACAGAGAGCAACCACCGATTCAACAGAGAGCAACCACCGATTCAACAGAGAGCAACCACCGATTCTTCAACAGAGAGCAACCACCGATTCTTCAACAGAGAGCAACCACCGATTCTTCAACAGAGAGCAACCACCGATTCTTCAACAGAGAGCAACCACTGATTCAACAGAGAGCAACCACCGATTCTTCAACAGAGAGCAACCACCGATTCAACAGAGAGCAACCACCGATTCTTCAACAGAGCAACCACCGATTCAACAGAGAGCAACCACCGATTCTTCAATAGAGAGCAACCACCGATTCTTCAACAGAGAGCAACCAGATTCAATTCAACAGAGATTCAACCACCGACCGATTCAACAAGAGAGAGCAACCACCGATTCTTCAACAGAGAGCAACCACCGATTCAACAGAGAGCAACCACCGATTCTTCAATAGAGAGCAACCACCAATTCTTCAACAGAGAGCAACCACTGATTCTTCAATAGAGAGCAACCACCAATTCTTCAACAGAGAGCAACCACCGATTCTTCAACAGAGAACAACCACCAACCATTCAACAGAGAGCAACCACCGATTCAACAGAGAGCAACCACCGATTCAACAGAGAGCAACCACCGATTCAACAGAGAGCAACCACCGATTCTTCAACAGAGAGCAACCACCGATTCTTCAACAGAGAGCAACCACCGATTCTTCAACAGAGAGCAACCACCGATTCAACAGAGAGCAACCACCGATTCAACAGAGAGCAACCACCGATTCAACAGAGAGCAACCACCGATTCAACAGAGAGCAACCACCGATTCTTCAACAGAGAGCAACCACCGATTCTTCAACAGAGAGCAACCACCGATTCAACAGAGAGCAACCACCGATTCTTCAACAGAGAGCAACCAACCAGAGATTCTTCAACAGAGAGCAACCACCGATTCTTCAACAGAGAGCAACCACCGATCTTCAACAGAGAGCAACCACCGATTCTTCAACAGAGAGAGCAACCACCGATTCAACAGAGAGCAACCACCGATTCAACAGAGAGCAACCACCGATTCTTCAACAGAGAGCAACCACCGATTCTTCAACAGAGAGCAACCACCGATTCAACAGAGAGCAACCACCGAATTCAACAGAGAGCAACCACCGATTCTTCAACAGAGAGCAACCACCGATTCAACAGAAGCAACCAGATTCAACAGAGAGCAACCACCGATTCTTCAACAGAGAGCAACCACCGATTCTTCAACAGAGAGCAAACCACCGATTCAACAGAGAGCAACCACCGATTCTTCAACAGAGAGCAACCACCGATTCAACAGAGAGCAACCACCGATTCTTCAACAGAGAGCAACCACCGATTCTTCAACAGAGAGCAACCACCGATTCAACAGAGAGCAACCACCGATTCAACAGAGAGCAACCACCGATTCTTCAACAGAGAGCAACCACCGATTCAACAGAGAGCAACCACCGATTCAAATCAACCACCGATTCTTCAACAGAGAGCAACCACCGATTCTTCAACAGAGAGCAACCACCGATTCTTCAGAGAGCAACCACCGATTCTTCAACAGAGAGCAACCACCGATTCAACAGAAGCAACCACCGATTCTTCAACAGAGACAACCACCGATTCTTCAACAGAGAGCAACCACCGATTCAACAGAGAGCAACCACCGATTCAACAGAGAGCAACCACCGATTCAACAGAGAGCAACCACCGATTCTTCAACAGAGAGCAACCACCGATTCTTCAATAGAGAGCAACCACCGATTCTTCAACAGAGAGCAACCACCGATTCTTCAGAGCCAGCACCACCGATTCTTCAACAGAGAGCAACCACGATTCTTCAATTCAACAGAGAGCAACCACCGATTCGATTCTTCAACAGAGAGCAACCACCGATTCAACAGAGAGCAACCACCGATTCTTCAATAGAGAGAGCAACCACCGATTCTTCAACAGAGAGCAACCACCGATTCAACAGAGAGCAACCACCGATTCAACAGATTCAACCAGAGATTCAACAGAGAGCAAACCACCGATTCAACAGAGAGCAACCACCGATTCAACAGAGAGCAACCACCGATTCTTCAACAGAGAGCAACCACCGATTCAACAGAGAGCAACCACCGATTCTTCAATTCTTCAAGAGAGCAACCACCGATTCTTCAACAGAGAGCAACCACCGATTCTTCAACAGAGAGCAACCACCGATTCAACAGAGAGCAACCACCGATTCAACAGAGAGCAACCACCGATTCTTCAAGAGAGCAACCACCGATTCAACAGAGAGCAACCACCGATTCTTCAACAGAGAGCAACCACCGATTCTTCAACAGAGAGCAACCACCGATTCAACAGAGAGCAACCACCGATTCAACAGAGAGCAACCACCGATTCTTCAACAGAGAGCAACCACCGATTCAACAGAGAGCAACCACCGATTCAACAATAGAGAGCAACCACCGATTCAACAGAGAGCAACCACCGATTCTTCAACAGAGAGCAACCACCGATTCAACAGAGAGCAACCACGATTCAACAGAGAGCAACCACCGATTCAACAGAGAGCAACCACCGATTCAACAATAGAGAGCAACCACCGATTCTTCAGAGAGCAACCACCGATTCTTCAATAGAGAGCAACCACCGATTCTTCAACCAACCACCGATTCTTCAACAGAGAGCAACCACCGATTCTTCAACAGAGAGCAACCACCGATTCAACAGAGAGCAACCACCGATTCAACAGAGAGCAACCACCGATTCAACAGAGAGCAACCACCGATTCAACAGAGAGCAACCACCGATTCAACAGAGAGCAACCACCGATTCTTCAATAGAGAGCAACCACTGATTCTTCAACAGAGAGCAACCACCGATTCAACAGAGAGCAACCACCGATTCAACAGAGAGCAACCACCGATTCAACAGAGAGCAACCACCGATTCAACAGAGCCAGACCACCAATTCAACAGAGAGCAACCACCGATTCTTCAACAGAGAGCAACCACCGATTCTTCAACAGAGAGCAACCACCGATTCTTCAACAGAGAGCAACCACCGATTCAACAGAGAGCAACCACCGATTCTTCAACAGAGAGCAACCACCGATTCTTCAACAGAGAGCAACCACCGATTCAACAGAGAGCAACCACCGATTCAACAGAGAGCAACCACCGATTCTTCAACAGAGAGCAACCACCGATTCTTCAACAGAGAGCAACCACCGATTCTTCAAAGAGAGCAACCACCGATTCAACAGAGAGCAACCACCGATTCAACAGAGAGCAACCACCGATTCAACAGAGAGCAACCACCGATTCTTCAACAGAGAGCAACCACCGATTCAACAGAGAGCAACCAGCGATTCTTCAATAGAGAGCAACCACCGATTCTTCAACAGAGAGCAACCACCGATTCTTCAACAGAGAGCAACCACCGATTCAACAGAGAGCAACCACCGATTCTTCAACAGAGAGCAACCACCGATTCAACAGAGAGCAACCACCGATTCAACAGAGAGCAACCACCGATTCAACAGAGAGCAACCACCGATTCTTCAACAGAGAGCAACCACCGATTCTTCAACAGAGAGCAACCACCGATTCAACAGAGAGCAACCACCGATTCTTCAACAGAGAGCAACCACCGATTCAACAGAGAGCAACCACCGATTCAACAGAGAGCAACCACCGATTCTTCAACAGAGAGCAACCACCGATTCAACAGAGAGAGCAACCACCGATTCAACAGAGAGCAACCACCGATTCTTCAACAGAGAGCAACCACCGATTCAACAGAGAGCAACCACCGATTCAACAGAGAGCAACCACCGATTCTTCAACAGAGAGCAACCACCGATTCTTCAATAGAGAGCAACCACCGATTCAACAGAGAGCAACCACCGATTCTTCAACAGAGAGCAACCACCGATTCTTCAACAGAGAGCAACCACCGATTCAACAGAGCCAGACCACCAATTCAACAGAGAGCAACCTGATTCTTCAACAGAGCAACCACGATTCAACAGAGAGCAACCACCGATTCAAAGAGAGCAACCACCGATTCAACAACCAGAGAGAGCAACCACCGATTCTTCAATAGAGAGCAACCACCGATTCTTCAACAGAGAGCAACCACCGATTCTTCAACAGAGAGCAACCACCGATTCAACAGAGAGCAACCACCGATTCAACAGAGAGCAACCACCGATTCTTCAACAGAGAGCAACCACCGATTCAACAGAGAGCAACCACCGATTCAACAGAGAGCAACCACCGATTCTTCAACAGAGAGCAACCACCGATTCTTCAACAGAGAGCAACCACCGATTCTTCAACAGAGAGCAACCACCGATTCTTCAACAGAGAGCAACCACCGATCGATTCAACAGAGAGCAACCACCGATTCAACAGAGAGCAACCACCGATTCAACAGAGAGCAGCGATTCTTCAAAAGAGAGCAACCACCGATTCTTCAACAGAGAGCAACCACCGATTCAACAAGAGAGCAACCACCGATTCTTCAACAGAGAGCAACCACCGATTCAACAGAGAGCAACCACCGATTCAACAGAGAGCAACCACCCGATTCAACAGAGAGCAACCACCGATTCAACAGAGAGCAACCACCGATTCTTCAACAGAGAGCAACCACCGATTCAACAAGAGCAACCAGATTCAACAGAGAGCAACCACCGATTCAACAGAGAGCAACCACCGATTCTTCAACAGAGAGCAACCACCGATTCTTCAACAGAGAGCAACCACCGATTCTTCAAGAGAGCAACCACCGATTCAACAGAGAGCAACCACCAATTCAACAGAGAGCAACCACCGATTCTTCAACAGAGAGCAACCACCGATTCTTCAACAGAGAGCAACCACCGATTCTTCAATAGAGAGCAACCACCGATTCTTCAACAGAGAGCAACCACCGATTCAACAGAGAGCAACCACCGATTCAACAAGAGAGCAACCACCGATTCTTCAACAGAGAGCAACCACCGATTCAACAAGAGAGCAACCACCGATTCAACAGAGAGCAACCACCGATTCTTTCAAGAGAGAGCAACCACCGATTCAACAGAGAGCAACCACCGATTCAACAGAGAGCAACCACCGATTCAACAGAGAGCAACCACCGATTCTTCAACAGAGAGCAACCACCGATTCAACAGAGAGCAACCACCGATTCTTCAATAGAGAGCAACCACCGATTCTTCAACAGAGAGCAACCACCAATTCTTCAACAGAGAGCAACCACCGATTCAACAGAGAGCAACCACCGATTCTTCAACAGAGAGCAACCACCGATTCAACAGAGAGCAACCACCGATTCAACAGAGAGCAACCACCGATTCTTCAACAGAGAGCAACCACCGATTCTTCAAGAGAGCAACCACCGATTCTTCAACAGAGAGCAACCACCGATTCTTCAACAGAGAGCAACTTCAATTCAACAGAGAGCAACCACCGATTCAACAGAGAGCAACCACCGATTCAACAAGAGAGCAACCACCGATTCAACAGAGAGCAACCACCGATTCTTCAACAGAGAGCAACCACCGATTCAACAGAGAGCAACCACCGATTCAACAGAGAGCAACCACCGATTCAACAAGAGAGCAACCACCGATTCTTCAACAGAGAGCAACCACCGATTCTTCAATAGAGAGCAACCACCGATTCTTCAACAGAGAGCAACCACCGATTCTTCAACAGAGAGCAACCACCGATTCAACAGAGAGCAACCACCGATTCAACAGAGAGCAACCACCGATTCTTCAATAGAGAGCAACCACCGATTCAACAGAGAGCAACCACCGATTCAACAGAGAGCAACCACCGATTCATCAGAGAGCAACCACCGATTCTTCAATAGAGAGCAACCACAGATTCTTCAACAGAGAGCAACCACCGATTCAACAGAGAGCAACCACCGATTCAACAGAGAGCAACCACCGATTCTTCAATAGAGAGCAACCACCGATTCTTCAAAGAGAGCAAGCAACCACCGATTCAACAGAGAGCAACCACCGATTCAACAGAGAGCAACCACCGATTCTTCAACAGAGAGCAACCACCAATTCTTCAACAGAGAGCAACCACCGACCAATTCAACAGAGAGCAACCACCGATTCTTCAACAGAGAGCAACCACCGATTCAACAGAGAGCAACCACCGATTCTTCAACAGAGAGCAACCACCGATTCTTCAACAGAGAGCAACCACCGATTCTTCAAGAGAGCAACCACCGATTCAACAGAGAGCAACCACGATTCAACAGAGAGCAACCACCGATTCAACAGAGAGCAACCACCGATTCTTCAACAGAGCAACCACCATTCTTCAACAGAGAGCAACCACCGATTCAACAGAGAGCAACCACCGATTCTTCACAGAGAGCAACAACTGATTCTTCAACAGAGAGCAACCACCGATTCAACAGAGAGCAACCACTGATTCTTCAATAGAGAGCAACCACCGATTCTTCAACAGAGAGCAACCACCGATTCAACAGAGAGCAACCACCGATTCTTCAATAGAGAGCAACCACTGATTCTTCAACAGAGAGCAACCACCGATTCAATTCAACCACCGATTCTTCAACAGAGAGCAACCACCGATTCTTCAACAGAGAGCAACCACCGATTCAACAGAGAGCAACCACCGATTCAACAGAGAGCAACCACCGATTCAACAGAGAGCAACCACCGATTCTTCAACAGAGAGCAACCAACCACCGATTCAACAGAGAGCAACCACCGATTCTTCAACAGAGAGCAACCACCGATTCTTCAACAGAGAGCAACCACCGATTCTTCAGAGAGCAACCACCGATTCTTCAATAGAGAGCAACCACCGATTCAACAGAGAGCAACCACCGATTCAAGAGAGAGCAACCACCGATTCAACAAGAGAGCAACCACCGATTCTTCAATAGAGAGCAACCACCGATTCAACAGAGAGCAACCACCGATTCAACAGAGAGAGCAACCACCGATTCTTCAGAGAGCAACCACCGATTCTTCAATAGAGAGCAACCACCGATTCTTCAACAGAGAGCAACCACCGATTCAACAGAGAGCAACCACCGATTCAACAGAGAGCAACCACCGATTCTTCAACAGAGAGCAACCACCGATTCTTCAACAGAGAGCAACCAGCAACGACCGATTCACAGAGAGCAACCACCGATTCTTCAACAGAGAGCAACCACCGATTCTTCAATAGAGAGCAACCACCGATTCAACAGAGAGCAACCACCGATTCTTCAACAGAGAGCAACCACCGATTCTTCAATAGAGAGCAACCAATTCTTCAACAGAGAGCAACCACCGATTCAACAGAGAGCAACCACCGATTCTTCAATAGAGAGCAACCACCGATTCTTCAACAGAGAGCAACCACCGATTCTTCAGAGAGCAACCACCGATTCAACAGAGAGCAACCACCGATTCAAAGAGAGAACAACCACCGATTCTTCAATAGAGAGCAACCACCGATTCAACAGAGAGCAACCGATTCAACAGAGAGCAACCACTGATTCTTCAACAGAGAGCAACCACCGATTCTTCAAGAGAGAGACCATTCAACAGAGAGCAATTCTTCAATAGAGAGCAACCACCGATTCAACAGAGAGCAACCACCGATTCAACAGAGAGCAACCACCGATTCTTCAATAGAGAGCAACCACCGATTCTTCAACAGAGAGCAACCACCGATTCAACAGAGAGCAACCACCGATTCTTCAACAGAGAGCAACCACCGATTCTTCAACAGAGAGCAACCACCGATTCTTCAACAGAGAGCAACCACCGATTCTTCAACAGAGAGCAACCACCCGATTCAACAGAGAGCAACCACCGATTCTTCAACAGAGAGCAACCACCGATTCTTCAACAGAGAGCAACCACCGATTCAACAGAGAGCAACCACCGATTCAACAGAGAGCAACCACCGATTCAACAGAGAGCAACCACCGATTCTTCAATAGAGAGCAACCACCGATTCTTCAATAGAGAGCAACCACTGATTCTTCAACAGAGAGCAACCACCGATTCAACAGAGCCAGACCACCAATTCAACAGAGAGCAACCACCGATACTTCAATAGAGAGAAACCACCGATTCAACAGAGAGCAACCACCGATTCTTCAATAGAGAGCAACCACCGATTCTTCAACAGAGAGCAACCACCGATTCAACAGAGAGCAACCACCGATTCAACAGAGAGCAACCACCGATTCTTCAACAGAGAGCAACCACCGATTCTTCAGAGAGCAACCACCGATTCTTCAACAGAGAGCAACCACCGATTCAACAGAGAGCAACCACCGATTCAACAGAGAGCAACCACCGATTCTTCAACAGAGAGCAACCACCGATACTTCAACAGAGAGCAACCACCGATTCAACAGAGAGCAACCACCGATTCAACAGAGAGCAACCACCGATTCTTCAACAGAGAGCAACCACCGATTCTTCAACAAGAGAGAGAGCAACCACCGATTCTTCAACAGAGAGCAACCACCGATTCAACAGAGAGCAACCACCGATTCAACAGAGAGCAACCACGATTCTTCAACAGAGAGCAACCACCGATTCTTCAATAGAGAGCAACCACCGATTCAACAGAGAGCAACCACCGATTCTTCAACAGAGAGCAACCACCGATTCAACAGAGAGCAACCACCATTCTTCAACAGAGAGCAACCAACCACCAATTCAACAAGAGAGCAACCACCGATTCAACAGAGAGCAACCACCGATTCAACAGAGAGCAACCACCGATTCTTCAACAGAGAGCAACCACCGATTCTTCAACAGAGAGCAACCACCCGATTCAACAGAGAGCAACCACCGATTCTTCAACAGAGAGCAACCACCGATTCTTCAGAGAGAGCAACCACCGATTCAACAGAGAGCAACCACCGATTCAACAGAGAGCAACCACCGATTCTTCAATAGAGAGCAACCACCGATTCTTCAACAGAGAGCAACCACCGATTCTTCAACAGAGAGCAACCACCGATTCTTCAACAGAGAGCAACCACCGATTCTTCAACAGAGAGCAACCACCGATTCTTCAATAGAGAGCAACCACCGATTCAACAGAGAGCAACCACCGATTCAACAGAGAGCAACCACCACCGATTCAACAGAGAGCAACCACCGATTCAACAGAGAGCAACCACCGATTCAACAGAGAGCAACCACCGATTCTTCAAGAGAACCAACCGATTCAACAGAGAGCAACCACCGATTCTTCAACAGAGAGCAACCACCGATTCAACAGAGAGCAACCACCGATGATTCAATAGAGAGCAACCACCGATTCAACAGAGAGCAACCACCGATTCAACAGAGAGCAACCACCGATTCTTCAGAGAGCAACCACCGATTCAACAGAGAGCAACCACCGATTCAACAGAGAGCAACCACCAATTCTTCAACAGAGAGCAACCACCCGATTCTTCAACAGAGAGCAACCACCGAGATTCAACAGAGAGCAACCACCGATTCTTCAACAGAGAGCAACCACCGATTCTTCAACAGAGAGCAACCAGATTCTTCAACAGAGAGCAACCACGATTCTTCAACAGAGAGCAACCACCGATTCTTCAAGAGAGCAACCACCGATTCAACAGAGAGCAACCACCGATTCTTCAACAGAGAGCAACCACCGATTCTTCAAGAGAGCAACCACCGATTCTTCAACAGAGAGCAACCACCGATTCTTCAACAGAGAGCAACCACCGATTCTTCAACAGAGAGAGCAACCACCGATTCTTCAACAGAGAGCAACCACCGATTCAACAAGAGAGCAACCACCGATTCAACAGAGAGCAACCACCGATTCAACAATAGAGAGCAACCACCGATTCTTCAACAGAGAGCAACCACCGATTCTTCAATAGAGAGCAACCACCAATTCAACAGAGAGCAACCACCGATTCAACAGAGCCAGACCACCAATTCAACAGAGAGCAACCACCGATTCTTCAACAGAGAGCAACCACCGATTCAACAGAGAGCAACCACCGATTCAACAATAGAGAACAACCACTGATTCTTCAACAGAGAGCAACCACCGATTCTTCAACAGAGAGCAACCACCGATTCAACAGAGAGCAACCACCGATTCTTCAACAGAGAGCAACCACGATTGATTCAACAGAGAGCAACCACCGATTCTTCAAGAGAGAGATTCAACCAACCACCGATTCTTCAATAGAGAACAACGATTCAACAGAGAGCAACCACCGATTCAACAGAGAGCAACCACCGATTCTTCAACAGAGAGCAACCACCGATTCTTCAACAGAGAGCAACCACCAACCACCGATTCAACAGAGAGCAACCACCGATTCAACAGAGAGCAACCACCGATTCTTCAATAGAGAGCAACCACCGATTCTTCAATAGAGAGCAACCACAGATTCTTCAATAGAGAGCAACCACTGATTCTTCAATAGAGAGCAACCACCGATTCTTCAGAGAGCAACCACCGATTCTTCAATAGAGAGCAACCACCGATTCAACAGAGAGCAACCACAGATTCAACAGAGAGCAACCACCGATTCAACAGAGAGCAACCACCGATTCTTCAACAGAGAGCAACCACCGATTCTTCAACAGAGAGCAACCACCGATTCAACAGAGAGCAACCACCGATTCAACAGAGAGCAACCACCGATTCTTCAATAGAGAGCAACCACCGATTCTTCAACAGAGAGCAACCACCGATTCAACAACAGAGAGCAACCACCGATTCTTCAACAGAGAGCAACCACCGATTCTTCAACAGAGAGCAACCACCGATTCTTCAACAGAGAGCAACCACCGATTCAAAGAGAGCAACCACCGATTCTTCAACAGAGAGCAACCACCGATTCAACAGAGAGCAACCACCGATTCTTCAAGAGAGCAATTCCAACCGATTCTTCAATAGAGAGCAACCACCGATTCTTCAATAGAGAGCAACCACCGATTCAACAGAGAGCAACCACAGATTCAACAGAGAGCAACCACCGATTCTTCAATAGAGAGCAACCACCGATTCAACAGAGAGCAACCACCGATTCAACAGAGAGCAACCACCGATTCTTCAACAGAGAGCAACCACCGATTCTTCAACAGAGAACAACCACCGATTCAACAGAGAGCAACCACCGATTCTTCAACAGAGAGCAACCACGATTCTTCAACAGAGAGCAACCACCGATTCTTCAATAGAGAGCAACCACCGATTCAACAGAGAGCAACCACCGATTCAACCACCGATTCTTCAACAAGCAACCACCGATTCTTCAATAGAGAGAGCAACCACCGATTCAACAGAGAGCAACCACCAATTCAACAGAGAGCAACCACCGATTCAACAAGAGCAAGCAACCGATTCTTCAACAGAGAGCAACCACAGATTCTTCAATAGAGAGCAACCACCGATTCAACAGAGAGCAACCACCGATTCTTCAACAGAGAGCAACCACCGATTCTTCAACAGAGAGCAACCACCGATTCAACAGAGCCAGACCACCAATTCAACAGAGAGCAACCACCGATACTTCAACAGAGAGCAACCACCGATTCAACAGAGAGCAACCACCGATTCTTCAACAGAGAGCAACCACCGATTCTTCAACAGAGAGCAACCACCGATTCTTCAACAGAGAGCAACCACCGATTCAACAAGAGAGCAACCACCGATTCAACAGAGAGCAACCACCGATTCTTCAACAGAGAGCAACCACCGATTCTTCAACAGAGAGCAACCACCGATTCTTCAACAGAGAGCAACCAGAGAGCAACCACCGATTCAACAGAGAGCAACCACCGATTCTTCAATAGAGAGCAACCACCGATTCTTCAACAGAGAGCAACCACCGATTCAACAGAGAGCAACCACCGATTCAACAGAGAGCAACCACCGATTCTTCAATAGAGAGCAACCACCGATTCTTCAATAGAGAACAACCACCGATTCAACAGAGAGCAACCACCGATTCTTCAACAGAGAGCAACCACCGATTCTTCAACAGAGAGCAAGCAACCATTCAACGATTCAACAGAGAGCAACCACCGATTCAACAGAGAGCAACCACCGATTCTTCAATAGAGAGCAACCACCGATTCTTCAACAGAGAGCAACCACCGATTCAACAGAGAGCAACCACCGATTCAACAGAGAGCAACCACCGATTCTTCAATAGAGAGCAACCACCGATTCTTCAACAGAGAGCAACCACCGATTCTTCAACAGAGAGCAACCACCGATTCTTCAACAGAGAGCAATTCAACAGAGAGCAACCACCAATTCAACAGAGAGCAACCACCGATACTTCAATAGAGAGCAACCACCGATTCAACAGAGAGCAACCACCGATTCTTCAATAGAGAACAACCACTGATTCTTCAATAGAGAGCAACCACCGATTCAACAGAGAGCAACCACCGATTCAACAGAGAGCAACCACCGATTCAACAGAGAGCAACCACCGATTCAACAGAGAGCAACCACCGATTCAATAGAGAGCAACCACCGATTCTTCAACAGAGAGCAACCACCGATTCTTCAACAGAGAGCAACCACCGATTCTTCAACAGAGAGCAACCACCGATTCAACAATAGAGAGCAACCACCGATTCAATAGAGAGCAACCACCGATTCTTCAATAGAGAGCAACCAATGATTCAACAGAGAGCAACCAATTCAACAGAGAACAACTGATTCAACGATTCTTCAATTCTTAGAGAGCAACCACCGATTCTTCAATAGAGAGCAACCACCGATTCAACAGAGAGCAACCACCGATTCAACAGAGAGCAACCACTGATTCTTCAACAGAGAGATTTCAACCAGCAACCCGATTCAACAGAGCCAACCACCAATTCAACAGAG
>CM072676.1:15412693-15417693 GCA_036884735.1 Huso huso
AACCACAGATAATGCATAAACACTGACTCACTGAAACGTACGCTTGCGGGAATTGATTGACGTATGGTGTAATTATGCGGGTGATTAGTTGCTTGTGAAAACAACGTGACAAAGCTTTTAATAAATGATCCCAAATAGAATGAACTCCTGCAAAATAGATTGTATTATGAGACACAGCAAATGTGCATACTATTAATGGTGCCCATGATCAGAGCAGTATCTTGGGGTGTTAATAGTAGAGTGTCAATGTAAATCTGCTTCAATGTTAAACTGTTGGGAAAGTCAAATATAGAGTTGTGGCAGGGCAGAGGAAAAGCCCTGCACATGAATAGAAGGGGGCAGGGCAAAGCCTGCGTGTAAATAAATGTATTGTAAATATTGTATTGCTTAGGTTATTGGAAATGGGTGTATGTATTTTGTCTTTATTTAAAAGCAATGTATTATGATTTAAAAGAGTGGTTTGGGTGTTTTAGTATGATTTAAGAATGCATTGTTTCAGACGTAAGGAGACGCGCAAAGTGATTTGCAGGTGCAAAATCCCCATAATGCGGTTGTAAATCATGTACCCCAAGGAGGGCTATTTTCTTACCTCTTATTAGCATAAGCAATATTATCACTGGACTCTTTTTGGTCTTTGCTTGTATTTTATTGTTTAATTTCAAACATCACAAAGACAACGCTATAGATAAAAAGTTGTTTATTCTTCACTTGCATGCATTGACATGCATCTGACACCATTGAAAAGCAAGAGGATATAAAAAGCTTGTTCATGTGATGTGTAATGTAGCGCTGTTGAAACACCTTTTCATTTCCATGTTACTGTATGCATTAGCCGTGGTCCTTTTGATGAGTAAATAATACTGACATCAATTAAGCAAAATGATGGTTTATATCTTAACTCAATCCATTCGTCCCTGCTGTGCACCAGAGTTCGCCTCCTCTTCCCCAGACTCCATCTGCTTTTTTGGCTCCGTTTAACAGGGAGGACAGTTATCCTGCCACCCCTGCCCATGGCTTCCAGTACTACACAGAAACTTAACCCTAAATCACAGTTTAACAACTGCTACTGAGTTCCTCAGTGGGATGATTCAGATAATATTCTCTGTTCTGTTGTGCATGATCCCGGAGCCTTTAGTAGCAGACAAATCTGTGACCTGAAAGACACCCCCTATTAAAATCTTTTTCTGAGCTCAAAGAATGACCAGCTCTGTCCATCCGTATCACATCACAACCTACATTTTGGATGGATTGTTTATTAATTCATGTCCACATAAAAACTGACCAAGTGGATCATAAAATCTCTCCTCTTATTTGTCTTGATGAGGCAACTGAAAATTTTTGAAGGTTTACAAAGCAATTTCGTGATGGCAACTGGAATACTAATCAGCTGTAATCCCGGGACGGACTGCTACTGATGCGTGACAAGGTGGGGAGAAGAAGGTGGCGGTTGGCGTTTTGGAATTTGCGGGCAGGAGACAGGTGGGGGTGACTTCCCTTGTGGTTTAGTGCCCTTCAAGGCGTGGGGAGAAGAAGGTGGCGGTTGGCCGTTTTGGAGGCTTTCGTGCGGGCAGGAGACAGGTGGGGAGTGACTTCCCTTGTGGTTTAGTCGCCCCTTCTTGAGTTCCTCGCCCCGGGGCGATGCTTTGACAAAGGGCGGGCCCAGGAGACAGGTGGGGGAGAAGAAGGTGTTTTAGTCGCGGTTCTGGTTCCCGTTTTCCGGGGAGAAGAAAGGTGGAGGTTCGCGTTTTGACCCTTTCTCGGCAGGAGACAGGTGGGAAGTGACTTCCCTTGTGGTTTTAGTCGCCCTTCTTGAGTTCCTTCCCAGTGGTCTGATTGGCTTTCAGCCTGGGGAGGCCCCCGGCGGGTCGGTGTTAGTTCCTCCCGAACCCCTTGTCGGACGCCGTTGAGAGGGTTTCCCCGTCCCAGAGAGAAACCTGGAATGGGGCATTCCTCTGGCTGACCGTGAGCCCTTCCATCCAGTGGTCTGTTTTGAGCCTGGGGAGGACCCGGCGGGTCTAGTGCCCGGTTCCTTTTTCTGAAACATTCCCTGGCTGACCTGCGTCTCGAGCCCCTCCCGTTCCCGCGGGTGGGCTCCGTCGCGTTCGGGTGGGCTCCTCAGCGTTCCCCCATCCGCTTCCCCGCGGGCGGCGCTTTGGGGTTGGAACAGGGGGTCGGATCGCTCGTTCCACCATCCTCCACCCGACTCCGGGGTGGGAACAGGGGGGGGATGCGCTCCACCAAAGCGCGGCTACCTGGTTGATCCTGCCAGTAGCATATGCTTGTCTCAAAGATTAAGCCATGCATGTCTAAGTACACGCGGGCTTGTACAGTGAAACTGCGAAAGGCTCATTAAATCAGTTATGGCTCCTTTGATCGCTCCACCATTACTTGGATAACTGTGGTAATTCTAGAGCTAATACATGCTGGCGCTGACCCCTGGTGGGGATGCGTGCATTTATCAGATCAAAAACCCAAACGGGGCGCCTCGCTCTCCGGCCCGCTTTTGGTGACTCTGGATAACCTCGAGCCCGATCGCGACGTCCCTGGCGGCGGCGACTCATTCAGTGTCTGCCCTATCAACTTTCGATGGTACTTTCTCGCCTACCATGGTGATCACGGGTAGCGGGGAATCAGGGTTCGATTCGGAGAGGGAGCCTGAAAGCGGCTACCACATCAAGGAAGGCAGCAGGCGCGCAAAATTACCCACTCCCGACCGGGGAGGTAGTGACGAAAAATAACAATACAGGACTCTTCGAGGCCCTGTAATTGGAATAGTACACTTTAAATCCTTTAAAGAGGAACCATTGGAGGGCAAGTCTGGTGCCAGCAGCCGCGGTAATTCCAACTCAATAAGCGTATCTTAAAGTTGCTGCAGTTAAAAAGCTCGTAGTTGGATCTTGGGATCGAGCTGGCGGTCCGCCCTTGAGGCGAGCTACCGCCCGTCTCAGCCCCTGCCTCTCGGCGCCCCTCGATGCTCTTAGCTGAGGGTCCAAAGCGTTTACTTTGAAAAAAAAATTGAGTGTTCAAAGCAGGCTGACTCGCCCGAATACTTCAGCTAGGAATAATGGAATAGGACTCGGTTCTGTTTGTGGGTTTCCCGAACCCGGGCCATGATTGAGAGGGACGGCGGGGGCATTCGTATTGTGCGCTAGAGGTGAAATTCTTGGACCGGTGCAAGGCAGGCGGCGAAGCATTTGCCAAGAATGTTTTCATTAATCAAGAACGAAAGTCGGAGGTTCGAAGGCGATCAGATACCGTCGTAGTTCGACCATAAGCGATGCCGACTGGCGATCCGGCGTTATTCCATGACCCGCCGAGCAGCCTCCGGGAAACCAAAGTCTTTGGGTTCCGGGGGGAGTATTGTTGCAAAGCTGAAACTTAAAGGAATTGACGGAAGGGCACCACCAGGAGTGGAGCCTGCGGCTTAATTTGACTCAACACGGGGAACCTCACCCGGCCCGGACACGGGAAGGATTGACAGATCGATAGCTCTTTCTCTATTCTGTGGGTGGTGGTGCATGGCCGTTCTTAGTTGGTGGAGCGATTTGTCTGGTTAATTCCGATAACGAACGAGACTCCGGCATGCTAACTAGTTATGCGGCCCCGTGCGGTCGGTGCCAACTTCTTAGAGGGACTGGTGGCTCTCAGCCACACGAGATGGAGCAATAACAGGTCTGTGATGCCCTTAGATGTCCGGGGCTGCACGCGCGCTACACTGCATGGCTCAGCGTGTGCCTACCCTTCGCCGACAGGCGCGGGTAACCCGTTGAACCCCATGCGTGCTAGGGATCGGGGATTGAAATTCTTTCCCATGAACGAGGAATTCCCAGTAAGTGCGGGTCATCAGCTCGCGTTGATTAAGTCCCTGCCCTTTGTACACACCGCCCGTCGCTACTACCGATTGGATGGTTTAGTGAGGTCCTCGGATCGGCCCCGCCGGGGTCGCTCGCGCGTCCCTGGCAGAGCGCCGAGAAGACGATCAAACTTGACTCTCTAGAGGAAGTAAAAGTCGTAACAAGGTTTCCGTAGGTGAACCTGCGGAAGGATCATTAACGGTCGGGCCCGTGCGGGTCTTTCACCCGTGCCATCGGCCCGGTGGGGCGGGCGCGAGCAGGACGGTGGGGAGGGTCTTCGAGCCTTCCTCGCCTGGCTCGCTGCCCCCGTCCCGGGCGCCCTTTGCCCTCGCGCTCGGCGCAGGGTGTCGGTGGGGAGGGCGTCTCCCGTCGCCCCTTCCTCGCGTCGGCCCTTACCTTGACCTGGCCGCTGGCGTAGATTGGCCCCTCTGTCGCCGCTCTCGCAGCGCCGACCGTCTCGCAGCAGTGCCCTCCGTCCCGTCGCGTTCCTTTTGAGGGCGTCGTGCGCGGGCGGTTTGGCAGTGGTCTTGGAATCGCGCCCTCTCGACGCCAGTCCCACGCTTCAGCGCCTCGCTTCAGTGCCCGCCTGCGGCATGCCGGCGATCCTTCCCGGATTCGGGTCTGATCCCGGTCCCCTCGAAAACCCCGTGCAGGTACCTGTCGCCTCGGGCGGAAGGTCTAACGACTTCGGTGGCTTCCGCGCACCCACCGCTTGCGGCGGTGTGGAAGGCTGGTCGCCGGGAGCAAGTTTTGCCTGCCTGCTCTCCGTGGAAGATCCTCGGCGGATCTCCCCCTCCGGCGCCTGCCCCCCCCAGATGCTTGACAAAGCTCTGGTCGCTCAGTTTTCGACTGTTTTTCCGGCCCCTTCGGTGACCCAGCTCGGGCTGGCTTCGAGGCGGCTGAGACCAAACACGGCGACTACTCTTGGCGGTGGATCACTTGGCTCGTAAGCGTCGATGAAGAACGCAGCTAGCTGCGAATTAATGTGAATTGCAGGACACATTGATCGCCGACGCCGAACGCACCTTGCGGCCCGGGTTCGCTCCTGGGGCTACGCCTGTCTGAGGGTCGTTTGACATCAATCGCCCGCCCGTGGGCGGGGGGTTTTGTGCTCCGCTCTCGCGGTCTGGCGGCGGCTGGGGCCGT
>CM072676.1:15425193-15430193 GCA_036884735.1 Huso huso
CATCCTGGGCAAGAGGAACCCTGCCCAGTGCACGCGTGTGGGAGCCAGCCTGGATGTCCCGGGGTGGAACCCTGCCCGTGGAAGTGGGAGCCAGCCCGGGGCGGCGGGAGGTGTCCCTGTCCCCGTGGAACCCTGCCCGGGGAAGTGGGAGCCAGCCCGAATTCGTAACGGGACCAGAGGGCCGTGGAACCCTAACATGACCAAGTGGGAGCCAGCCCGGGCGGCGGGAGGTGTCCCCGGGCCGTGGACCCCTGCCGGGGGAAGTGGGAGGCCAGCCGGGGCGGCGGAGGTGTCCCGGGGCCGGAACCTGACTGGGAGGCAGAATTAGTAACATGACCAGAGCCTGTTAGCTAACATGACCAGGGGCGGAATTGGAACCATGAGTGGGAGCCAGAATTGGCTAACATGACCATAGGGGGTTTGGAACCCATGACCAGAGGCAGAATTAGCCAACAGGGACCAGAGCCGGAATTAGCGTAACATGACCAGGGGCCGTGGAAGCTAACATGACCAGAGGCGAATTAGCTAACATGACCAGAGGCAGAGTTAGCTAACATGACCATAGCTGGAATTAGCTAACATGACCAGAGGCGGAATAACATGACCATAGCCAGGTTTCAGTAACATGACCAGAGCCGGAATTAGCCAACATGACCATAGCCAGGTTTCAGTAACATGACCAGAGGCGGAATTAGCTAACGTGACCAGAGGCGGAATTAGCCAACATGACCAGAGCCAGGAATTAGCTAACATGACCAGAGGCGGAATTAGCTAACATGACCAGAGCCAGAATTAGCTAACATGACCAGAGGCGGAATTAGCTAACATGACCAGAGGCAGAGTTAGCTAACATGACCAGAGGCGGAATTAGCTAACATGACCAGAGAACATGACCAGAGGCGGAATTAGCTAACATGACCAGAGGCAGAATTAGCTAACATGACCAGCCAGGTTTTAGTAATTGACCAGTTACCTTCTCAATGACCAGAGGACAGAATTTAGCTAACATGACCAGAGGCGGAATTAGCCAACATGACCAGAGCCGGAATTAGCTAACATGACCAGAGGCAGAATTAGCTAACATGACCAGAGCCAGGTTTCAGCAACATGACCAGAGCCGGAATTAGCCAACATGACCAGAGGCGGAATTAGCTAAGTCATGACCAGAGGCGGAATTAGCCAACATGACCAGAGCCGGAATTAGTAACATGACCAGAGGCGGAATTAGCCCCTTGACCAGAGGCGGAATTAGCTAACATGACCATGGCGGAATTAGCCTAACATGACCAGAGGCGGAATTAGTAACATGACCAGAGGCGGAATTAGCTAACATGACCAGGCGAGCTAGCTGACTTAGCTCTGGTAACATTAGCAGAGTTAACATGACCAGGCGGGAATTAGTTAACATGACCAGAGGCGGAATTAGCTAACATGACCAGAGGCCAGAATTAGCCAACATGACCAGAGGGCGGAATTAGCTAACATGACCAGAGCGCCAGGCCAACAACCAGAGGCAGAATTAGCTAACATGACCAGAGGCGAATTAGCTAACATGACCATAGCGGGAAGGGGTTACCTAACATGACCAGAGCCAGAATTAGCCAACATGACCAGAGGCGGAATTAGTTTCGGAATTAGCCAACATGACCAGAGCCAGGTTTAGCTAACATGACCAGGTTAGCCAGGTGACCAGAGGTCGAATTAGTAACATGACCAGAGCCAGGTTTGACCAACATGACCAGAGGCGGAATTCAGTAACATGACCAGAGCCCGAATTAGCTAACATGACCAGAGGCGGAATTAGCTAACATGACCAGACCAGGTTTCAGTAACATGACCAGCTCTGGTTTGTTCATGACCATCTCTGGTCTAACGTGACCAGAGGCGGAATTAGCCAACATGACCAGAGGCGGAAGTTAGCTAACATGACCAGAGGCGGAATTTTCTAACATGACCAGAGGCGGAATTAGCCAACATGACCAGAGGCGGAATTAGCTAACATGACCATAGCGAAGGTGGTAACATGACCAGAGCAGAATTAGCTAACATGTGACCAGAGGGGGAATTAGCTAACATGACCAGAGGTGGAATTAGCTAACATGACCAGAGCTGAATTAGCTAACATGACCAGAGGCGGAATTTAACATGACCAGAGCCGAATTAGCCAACATGACCAGAGGCAGGTTTTAGCCCTAACATGACCAGAGGCAGAGTTAGCTAACATGACCAGAGGCGCCCGGTAACATGACCAGAGGGGAATTAGGAGGACCAGAGGCAGAGTTAGCTAACATGACCAGAGGCAGAGTTAGCTAACATGACCAGAGGCGGAATTACAACATGACCTTAGCTCAGAATTAGTAACATGACATATCTCAGGTCATTCAATGGGACCAGAGGCAGGGGTTAACCTAACCGACCAGAGGCAGAATTAGCTAACATGACCAGAGGCGGAATTAGCTAACATGACCAGAGGCGGAATTAGAATTAGCTATTAGCCAACATGACCAGAGGCAGGTTAGCTAACATGACCAGAGGCGGAATTAGCCAACATGACCAGAGGCAGAATTAGCCAACATGACCAGAGGCAGGTTAGTAACATGACCAGAGGGGGAATTAGCCAACATGACCAGAGGCGGAATTAGTTAACATGACCAGAGAATTAGCCAACGTGGACCAGAGGCAGGGTTAGCTAACTTGACCAGAGGCGGAATTAGCCAACATGACCAGAGGCAGAATTAGCTAACATGACCAGAGGCAGAATTAGTAACATGACCAGAGGTGGAATTAGTAACATGACCAGAGGCGGAATTTAACGTGACCAGAGCCGAATTAGCCATAACATGACCAGAGGCGGAGTTTTAGCTAACATGACCAGAGGCGGAAGTTTTCTAACATGACCAGAGGCATGTTTCAGCTTTAACATGACCAGACCGGAATTAGCTAACATGACCAGAGGCAGTTTAGTAACATGACCAGAGGGAATTAGCTAAAATGGGACCATAGGACCAGGTTTCGGAATTACCCAACATGACCAGAAGGAATTAGCTAACATGACCAGAGGTTCAGGAATTAGCCAAATGACCAGAGACCAGAGGCAGGCAGGTTAGCTAACATGACCAGAGGGTTTTTAGCCAAAATGACCAGAGGCGGTCAGGACCAACATGACCAGAAGGCAGGTGAAGGAGTAACATGACCCGCCCCTTGGAATTAGTAACATGACCAGAGCCGGAATTCCTAACTTGTGACCAGAGGATGGAATTTCCAACATGACCAGAGGCGAATTAGCAAAATGACCAGAGGCAGAGTTAGCTAACATGACCAGAGGCAGGGGGCATAACATGACCTCCTTGGATTGTAAGTGACCAGAGGCGCGGAATTAGCCAACATGACCAGAGGGGTGGAATTAGCCAACGTGACCAGAGCCGGATTTAGCTAGCTAACTTGACCAGAGGCGGAATTAGTAACATGACCAGAGGCAGGAATTAAAAACATGACCAGAGGCTCTCATTAGCTAACTGTGACCAGAGGCGGAATTAGCTAAATCGACCAGAGGCGGAATTAGCTAAGTTGACCAGAGGCGGAATTAGCCAACATGACCAGAGCCGAATTAGCCAACATGACCAGAGGCAGGTAATGTTGTATTGTATTAACTAAGGACTTTGTGCTGAATTAGTATTAACATGACCAGAGGCAGAAGTTAGCCTAACATGACCAGAGCCAGGAATGCCTAACATGACCAGAGGTGAATTAGCCAACATGACCAGAGGCAGGAATTAGTAACATGACGCATTCATGGTTTGATAACATGACCAGAGCCAGGAATTAGCCAACATGACCAGAGGCAGGTTTGGCAAGTTGGCGACCAGAGGTGCCCGGTTGTGGCATGACCAGAGGCAGAATTCCCAACATGACCCTCATGGAAGCCCCTAGCTTAGCTAACAATATGGAGTAGAGGGAATTAGCACATGACCAGAGGCGGAAGGTTAGCAGGAGGCCAGAGCCCCGATGGCCAACATGACCAGAGCCGAACATGACCAGCCAACATGACCAGAGCCAGGTTTCCTAACATGACCAGAGGCAGGTTAGCTAACATGACCAGAGGCCATTAGCTAGGTGACCAGAGGCGAATTAGCCAACATGACCAGAGGCGGCCTGGACCGTGACCAGAGGCAGATTAGCAACATGACCAGGGGGGAATTAGGTAACATGACCAGAGGCAGAGTTAGCTATGATGACCAGAGCTCCGGTAAAAGTTACCTTCTCCTAAGGGATCAGATTTGCTTGTGTCGGGGCGGGGTTCCAGGAGGTCCCCCGTGAACGGGTGGCCCTCTTAATGCAAATAGATGGCAGATACCCTGGGGAGGTAGGGCATATTACTACAGGCAGTTTCGACGCGCCTGTTTTTCTAAGTTCAGGGCGGAGGTTCATTCTAAGGGCACGCTGATGGCCGTGGGGAGGGGACCCTGTCACCCCTGGTGAGTCTCAACTGGGTATGCATGGTTAGCAGGGCTGGGCCCCGGGCGTTGCCTCCGGCAGAAGCCGTTGACCTAAACCTTTTACCGGGCTGGAGGTCCCGTTTCTAGGACCGGGCTATCCTGGTCATGTTCAGCCCCTATCTCTGGGAAGTTGGGAAGGGTTGACCTCCAGCGCCTGGCGGGTTCAGGACGGGCTGGCTTCCCCGTTCCTCGGCCTTAGGGCGGGCTAACCCCCCCGTTTGTCCTAGGCTCTGGCAGCTCTGGTCATGTTGTTTGGTCTGGTCATGTTGCGGGAAGGGGGTTGACCTCATCCTGCGCCTGGCGCCGGTTCAGGCCGGGCTGGAGGCCCCGTTCCTCGGCCTTAGGACGGGCTAACCCATTAACGACCGGGCTAACCTCTGATAGCTCTGGTCCTGTTCACCCCTCTCTCTGGTCATGTTGCGGGAAGGGGTTGACCTGAAGCGCCTGGCGCGCGGTTCAGGCCGGGCTGAGGCCCCGTTCCTCCATCTTGAGGCGGGGTCCTAA
>CM072676.1:15440193-15442693 GCA_036884735.1 Huso huso
GATGGAACCGAACAGCTCCGCTGTAGAGTACCACTTGAAGAGGTTCACACTGTGTTCAAGGACAGGTGGGAAAATAGAGCGACTTTCGGTGGGCTTGGCCAGTTTAAATCCTCAGGGCAAGCGGACAACGGTCCCTTCGAGTCCTGGATAACAGCTGAGGAAGTAAGACTAAACATCAGCCGGGTCAAAAACTCAGCCGCGGCGGGCCCAGACAGGATCAATAAGCAGAAGATTATTGAGATGGACCCCAGCGGCGAGAGGTTGGCGAAGGTCTTCAACACTTGGCTGTGCACGGGAATCATTCCAAAGGTCTTCAAAAAAGGTCGGACTATACTAATCCCGAAATCCATGGACCAATCCGAACTGTTGGATATCGGTAACTGGAGACCGATTACAATAGGGTCCATGATTTTAAGGCTCTTCTCTAGGATTATGACGATGAGGCTGGCGCGGGCCTGCCCACTAAATCCTAGACAGAGGGGGTTCATCCCGTCCCCCGGGTGCTCGGAAAACCTGAAGGTTCTGCAAGACCTCATCCGGCACTGCAAAAAAGAGCGCAACCCCCTTGCAGTGGTATTTGTCGACTTTGCGAAGGCCTTTGATTCCGTCTCTCATGAGCATATCCTGTGTGCTCTAAAACAGAGAAATGTGGACAGTCACGTGGTGGGAATTATCCAGAATTCCTATGAGGACTGCGTGACCTCGGTCAATGTTGATGGTCAGGAGACACCTCTCATTGACATGAAGGTAGGGGTTAAGCAGGGCGATCCCATGTCGCCCCTGCTTTTCAATCTAGCGCTGGATCCCCTAATCCATGCGCTGGAGTCTCTTGGACGCGGATATAAGGTGGGGACATCCAATCTGTCCACCCTCGCTTTTGCGGATGATCTCGTGATGGTGAGCAGTTCGTGGGACGGTATGGTCGACAATATCAGGATCCTGGAGTCATTCTGCAGGCTTACCGGGCTTGCAGTGCAAGCCAGGAAGTGTTACGGCTTCATGATTAAACCGACCAAGGACTCATTTACTGTGAATGACTGCCAAAATTGGAGCATTGGTGGCGTGGAGCTCCAGACGGTTGGGCCGGGAGAGGTGGTCAAGTTTGGTACGAAGGTCGATCCCTGGAAAGGGATCAGGGAGCCAACACTGGGCGAGCAGCTCCGGGACTGGATTGGAAAGATTGGAGGGGCCCCCCTCAAACCTACGCAGAAGGTGTCAATCTTGGACGGTTATGCTGTGCCGCGGCTCATCTATCTGGCGGATCACTGCGATTGCAAGGAGGGTGCCTTAAAAGCGCTTGATGGCCTTATCAGGAAAGCCGTGAAGAACTGGTTGCACCTTCCAGCTTACACCTGTAATGGCTTGCTATACTCTGGTCCAAAAGACGGTGGTTTGGGCCTAACTAAGTTGGCAAGTCTAGTGCCATCTATCCAAGTAAGACGGCTGCACCGCATAGTCAACTCTACGGACGAGGTGACTAGGAATGTGGTGTGGGAGATGGGCGCCGAACGCGAGTTTCAAAGGCTATGGGTTAAAGCGGGCGGCAGTTCCAGAGGAATGCCGAGACTTGCTCCACCGCACATGGAGCAGGAGGAAGCCCCGCTGGAGCTGCCGGTTCCCCCCGTCAATAGATGTCCAAGACCGTGTGATTGGCGACAGGAGGAGTACTTGGCATGGACTAAGCTGCCTGTCCAGGGTGTCGGTGCACAATTGTTTAAGAAGGATAGGATCAGCAATGCTTGGATCAGGGATTATAGTGGGTTCCGGCAACGCCACTATATTGCTGCATTGCAATTGAGGGCCAACGTGTATCCGACGAGAGAGTGCCTCAGCAGAGGTAGAAGGGCGGGTAACCTTGTGGCTTGCAGACAGTGCCGTGCCGAAGTGGAATCCTGTTCACATATCTTGGGGCAGTGTCCTAGCGTTCAGGGGGCTAGAATTGCCCGGCACAACAAGATTTGTGATCTATTGGCCCTCGAAGCCGAAAGGGCAGGGTGGAGTGTGCACAAGGAACCTCACCTTAGGGATGAGAATGGGGATCTTAGGAAACCCGACCTTGTGTTCTCGAAAGGAAGGAGAGCCCTGGTGGTCGATGTAACTGTCAGATTTGAGTACGCTGACGACACCCTGCAGAGGGCTGAGGCGGAAAAGTCCAGTTACTATAGCTCATTGAAACCGCAGATCGTGGAGTTAACGGGGGCCGACCAGGTGCATTTCTTTGGTTTCCCGATGGGTGCCAGAGGAAAGTGGCCGGCTTCCAACAACAGGATCCTGCAGGAGCTCGAGGTAGGGGTGGCCAGGAGTGTCGCCTTTGCCAAACTGGTTAGCCGCCGAACCCTATTATATTCCCTGGATATTCTAGCAAAGTTCGGCAACGCTGACATAGTTTATCTTGTTACCGTCTGAGCGGAAAAGGAATCCCCTTCCTTCTGAGCGTTAGGGACAAGGAGCGGCAGCGTGATTCTAATGGGGAGGGGAGAAGGGATGGCTAAGGTCTGAT